>OV788326.1:18040747-18163293 GCA_928718305.1 Tetramorium bicarinatum | reverse complement strand
AAACTTAAAGTATATATTTCATAATTTACTGACCGTTTTTCTGTTGATTGTAGTGTACATTTCCAATAAACCGAATAATATCATATTTTGTAACTCTTCTTGTGAAGTGCAGATGAATTGTTTATTAACCCAAAATTTCATTTGATCAGGAGCTCCATCTATTAATATTAACCGTCCTGAGAAATTATTAGCTTCTAATAATCTTGCTAATTCAATAGCAATTAAAGATCCATATGAATAACCCACTATTAAAAATCTCTCTCGATCATTAATTTTCTTCAATACATCCTAAGAAAAAATTAATATACATTATACATGGACTGCAGAATAATACGTAAGATTTATGAAAAATAATTATATAAATATTACTTATACTTATAAATCATTCAATAATAAAAATTAAAATCAGAAAATTAAATAATTAATTGACAAGGACGTACAGGCAGCAAATAAGCGGCTAATTGCATCACGGAATAATTTCGGCCGGGAATATTAAGTATACCATGTTGCAAACACGTTGCCGAAGATTTAATTCCTGATGCTATAAATTTAAATACACTTGAACAACCTTCGATTCCTGGTAAGAGAAATACAGGCTTCTTATTAATCTCCTTTTTCGTATCAAATTCTACAAGAATATCTGGAACACAGTCTGAATTCTCAATTGCACGAACCAGCGTGTCCAAACCTTTCGAATTATTCCTATTAATTTTATTTATTTTATCTGTTTTTCCTTGATCGGCTGTGTCTGTCATTTGATTAACTTTAGCAAAAGTAAGATTTTGAATATCTTGCGCCGTCAAAAACATATCGAACTCTCTTTCTAACGTCTGTTTAATTTCTACTGCCATCATTGAATCCATACCCAACTCAGCCAGGGTTACATTTTGCGTTATTGTGTTTACATTTGTCAATCCTATTTCAAATTAAATAAGGAGTTAGAAATAAATGTTCTTATTAGAGCACAAGGAATAAGAAATAAATGTTCATAAATTATATTTTCTATAAATACTTTTGACTTTTTTTTATATTATATTAACTGCTTACAAAATTCCTTACCCATAATATGAACAACTGTTTCATAAATATTCATTGATCCCATGATATTTGAACCTTTCTCGGCAACAACCATACTGCTCACGACAGGACGGTCTTGGAGCAGGAATACTTCTAATGTATTCAAACAGGAGGATATTCGTTGTTGCAATGTACCTCCGATAACAAGCTCTTTGTTGTCTTCTTGCATATCCGCAACGATTCCAACATCACCAACAGCACCCCATTGTATTGCTAAACCGTGTAATCCTTCCGCCATCCTTTTCTCGCAGATTCTCTCCATTACGGAATTAGCCATCCCATAATTCGTCTGGCCCGCGTTTCCTCTTCCACATGAGACGGAGGAAAAAACAACAAAATGTCGAAGTTCTGGACAAATCGTTCTTGACAATTCGTCCATTTCCTTCGACATCCACGCTTTTGATTTGAACGAATCCTCAAACGTTTGCGGTGATTGATTTTGAAATGAGCAATCTTTTAAAACTACTGCTAGATTAAATATGGCATCCACTGGTGCTATTTCCTCAGCAAATTTTAATATAGATTCACAGTCACCGTGTTTCAAAGTCTCATCGACTGTATAGATCTGTACATTCACGTCATAAGATCGCCATAACTTTATTCGTGATTGTTGATAACCTGTTCTAATCCCTGTTCGTGATGTCAATACTAGATTTTTCGCACCTCGAAGAACCAACCAATTTGCTAACTCTAAGCCAAAACCGCCTAGACCACCCAAAATGATGTAACATTTATGTTCCAAGCAATAATATTGCGGGTGAGCAAGTAAAGGAGCATCAAAACATTCATTTTCTTCCCGAATTTTTAGTAATATCTACAAACAATCAATTAAAATATTATTATTATTATAAAATATGATAAAACATTTCTTTTTATTTCATATTAATATTCGTTTTTATTTAATTGTTAATTTTAATATTATATTTTATAATTTAATTTTGTTATTACAAGGAATAACATTTACTTGTAATATTTGAATTGGAGTGATCAAAATTATTAGTAAAACGTTATTTAAAGAAATAACGTTTAAACGTAAAATAATTTAATTTAACTAAACATTTGTCACTCTTTATTTAACATTAATTAAATGAAAGAAATGTTTCTATATGTTTTAATAATATAATTAGTTATTTATGTGTATATTATGAAATGATGTGTATATTATGAAATGGTGTATATATTATGAAATGACCGTACCTTGCCAATATGTTTTCCAGTGGCCATATATCTAAAAGCAGATTCTATTTCATTTTTTTCAAAGATTTTTCTACAAAGTGGTTTAATAGCGCCACTTTTTAAACAGTCAGTTACTTTCTTTGCCAACATTAACTTTCGTTTTCGAGCACTTTCCGAAGTTATTTTATCTAATAAAACGCTATGAAAACTGATGCCTTTAGAAAAAACAGACAAGTCTAATGGATTATTGGAAATCAAATCAAATTTTCCAATTTCCAAAAAACGACCACAATTTGCTAAGCAGCGAATGGATGCTTGTAATTTCTCTTCGGCTAAGGAATTTAACACGATATCCACCCCACGACCTCCTGTACGCTGCATAATCATTTGTTCAAAGCTTGTATCTCGAGAATTTCCAATATTTTCTTCGGGAATAGAAGGAAACGTTTCTTTCAAAAACTGCCGTTTCTCGACAGTTCCAACTGTCGTGAATACTTCGCAACCTTCGTAAAGTGCGAGATGAATAGCAGCTTGACCAACGCCTCCAGTGCCAGAATGTATCAAAATTTTATCTCCTTTTTTCATTTTACCCTTTATATATAAAGCGTCACAGCATGTGCAATACACACTCGGTACTGTTGCTGCGTCTTCCATTGTCCACTTATCCGGTATGATCCAATTGAGATATTTGTCAGCCACGCAAACGTTCGTCAAACCTCTAAATGTAATAATTTTGAAAAGTATATGTATATAATAAACAAAAGTATGTAAGATTAAAATGTAGAAGTTTATCTATTTTATCTAAGATGTGTTTTTCACATAAACTAAAATTTAATTTGATCAATTGAGATCATGTTAAAAATTTAATTAATGCAGTAACTTAATGTAAATAGTATGTATAATTACACAGCCCCACAAAAAAAAGTGGCCTGTCCGACGGACCAGACCAGTGTATCCTTATGTATTTTGACTCGCTGAATCCGAATTCGAAGTCAGAATTGTCATAGAAGCTTTTGTTTCACCTCTACAACCTAACTGAGAACCAAGCAGACAGACGACTTTTTTTTGTGGGGCTGTGTTATTAAATATTCATAAAAGGTATTCCTCATTTTACCCATGTGAGCAGACACCCATTATTCTTCGTCCACACGTATCAACTCCAACAAATTCCAAGCCGAGTAAATCAGATGTCGAATTACAATATAATTCTAAAGGTTGAATTCTACCAGTAGCTAACATAATATCTCTGAAATTGAGAGGCGCATAAATTACATTAATAAGATCCTCACGCTTAACGTAAGAAGACATTCTGTTTTGTACCCAAGACAGAGTACTCAGATCCCCCTCTACCTGTTGTAAATGAACATAAAAATTATTTACTATAATAAAATTTGTAATATAAATTGTAATGTATACTTTTTGACGCACCGTTTGTTTAACGTTGGCAGTCTGTACGAATCTTGGTTCCACCAATGGTAATGGAAAATGTCTGTAGGACCCCCAAATGTTATCTGAACCTAATACATTGATAGGTAAGTGCAGCATAGGTTCAACTGCAGCTGCTTGGTATATAACGCTTCTTGCAAAGAAAAAGTAGGCGCTTTATCATTTTGGATAAATACAGTTTTAATTATTTGGCCACCTGATTCTCTTCGCAAACAGTTAACAAGTCCAAGTATCCCGGATTCAAAATTTTCCGCGACAAGAATTATCTCCGTATCTGTATCAATTTCGTTTTTAACACTTATGATTGATTTCAGTTCATCTACCCACGTAAACTCATAATTGTTCACATGTACAATCTGCTGGTTTCTCGTAATATTTTTCGTTTTTCTTAGCAACAAAAGCGTTTTTTCATTTATTTGTTTCTCCAATATGACATTCAAGTCATATGATTTCAGACATGAATAATCAGAGGTCATACCGGATTTTTCCAAAGTCAGTAGGAAACCTTGCGGCATTAGCAGGGACAATAACTGTTGATATAATTTCTTATTATTTTTTGCCAAAACATCGAAACCAATGACCATCAAACAATTTTCATTTTTTGACAACTTAGTAATTTCTATTGTAGAAATGTCATTGGGTAGAGAGATATTTAAAAATTTTTTGTCAAGAGTTGCAAGTCTAATGTTAGGTCGAATCAGCGGTAATTCATTTAAGATTTCACTAACAAGTGAAGAATTTAAGTCTTCTGGTATTACTTTGTCACTATCTTCGACAAATTCGATAATTTTTACATTTATCATATTACAGCATTCGAGCGCAATGTGCACTGACATTCTCATTGCATCTTGTAATGTCATATTTTTTAAATCACGATGGGCAACAAATTTGTATTCTTCAAGAATGGTATTAACTTTTTTTTCTCGGCGAAATATAGGTGTAGCAACAATGCCACAAATTTCTATTCCTCCAGATATTATGACGTCTAAAGACTTATTATGACAAACAGAGAGTTCTGTAACGTAGCAAATGAAATTGATTTGTTAGACAGTTTGCCATATTATATGTATTATTTATCCTACTTACCTCTTTTTTCAATTGGACAATTCTGGATGAGTTGTATGTGATATTTTGGATCAATTGTTAGTTTACGAATTCTTGTTGGAACCAGAAGGCTTCTTGAATTCTGTCCTAAAATCATCATCTGTAACATATTATCCATAAATGCTACCCAATTAGATGTCCATGTTACATGGCCATTTGATCCCGTAATTGAAGCGCCTTTTAATCCACGAAATATGCCGTTATATTGATAACCACGAAGCCTTAATTCCTTATAGATATCTTTTGTACTCATTTCTTCTTTATCCTTGACGCAATCAACAAGATTAGCAGATATTTTTTCATTTTCAACATTGATTGGAATTCGTACTGTTCCAGTAACAACAACAACATCTCCTTCTTTAATTTCAAACCTGTTGCTACCTACACAAACATATAAATTACTTAAATATAACATTATAAAATAAAATGAATATCAATGCGTCGTTTATGGCCTGAGTAGCTCACAAAGACAATGGAAACGTAAAAAAGGCAATCAATGTTCAGTTTAGTTATTCTTTCTTATAGTTTTTAAATTTTTAAAACAGCAGATATATAGCATCATAAAGCAGTATTAATCTTAATATCTAGTGCTTCTGTAAAAAATAAAATATTTTTGTACAGGTGTTACCGATACATACACATCATTACGCTGAGTTGCTTAGCTAGCAGTAGGGGACATCCTTTTCCGGACATTTAGAATAAAGTCTTGATGCTACATTCCTCTTTTAACCAGTATGTATATGTATATATACATTTCACTTATATTAAATTTAGACACTATACGGGACTGGTAAAAAACAATCTCCCATTCCCAATTCTTTACCGAATTTGTTCTTAAGCGTCCAGTAAAACATGCCCCTGCCGCTAGACAGACAGGCAACTGTAATACCGTGTACGTAATGATGTATACGTTACAGTAACACCCTGTATACTCTCGGACGGAATAGCCTGCAAGTATGAAATTGGCTGCGTTCAGAGTTTATCTTTTTCTTTTCAATATGGAAGGCAGTAGAAGGAGAAAGATAAACTCTGAATACGAGCAACTTCATACTTGTAGGCTATTCCGTCCGAGAGTGTACAATATTACCTTTTTGTAACGAAAAAATTAATTCAATCTCGTTCTGTTGTGATAGCATTACAGCACGAATAAAATTAATGTCTTCAAATACAACTGGTGTATTGGCATGTTCTCGCTTTTCTAATAATGCGATCATCTTCCAGATATAAAAAAGATATCCCGTAGCAGGAAATAAATTTTTTCCATTAATAACATGGCCCGTTAAATACAAAAATTCTTCATCTCTTGTATTAATAGTGACAATTACTTCTTTTTTGTTTCGTTCGATTACTTCATAGTCTGCAAATCGCAATACAAACACCTTTTCTGAATGATCCCATCTACAAATGTCATTAAAATTCATTATATATAATTCATTATATACAATTTATCTATAAACAAATCTACGAAACTAATCTTCGAATTTAATGTAAAATTGAACGACTACAAATAAGTGTTACAATTTTGACCAATTTTTGTATTCTCAAATATTTTATATTTTCCCATTTTCTGTTCTTTGAGACAAGCATGAAAGAGTTAACTTATATATGCATACATTTATTATTAGGATGAGTATAATGATTTTCAAAATATAAGTCTTAATTATAGTTTTAGATTAAGTGACAAAACTGAGTTCAAGAAAAGATCAGAAATCTTATTTTGCATTTTTTGTCCTCTTTCAGTGACAATACCTAAATGCTTCAGATTCCATGAAGGTATCTTCTATTTTATTAGCGATTTATTCACTTGTATTTAAACGTAACATTCACACAGTACCTTACAAGAGGAGAAATCATTGGCGTACCACGGCTTACAGGAAATTCTACTGCCGGATAAAGAGCTGCGATCCGTGGCTGCAATCCTGCATTATAAAGTTTTCCAATTGAATCTAGAAATATCTCGCAGCTGTGATTCTCGTGATGTTCATATAATGCTATATTTGTTACTGTGGTGTCCAAAGATTCTTTCATAATACGTTGAAGAATATTGTGAGATGATATCTCAATCGTTACCGCGTTTGTCGGAATCGACCGTATCGCTTTTGCGAATATTACCGGGGATAACAAATAATTTATATAATATTTTGAACACAACGGCAGAGACGTAGTGACATATTTATTAGCCGAAGTAGACAACCATTTCAAGCTACGAAACTTTTTTTGTGGTAATATTCGATTTAAATATTCTTTACATTTAACTGCAGCAGGTTCAATATAACGATTATGAAAAGGTACGTAACCACAAAAAATTTCTTTTACAGAAATCTTATTAGCCTAAAAAAGTTAATAAAATTATATTTATTATTAAATGTTTGTTTTCACAAAATTATTTGAAGAAAACGAACTCAGGAAGTATTGTGTTGTTTCTAAATAATAATATACCTGCAGTTTGGCGAGGAATTCTTTTATAGAACTTGTTGGTCCGCTCACGATAAAATTAGAAAAACTATTATAACAAGCAATATTGATATCCATGGGACACATATTTTTTATGGTTTCAACATCGGAATTAATTTCAAACATGGAACCATTATTTATCTTCGACTCGTGAAGTGCTAAACCGATGAAATATGCCGATAAAATCGTTTCTTCGGCCGTTAAGTATCCATCGGCATATCCACAAACCAATTCACCAATGGAATGACCGATTATAAAATCGGGAACGATACCAATGTACGCTAGAAGATCGACTATCCCAATCTGCGATGCATATAAAACAAATATCTTTCTATTTTTAAATAACAAACAGAATCTTAACACAAAAATTTGATAATATTTTTATATGGCATGATACATATGTAAAGTTTAGACGAAAGAGCTTTTTTACCTGCAATCCAACCAAACCCAATAATAAATTAATAATATTATCAGAAATGTTTTTATTGTCACTTGTTAAAATATCTGTGAGTAGTATGCCGTAAGGTCTCAAAACAGAATCACAGTTTTGGATTGCCGTAGCAAACACTGGAAATTTCATTACAGCTCGACCTGTTAAAATTTTAATCAAGTTTTGTAAAATTATGTACACAAATATGTAGATGCATTTGCGCATGCAAACACAAATTCGCAATTTAAATATTATAGTTATCGTAAAAAATGTAAAAACGTAGTATAATATATCGCTATGTTTTCTGAATTTTAATTCGATTTATATTAGAAAATTGAATTTTTTTATTTATTAATTTTAATATATTAAATAATTAAATTCCTAATACACTGTGAGCAATAAATATATTTAAAATGCTTTCTTTTATTCTATCATATTTTTACACATTTTTTTGTGCGATTTTTTCAAAAAATGAGTTTTGTTCTTAGGCGGAATGTAACACCGCGTAAAGAAAGAGTCGGGTGTAAAACTTATATAGTACTATAAATTTGGAAACGTGTTAAGGATGCATTAAGATTGCGATGGTAGTACTTTTTTGCATAATTGTGGACAGTTAGTGATATTTTATTGTTCTATACGTATACCCTAATTTAATAAGAATTGTTGAATGTTGTATATTTAAAGTATTTTGTGTTATAATACATTTACTCACTCATTCCAAACCATTGAGATCCTAGTCCAGAAAATACGAAACAAATCGGTCTTCTTATATATGGAGAATGTTCTATTTTACTAATTATATTATGTGACACTTTAGATCCAGTTATCATGTATCCTCTGTATAAGTGACCTTCTATATTATCATTATAAATATGATGTAACAGAGATATAAACTCTGCATCTATTGGTCGATTTTGTATCTGCATGCATTCATAAAAGTATACATCATATCGCTTTCTTGGATTGATTTTACGTAAAAAAAATAATATTTCATTTTGCGAAAATGTTTTGCTAATAATACATTATTATTATTGAATAAAAGACATTGATTATTCTTCTTTGTTCAAGTTCAAAGTAATTTCTGCATACACTCCCGGCTAAAAGTTCGGATACAGTAAGAGCACAAGAAAATTTCAGCAAGATTTTCATAAGTAAGAGCACAAGAAAATTTCAGCAAGATTTTCATTTTTCTTATTATTTGTCGATAAAAAAACCTTATAAGAATAAATTATAATTATATATAAAAAATTTTTTTTATTTCTTCATACTTTCTTTTCTATAAAAAAGAAATGCGAAAATGATTCTTTTAATTATTTTTTAATTTTTTTTCTTATTATTTCTCTTGTATATGCAAATAAAGATTGTACAAAAGAAAGAAAATATACATGAACATATTTGATACATAATTATATATGTCTTTACAAAATTTTTTATCGGGTTATCGAGGAAAGTAGCAGCTAATCTTTAGAAACTCTTGTGTATCTTTATTATAGGTCGTAAAACTTTTAATAGATATTATTGTCAATAAGTTCATTGATTTATTAATAACAAAAAAATCCCTTTCTGAAATCCCTGAGCCAGAGATAAAGACAATAAAATAAAAAATATATAAATATACCGATATATCCAAACTTTTTTTCCGAGGGTGTATATATGTGCAAAAAGATCTTGTTAAACATTGTATCTATACATGCATCCATTTAAATTTATAATTGTAATAAAAATACATTATAAAATTGAATAATTTTTAAAATAATTTTATATTAATTCTTCATATTAACTTTATTCATTTTATATTAACTTTATTATACTTTAATAAATTGATGAAATATGCCGTTACAATATTTGCTTACGTCTTCGAAGATGACTTTGACAGCTTCCTTCGTTCGTCCAGATACGGCTACAAGCCTAGGTAAATCATCATTCGGTGCACTATTGTTGATTTTTTCTTTAGAATTTGATTTTAATAATATATGAGCATTAGCACCTCCAAATCCAAAAGAATTAAGAGCTATATAACCACCCTTCCATTCCATTGGTTCGGTGACAATCTTTATCCTTCCTTCAGAAATAGCTGTTAACTGTTTTCGGGGACGTTTGAAGTGTATAGTAGGAGTAATTATACCAGTTTCCATTGCTAATAATACCTTTAAGTAATAATATCTTTCTGGTTACAACAATTATAATTAATAATCGCTATGTATGTATATAATTATACCAATACATGCATTATAATTATAGCAATAAGGATATATAAATTGCAGTAATCAAATCAAATCTTTAAGCAAAATCAATGTTAATTCATTCATTCATTTTATTACAAACATACCTTTGCAATTTGACAAAGGCCACTGGATGCTTCGGAATGTCCAAGATTCGATTTTACCGATCCTATCATTAAAGGAGTGTTTCTTTGTGAGCACAAAGCCTGATCAATCGACATAACTTCTACGGGATCACCGGCAATAGTACCAGTTGTATGAGCTTCCACGTAAGTTAATTCATTGGGTGATATTTTACATTCTTTATAAAATTCTTTCAACAGTAGTGTTTGCTTCTCGAGCGATGGAAAAGTAATACCTTCTTTTTTGTAACCATCACTGTTTACTTTACAGTGAACAAATCTCGCATAAATTCTCCTTGCAGCTTTGGCTTTTTGCAAATATATTACCGCGACTGTATCACTACGCATATATCCAGTGCCTTCTTCATCATAGGGTTTACAATAACCATCAGAAGATAGGATTCCTAAATGAAATGAATTAACAAATCAAATTTATCAAGTTTTCAATTGCTAAAATACTATATACTATCGCTCCTATGTTCGAGCGTCTTTTGTCTCCGCGAGCAGCCTATAAGCTATGAAATGAGAGGAGTGGGGATGGCAGTAGGAAAAATCAGCCGATAAGTGCAAACCAGCCGCAGGCCTGTTAAAATTTACATGGTGAGAGAAAATCAATACAATTAATAAGAAGTAAGCCTCTTGCATGAAATATGCCAATAAAAAATAAAAAATCCACGAGGAAAGAAAATACTAACATGTTTTGATATATTTTTTATTAATTTATTAAATAAAATGTTTTTTTGTTGCAGAACAATTAGTTATAGTAGTTTTGCGATTACTGAATCACAAAATAGGATCTTCAATGCCTATGTGAGAAATGTCACTTGTCCGCGGTATATTTCACGCGAAGGTTTTGACGTTCATCACATTTTTATATTTTAGAGATATTATCACTACGATCGATTCGATCTTGCAAATATCTTGCAAGTATACAAATAAAGTGAATAATAATTTCAAGTCTCATTATCATAAGTATTTATTATTGAAATAAATAATGTTGTGGAAAGGCCTTTTCGACATGCGGTGTCCCCGAGCGCGCGAAACTTTGACAAGCTAATTGGCCAATTTTGAACATTTCCCATTCAAAAACTATAACAGCCTCGACATTTTGGCATTAGATCCTTGAGTATCCAATAAGCATCCATACAACAAAATGTCTAAAACATGTCTAAAATCAGGTCATTCGATGTATTAAAGTCGTCCTTAAGACGTCTTTTAAAAATATGCCTAAAAACCGTCCTAAAGACGTCTTTAAGGTGTCTTATGACCCGATTTTAGACATTGTGTTGTCTGAGCAATTATAAGCATCTTACATTGACAACATACTTACTTTACTGTGCAGTGATTTAAGTATATTGGTAATGTAAGATGCATCTAGAATTTGCAGAAAAATTATATCTTTACTTGTTTGACTGATGGAGATTTACAAGATAGGAAGTTTGCAACACAATAGTACATAACATATAAAAAATTTATTTTATTTTAAAAAGAAGTTGTTACATTGTATCCGTAGTGTATTGGCATTAGTCGATACACGTGATATCCGAATGACCAATACGCGTTACCTATACGACGCGATATTCAGCGATGCTCACTCTGTGTCTGATCGGCTACTCAGTCACGTATATACACACGTATACTTGATCATTAAACGGTGATTATAATAGAACCCTGAGTTTTTAATTATTACCCGCTGCAGGATATTTTGGACTGTTAATATATTACACTAGCGACAAAGTAATCATGTAATTCGGGAGTGCAATCGTATCGAAAATATACTCACACGTATGTGAGTATGCGAAAAATGAGCATCTGAATATCCAATGTCAGGGAGAAGTAACGAGCAAAATCGGCTGGGTGTACAATTTAAAGAATGCACAGATCATCAACAAGAACTATCCATTCGCGGCATAAACGTAGATGAAAACTTAACGAGAAATGCATTACGTGATCAACTAGCCGATATTGTGCGCAAAGAACTTACTCGCGAAACCGGTAATACGGACACAAATGTATTAACATCAGAAACCATTGACAGTTCAACAAATTCGAATAGTAGTGATAAATGTAAAGATAGCGAAGAATTGGAAAATTCAGATACAGCAAACGTTCAAGAAGACACCGGAGACAGTGTATCCACAAAGTCAAGTGACGACGAAATTGGATGTTTCAAGAGCGATATTTCGAAGGACGAAATGGCTGACCACAACAAGTTGGAATTTCACTTGAAAACAGATGATTGGGAAATCTTCGTAGATAGATTGGAAATACTTTTTACGGTCAAAGAAATCAAAACTGAGAAGAAAGCAGTTAACTTATTGACCAGATTGGATGAAGAAACTTTCATGGTTATAAAAAAATTTATGTACGCCTGACAAGCCAACTACAAAATCGTATGAGGACTTAGTAAAAACTATGTCAGATTATTTGAATCTGAAGCCATCGGAAGTTATGCAACGATGCTCGTTCAATCAGGCAAAGCAAGGAGAAACAGAATCTGTAGCAGAGTTCGCAACGCGACTGAAAAACTTATCACTAAACTGCAACTTTGCAGATTTGAACACACGATTTACAAAACTCCTCTGTCGATTACACAGCAGTTGGTTCTTGTAACTTTAGACTGAAAATATTTAAATGGTCCGTCAAATCAGTGATGACAGATAGTTCACTACGAAATCCGTATCCTCGAAGAGGAATTTTAATTTCCCTCGTAAAATGTATCGCGTTTGTCAAGAATTTAATATTCATTGTCTTGATTCTCTCTTGTTTCAACAGACTATTTCTGCTACTGTCAGAGAAGCTTTGCGAATCGTGAGTGTAATAATAATTGGATTATAAATCCCTCTTGGCAGTAAAATCGTTCGGCAATTCATTGATTTTTGCTGAAGCTGCTAGCATTCCTTTAAGTAGAAATACAGTAGCATCAAGAATTAATAATATTGCTTGCTCAATAGAAGAAAAATTAAAGGGTTTGTTGGCGAGTTGTCATTATTTTTCATTATGTTTAGACGAAAGCACCGATAATCGACACGTGAGTCAAATGAGTATTTTTGCTCGAATCGTACAAAACGGTTTCTCATGTGTCGAGGAGATTTTATTCAATTCCATAATATAACAGGTGTAGATATTTTTAAAGGTGTCAACCCTATGTTGAACAAACTCTTAAAAAGTTTAATACTGATTTTTCAAAATGTTCAGCAATAGTTATGGATGGCGCAAAAGCAATAGCTGCGTTCAGCAGAAAAAGCAATAGCGCTTAGTGATTCTTTAATATGATTGGTTCTTACTTTTAATTCCATGCTGGATCTAAGTGTAAGAACCATTGGCAGTGGTCGAGTTGGACATACGTTGTGCTTCAATGTAGCGTACTTTCAGTTTGCTACAAAACATGGCGACCGCTGAATAAACATGTTGTAAATCAATGAAAAGGAAATAGAAAATCGTAAATTATCTTAGAGCATTTACATTTTGCTAAATATAGCCAAATATCATTTAGCAGAAAATCAAACTGATTTACAATAATTGCGTTAGTTAAACGCAGCCAACGTATTAAAGAATCACAAAGCGCTTATTGAGCGGTTTATTCTGCTGAACGCAGCCAATGATAGGTCAAAAATCTGGTTTTTTTGGTCAAATAAAGCAGCGAGGTTTTAAATTTCCCGTAATTTATTGTATAATTCATCAGGAAGTGTTATGCGGGAAAGCCATAAAATTGTGTAGCGCCATGAAAACTGTAACCAAAATTATCAATTTAATAAAAGGCGGTCACAAGTTTTTTTCACATCGAAAATTTCAAAACTTTCTCGAAGAACATAATACAATTTATACAGATGTACCCTTATATTGTGAAATACGATGGCTCAGTACCGCGAAGTGTTTAGAAAAATTCTTTGGAATAAGAAAAAAAATCTTTCTTTTCTTGCAAGAAATGCCTGTTACAAAAGATGATGACATTAAATCCCTTTTCGAAGATACAGAATTTCTTAGCAAACTTGTTTTTATTACCAATCATTTAAATTTAAAGCTGCAAAAGACCAACCAAACAGTATCTCAATTAATCAGACATATTGATTCATTCCGTAGAAAATTATTATTATTTAAAAATCACTTACAAAAAGGTAATCTCCATTTCTATCCCTCTTGCCAGATTCTCTTCGAAGAATACGGCATAAATTGTAATTTTAAAAATTACATTGTATTTACTTTATCGATTTATTAATCGATCAATTTAATACGCGTTTTAGTGAAAGTCTTAGAAAGGACATATTAATCTTTTTGAAAATCCTCTCACTGCGGAAATCGAAGAACAAAATGTACAATTTCAAGAGAAACTTTGTGAATAATCTTTCACTCAAAACGCGTCTGGAAAAAGGAGTGAAATTTTAAATGTATCAATTTATCCTAATTTATAAGATTTCGGTCTTCGAATTTTTTCTATGTTTGGTTCCACATATTTACGTGAATGTTCATTTTCAAAAATGAAAAATATAGAAACAGATAAACGTTCTTCCTTAAGCGATACATCATTAGCTTCATTGATGCGAATTAGTTCTTCAAACATTTCTACAGATATCCCTTCTCTTGTAGAAACATGTAAACGGCCTAGAAAATCCAATTAATATTTCATACTTTTTCATTGTTGTTTCGATTTCCACTCTTTTATTTTTTATCATTCTTTTTTCAGTGGAATAGGCCTATTGGGAAGACTACTTAAAAAAAAAAAAAAAACGCGTCAACAATAGTACCTCATGGGTGACGTGGAAACTATTGTCCTAATTATAATTATATAGTAATTATATTTAATAGGGGAAGGTGGAGTAAAACGGCCCGCGGGGTAAAATAGACCAGTTGCTAGATATTGATAAATTATCGCACCATCTGTAGTATAAACATAAAATTGAAATCCTCTTTGATGCCTTTCGACTATCTAAAGTTACATCGTCGTAACCAAGGATCTATCATAAATTATTTATAAACAAACGTCAAATCTTGTACGCACGATCTTATGAACTAATTTATGATATTACATTTTGAGTGACTAACTGTACAGAAGTTAAAAATTTTGAACTCCTGTCTAAGTTTCTTTTTCCTGGATATCTGAAGGTAATATTTCATGACAAGTTACATTTAAATAAAAATTTTTATATAAATTAAATTTATATAACTTTATAATTGTCATGTGGGGTAAGAAGAACCATTAAAAGTGGGGTAAAACGGACCAACTTAAATACGTATTATATTTCACGTTTTTAAATGAATATTTGTTTTGGTTCGCACACAATTTCTCTATTTAAAATGATACATATCGTAATCATTAAATTTGATATTACAATCCAATTACAATCCAAAAATTTGGATTGTAATTCTAGCTTTAGCTCAAGACTGAATTTTATTTGCATTTTCCTTTTTTAATAATTCTATTTTTTTCTTTATATTTCTAGTTCCTAAAAATGCCTAGAAATTATAAAAGAAAATCAGAACGATGCAAATGGAGTGAGGAAAACTTACATAAAGCCTTGAAAGCCATGTTAGAGGAAAACATTGGTAAACGAGAAGCTGAATTGGTAAAAGATTTTCCGTTCCAGCAACAACTCTTTTCCGCAGATTTAAAGCCTTAAAAACTAATTCAGAAGTAAATCTGACACCAAAATTAGGCAGTAGGAAGACTGTTTTTTCGAAAGAGCAAGAAAAAGAATTAGCAAATTATATCTTAGATATGGAAAGAAGATTTTTTGGTGTCAACCCTATGTTGAACCACAGGCAACCACTTACGATGTACGAAAGCTGGCTTGTGAATTAGCAAAGATAAGCACATTATTTTTCTGAAAATACCAAAATTGCTGCAAAAGACTGGCTTGCAGGATTTTTAAAGCGAAATTCTCAAATTTCTATTAAGAAACCGGAAGCTACAAGCGTAGCTCGTGCAATAGGATTTAATAAAGTTGCTGTTGATACGTTTTATGAGCTATTGGGTAGTGTTTTAAACAAATACAAATTTTCTCCTGATCGAATCTTTAATTGTGATGAAACCGGTATTTCTACAGTATCCAAATCTCAAATTTCCTATCCAAATCCAAAATTCTTGCTCAAAAAGGTCGTAAACAAGTTGGCATACTTTCTTCTGCAGAGAGAGGTCAAACTGTGACCGTTGAAATATGTTTTTCGGCTTCTGGCAGCTACATGCCACCTATGTTTATTTTTCCCCGAGTGAGAATGAATCTTCTTTTAATGACTAACAGTGCCTTACCAGGAGCTTGGGATGAAACTGATAAGTCAGGTTGGATGCAAACTGATCTTTTTTTAAAATGGTTCGATCGTTTTATACAATTATTTACAAATGCTTCAAAAAATAATCCAGTTCTTTTATTATTTGATGGCCATGCAACTCATGTTAAAAATATTGAATTAATCAACAAAGCACGAGATAATGGTGTTGTTATTATCTGTTTTCCTCCTCATACAACGCACTGTTTGCAACCTTTTGATGTAGGTTTTATGAAACTTTTAAGTTCTTATTATGATGTTGAAACAAGAAATTGATTGCGAAATAATCCTGGGAAAGTTATAATTATGTATCAAATTGTATAATTATTTACCCAAGCATTTGTTAATGCAGCAACGATCCAGACAGCGTTAAATTCTTTTAGAAAAAACGGTATATCACCATATAACTCTTTAAATTTTACTGATGTTGATTTTATTGCTTCCAATACAACAGATTTGCCTGCGCCTTCATCTGCGTCTACATCTTCTGACTCTATTATCTTTCAAAATTCTCAATCATCTATTACAACATCTTCAGAACCATCAACTTCTTCTTTTACAATCTCTCCTATTGATTTACAACTCATTCCTCACGTAGATAATAAAAACAAGAGGAAAACAGGCAAACGTGGAAAAACAGCAGTAATCACAGATTCTCCATATAAACACGAATTGGAAGAAGCAAGAAAATTTCGAACTAATCTACTAAAAAAAGTAAAAAAAATTAGAAATTTTGAAAATTAAAATTTTTTTATTTAAAAAAACTGTTATATTTGTGTAATGTTCCATTAAATATGTAATAATAAAATGTTTTATTTTATTTATTATAATTAATTTATAATTATAATAATAATTATAAATATAATAATAAAATAATAATAATAAATAATAATGAAATTAATTTATAATTATAATTATAATTAATTTATCATTTATAAATAATGAGAAGTTTTTTTTTTTAATTAATTCGTTAAATTATTACCTGGTCCATTTTACCCCGCAGATGGGGTAAAATGGACCAAAGTTAAATTTTGCCAAAAGTTCTATAATAGTGAAACGTTTGCAAGTTTAAAAAATTTGGAATTATAAGCTTATAATAAACATTTTTAAGTTTCCACATGCAAAACTGAAAACATTTTCTGCAATTAAAATAGAAGATATAGCTATTTTTGCTTAAGGACCGTTTTACCCCACCTTCCCCTACATATTTCTACGCTAATTTCATAATTAATTGTATTTTACATATATTGCTATATATAAAATAAATTACATAAAATAAAATTAATTGTTTTATAAATGTAGTGTATAAGTTAAGAACTTTAAATGAAATATTGTATTATTACAGAGTTAAAAGATATATGTTAATAAGAATAACAATATGTAGAATATTAATAATAATGACAACACTAAACATTTTTAATTATTATATTGTAGCTCAGAAGCTAACACAGTGCAAACTTGCATTTTCGACTGTATAGTAACGCTCACGCCATGAGCGAACGGAAATCCAAGATTGCTGAGATATAGAAATTAATCCGCGAGACCGTGCGCGACTGACACAACATTGACCATACATGGTCCGATTAAGAATTGTCGCCCCACTAAAATTCACGACAAATAGCACTATAAAAGCACCAGTCAAATCGCCACTCGTGGGAGATCTATAACGAATATCAGAGCCAAAGTTATTACTGTGTCAATCGCAACACGAAAATTATCGTCGAACGCGGACGTGTTCTCCAAGAAGAATTGTAACGAACCTTCAAAATATAAGTGTAAGTGATATCAAGCTAACTTATTGATTGCCGAAACCCTGAAGATTTCCTATTTGCACTCCTTGAGTTCTAACTCTCAAGGCGGAACGAATCCCAAAATTTCTTTGTTGCGTCGAGAGGCACAACAATTAATCTAACATTATATAAGAGTTTTAATTAGTATTTGATATTGTCTAAATTTCTAGAAGGATTCCTTCTCATAGTACGCGTGACGCTCCTGAAATCAAACCTCGCGCGTTTTGTTTACAAGCGTCTGCAGGCTCGACGCGCGGTAAGAGAGCGACAGTGGGCGTCGACAACGAAATCGACCCGAAATGTGCAAATATTTGACAGTTCTATTACATTAAGCTAATATCATTAAGCTCATTATAACATTTTAGATTTAGATCATTTAGTTAACGACCATGTTATAATACCTAGTAATTCTATGCTGATGATGGTTCGAACAAGAACCGAAACGTTCGACAAATATCATTGAGGATGTAATTTCACTCAATATAAAATACCAATATCTGCACCAAGACCGGGTATTGATTTTCATCGCCCGGTTATACAATGTTATATGATTGTTCAAAACCGAAAAAATTTTAATGGAATGCAAAATGTGAAAAGGCATTTAGATGGGTTGTTTGTTTAAGCTTGATTTTTCTTTTTCTATATTTTCGAACTATATACTTGTAGTGGTAAATTAGATGGTAAGAGTTGTTTGTTTAAAATCGATACGGGCTCTGATATGTCTATAGTAAATAGTGAAATATTGAGTTCCGGAAAAGCTAGGATTTTTGGAGAGGATCTTTTACTGAAATATTCCACTAGGGAGAAAATTCCAATAAAGTGTAAAGTCGTAGTCGTAGTGTCAATTGGGAAATATTTGGCGCAAGTTGCTATGTTTGTGGCAGAGATAAGTGATGATTGTATTTTAGGGGCGGATTTTCTGAAAATCGTCAATCTGTAAAATGTTTTTGCTCCTGTTTTCGGTGATTCATTTTGTATCACTAAAAAAGAAACTCGGTGCTGCTCTCATGTAGAGCGCCCTATTTTTGAGATTCCTTCGAGCCTAACTCTACTTTTTCATAATGCTTCGCGAAACTTGAATGAAACGCAGAAAGTAATTCTTGCTGAATTTTTATGTCGTAATAAAAATGTATTTTCGGAAAACATTGTGGCCGGAAATTGTAATGTCATTAACCATGTAATTAATGTGAAAGATTCTTCCCCAATTAAACAGATGCCACGTATCCCTATTCATTTGTGAGAGGAAGCAAATAAAATTATTGACGAGATGAAGGAAAATGGAGTTATTGAGGAATCCTATAGTCCTTGGGTCTCTCTTGTTGTTTTGGTAAAGAAGAAAGATAATTCTATCAGATTTTGTGTGAACTATAGGAAATTAAATACAGTCACGGAAAAAGATTCTTATCCTTTGCCTAAAATTGATGAATTTCTTTTGCAGTTATCAGGTAACGCTTGGTTTTCTACTTTAGATTTAAAAAGTGGTTATTGGCAGATTAAGATCCGTCCGAAGGACAGAGAAAAGACGGCCTTCTCTTTTGGCAGTGGACTTTGGCAATTCACTGTTATGCCTTTCGGACTCTGTAATGCCCCAGCTACTTTTGAAAGGTTAACGGAAAAGATTTTGGGAAAATTAATTTCTAATGCTTGTTTAGTTTATCTTGATGATGTAATTATTTTCGGAAAGAATTTTAATGAAATGTTGGAAAATTTGGAAAAAGTTTTTGAGTGTTTCCGTTTTGCTAATCTTAAAATTAATCCGAAGAAATGTGCTTTATTTGAAAGAAATATAAAATTCTTGGGGCACGTCTCTTCTGAAGGGGTTACGACTGATCCTGAAAAGATAACTGCCGTTAGGGAATGGCCAGTCCCTCATAATAAGAAACAATTGCGAAGCTTTTTAGGATTTTGCTCATACTATCGCAGATTTGTTAAAAATTTCTCCAATATAGCCAAACCTCTGTACATTTTAACTGAAGATAAAATTAAATTCAATTGGAGAACAAAACGACAACATGTTTTCGAGCTTTTGAAACAAGCTTTGACATTTTCACCGATTCTTTCGTTTCCTAGCGGTGATGGAAAATTTGTTTTAGATACTAACGCTTCTAATATCGGTACTGGCGCAGTTTTATCTCAAATTCAAAACGGGGAAGAAAAAGTAATAGCGTATTCTAGTCGAATTTTGAGTAAAGCCGAGAGGAATTATTGTGTCACTCAGTAGGAGTTGTTGGCCATAGTGGAGTCGATAAAATCTTTTCGGCATTATCTTTTAGGACGAAGGTTTTTAATCCGGACAGACCACTTTTCTTTGAAGTGGTTGATGTCTTTCAAAGATTTAGAAGGTCAGTTAGCTCGTTGGCTTAAAAAACTTCAAGAATTTCATTTTGAAATTTCTCATAGGAAAGGGATTTCTCACCGTAATGCAGACGAATTACCAGACGTGAATGTGAGGTGTTGAGCTGTACCTTCTGTGCTAAGGTGGAGAGGAGGAATACAGTGACTTCAGAGGGAATAGTCGCTCGAGTAGTTTTTGAGGAAGAAGTTTCTTCGTCATGGCAAAAGGATCAGGAGGAAGACCCATGTATTTCAATTTTCCTGCAAGCTAAGAGCAAGGAGTTTGTCCCCCTGAAATAAGACCAACGGAAAAGGACGACTCTTTCCGTGTGTTTCGTTCTTATTGGGAAGCTTTAATTCTTAACCCTTTCAGTCACAGTGTGACATATATGTCACACTTACACTCTCTCCATTTTTCGATTGTATTTTGTAGAAATTCATCGATTTTCATGATTCTTTTTTACTTATCCCTTATTTGAATGTTCAATTATAATATTCAACGTTCAATTATAAAATTTGTTCAGTGATTTTGTTAATATTGTTAATAGTTTTTTGATTATAAGCAAATTAAGACGAAAAAAACCGTTTTTTACGTTAAATTCGTTACTGAAAAAAAATCTCCTCTAAACGTACTTTTTTTTACCTATATTTATGTTTTTGAGGTCGCTGATCACAAATCCGCCGTTAGATTAGCGAAATTTTTTATTATAAAGAAAATATTGAACAAAATATGCAAGCAAAAGTGAGAATTTCTAGAATTTAGGTAAAAATGTGATAATCTGAATGTTATTTTTCTACAAACATATAGTTTTTCACTTTTTATTTGTTTTTGAGATTGCTTATTACCAAAGACCGGATCGCGGAGTTGGTTTCTCCTCTCCACGCGCGTGTTAGCGACCGAGCGCCGCAAGAAGCAGTATCGTGTATGTGCGCGGTGCCAGTGTCATTTCTTTCAAATCTGATTGGTAGTGGATTCAGAAACTGAAGAAGACTTTTAGATATTGAATTTTATGTAATAAATATTAATTTTTGTGAAAATTTAGGATTAAATAGCCTTTTAAGCCGCCATATTGCGTCCATCATCTCGGATCTCATTTTTCCCAAAATTTGACGGCAGATACGAACTCAGCGACCTCAAAAATGAATAGAATCATGCTTTTTGGCCATTGGTAAAAATGTATAGAATCATGCTGGTTGACTATAATGATTCGACCATTCCCTTAATTGCGTGACTGAAAGAGTTAAGGACGGCATTTTATATAAAAAGTGGGAAGCTTCAAACTTGAAAACATGTGTTCTTCAGCTTATCGTACCACGAAAGCGGGTCAAGGAAATTTTAAAGCAAGCTCACGATTCACCTTCTGGAGGACACTTCAGGGTGAATAAGACCCTGGAGAAAATTCGCAAACGCTTTTATTGGGTCACTTGCAAGAGTGATGTGGAAAATTGGTGCAGAACGTGTGAGATTTGTCTTTCTAGAAAGGGGCCTCGTGGAAAAGGAAAGTCTCCCCTGCAGATCTTTAATGCGAAAAAATCTTTTGAGCGAGTACAAATGGATATTTTGGGAAGACTGAAGATTTTATTCCTGCTTCTTCTCCGAAGACTTTTATCTCCCTGAGAGGGAAGACAGGAAATTAGGAAGACTGCCTTGCCCATGGTTTTTGACCGTGATCTTCCCATGGGCTAAAGGTGAATACCAAGGCGGGACAGGGGTGCCCATTAGGGTAGTGAGTCCACGGAAAACATTCCCTCCCTCCTGATCCGAAACAAGGAAGAAGTTCTTAAGGCTCAAACTGGAAAAGGAGCACGGACGGCGAGAAGCGGGCCTTAAAGGACACCCCAGGGAGGACTGGTCAGCTTTCCGGGGAGGAATCCTTTTTGTGGGACCTCGAAGCCAGGTTGGAAGGACGTCCCGGTAACTTGCTGGTTACGCCTCAAGGAGAGTAAGAAGACGTCCGGGGTTGCTGAGCAGGCTTGAGGAGAAGAGGCTCAAAACGTACTATCTCCCTGATTATCGGGACGACAATCTCGAAGAGGGAGAATAGTGTTGCACGGGCGTTCTGTGAAGCTTCTCTGTCCGAGCGAGCCAGTTGTGTACGGATCTCTAAGTTCAATCGGTCGTTACTAGCGGCCGTTTCCAAGTAGGATCAATAACGAAATATGAATGTGATTTTTCTCTGAGGCTCCTGTCAAGAAAGACGTGTTTTCTCTTGCGGAACCCTTGTTATTGTAAACCCTGAATAAAGCTTCTGTTCTCCGTTTAAACAAAGAGCGTTTACTCCGCACACGACCGTTCTGCGTGTGTTCAATAGAGCGAGTCATGACGTGCGAACTTTTCCGGCGCGGAATGTAACAATATCAGTGTAACAATTTTAAAATTTTCATAAAATCTTTTCATAAAAAATTGTCGAGTTGCAAGAAAGTGCTCTTTCTTGGTTAGATTAGAAATCCACAAGCTCGCATAAGTTCGGTTCACGCCGCTAGGATTATTCGTTTTCTCGTAATAAAGTCCGTTTCGGAAACTATATAAATAAGCTTAAAATTCATCCTCTAACTAATCAAAGCATAATGCTTCTTCGCGTATGTACGTTGAATGAACCTCAACAAGACCTAATTTATGTGGAAATAGATGCTCTTAATTTAAATATATATTTTTTCAAAATAACATATTAGTTTATACAACAGTACACAAATCAATATAACCTAATCAAATAAATGTACGTGTGCATATAAGAGTAACATAATATTATACACAATTATCATACATATTGGAAACATACTGAAAATTTACTGTTAATGTACTATAGACATTCGTGATAAATACTGCAATATGATGAATTATTTTTATTAAATATATTAACAAAATATATCCAAAATATTATTTTAAAAGACGACTAAAAGATGTCTAAAATTCATGTCTTTTAGACGTCTTACGGCTGAAGATTATAAGATGACTTTTACTGGGACATTCGTTGCCTATATGTTCAAATTAAAAGATGTCTATACGAAAAGTCTGTCATCTTATAGTCATCTTTCAATCGACTATGTGTTGTATGGATTCTTAACACCCCGTATATACATCCGGAAATTCGCGCATTCAGTACACGTGATGTGATATTTTATGACAAAAGAAACAACTTTTTCCTTTAGCAAAATTCCATCCGACAAGTAGTTTTCGCAGGCGAGCAAGCGAATTGAAATGAAATGAAATTAACGAATTGAATTGAAGTGAAATTAAAGAATGAGCGTTCTTATCCATATGGTATTCAGGGCCGACGCGCGCTTCTCACTCACTTGTTCATTTGAAAATAAAGACATATGTAAATAGACATATGTAATAACCTTCATGAGCTAAGCGTTTTATTATTCTAAATATTGCACACAATTGCGCATGATTATATAATTCTTATAACATGTTGAAAATTAATAATTTTAGACAAGTCCTTTGTATTTTCATAATGAAAAAATAAAAAAATAATTAGCTCTTATAATACTTTAATTCAAATAGTTTATTTTATTTTTAATGACTGTTACACAATAAATCAATTTTTCGGCATTTGTAACGTATTCTCATTTAATTAGTAAACTATTCCTTACATTTACAAGGGGACTACCAACCCTGCTAATAATGGATTTTTTATTTTTACATATATTGTAGAGAATGTCTCCCTATATACGTCGGTAAGCGGAAAAGTCGCGACGAGCCGTAGTTTACAAAAAAATTAAGTTGAAAATGTAGGAGTGCCAGAAAACCCGTTAAGATAATTTTCACATCGAGCGGCATGGATTAGTGGTGAGTACCAGTGACTCGTACGCTGCCGAGCCGGATTCGTGTCCCATTATTTTATTTTTTTAAATTAAATAATAAATGTTTCTATAATAAATCGTGAAGTATATACATATTATTTATAAATATTGACAATTGCAAATGATAATTTGTCTACCAATAATTCAAGTAATGACATTATTTTTTAATTAATTTTTATGGTTTAAAGTATCGCAACAAATTTTAAATATAATATTTGTATTTAACGATTTTAACATTGTTTTACATTAATAATAATATTTTGATGGAGATCAAGCGGATTTTTTTGTTACTTTTTCGTTTTGCCCTTTCGTAAGGCCTGTCGCAACTTTTCCGCTTACCGATATACAGGGAGACACCCTCTACAATACATGTAAAAATAAAAAAATCCATTATTATCAGGGTTGATGGTCCCCTTGTTAGTGATATTATTTAATCATCGTGCGCAATTGTGTGCAATCTTTAGATTAATAAGACGCTTAGTTCGTAAAGTTTATTACTATTTACATATGTCTTTATTTTCAAATAAACAAGTGAGTGAGAAGCACGCGACGGCTCTGAATATCACATGAATAAAAGCGCTTATTCATTTCAACTTGCTCGCCTGCGAAAACTACTTGTCGGACGGAATTTTGCTAAAGGAAAAAGTTGTTTCTTTTATCATAAAATATTACGTCACGTCCACCGAATGCGCGAATTTCGGAACACCCTTCATGAAAATTTATCTGAGAGAGAATTTTTTAGCTGATTTATGTTTCACTTTAGCCAAATCAAATTGTAACATACAGAGCTGGATATTAGTATTAGATTTGAATCTTTTTCTCTGAAAATTTTGCACAAAAGATTATTTTAACACATTATCGACGCACAAGCATTCTCCTCACATTACATATACATTCCAAATGCGTTTCACAAAACTGGGCTTATAATTGTATTTTTATTATTTATTTTTAATTACATAGAGTATTACGGTGATCAGATTAAATCTTAATAGTTTAATATAATAAAATTTTGACAAAAATTTTGTATTAGCAAACTGAAATAATCAAATATCATAGTAATCAAGTAAAATTTGAAAATGCCCTACAAATGGAAGTAAATGAATAAAAATAATCATTTCAACAATTTTTTATAAAGCAATATGCAATATACAAAATTTATTATATAAAGAAGTATAATAAAAATATAATAAATGCTTACCTAAATGGTAAAACTGAAATTGTACATAAGGATGGAAGCACATACTGGCGGTAGCGACAATAGCTGCGTCGCAATCTCCTGTCCGAATCAGTTTGTAAGCTTTTGCAATAGCAAAGAAACTTGAACTACATGCAGTATCAATGTTATACGATGGCCCAGTAGTGCCAAGCCAATACGAAATTCTGTTTCCCATGAGAGAAAGATTAGTCCCTGTCATAGCGTCGCCAGACAACTAATAACAAGACATTCTTCTAAATAAACTTAAAATATTAAAATGTACAGATAATGAACTGAATATTTATTTTTTAATGTCTAAATTTATTACATAACTTTTTTATATTTTACGTAGAAAGAAGACAGATTTCTATATTTTACAACAATTTTTATTATTCTTTCAAATAAATTTCTATTAACTTTATATGACTTATATTATTTAAGCATGTTATACCTGAGGATTATAAAGAAAATACGATCGGGCCTCTGATACAGAAATTGCTGTTAAAACGCTCGTTCTTGTTCCCCGTAAATCTTTTGGGTTAATACCCGCATCTACAATGGCTTCATAAGTATGTTCGAAAATCATTCTGCCCAAAGGATCCATCAGATTAGCTTCTATGGCGGATACATCGAAAAATTGTCGATCAAACTTCTCTAGATTATTGATCTTACCGATTCGATGAGGCATATTATAAACTATATAAAAAATAAGTATATGTTATAATCATATGTAAATATATATTCTTTTCTACATAAGAAATAATATCTTTAAAAATCTGTAACGTTTCTGATTTGTTTCAAATTATAGCATTATAAATAAAGAAGCATGATAAAAATAGAGTTAAGATGAAATGTCAGCATTTATAACTTTACACATATGTTATAAGAATTGTTTTCGTTAGTTTAACATCCCAAATAGCAGAAGATATCACAGTGATATCACAAAACAGTCACAAAAGTGTCACCAGATCATGGATAACTTTTGATGTTACTGTGAAATTATCAAAAGATCATAGTGAGATCATTAATATCTCTTTTTTGTGACAATCAAATAAATGTCACAGCAATGTTACAATAAGGTACAACTTTTGTTACAATTATAATGTTGCTGTGACATTATTATAATATAAATATAATGTTAGAATTACGTAATTTGTACATCATAAAATACATACAACAACATATGTATATTAAAGTTTATTAAAAGAAAACTTTATTGGAATTATTATAAAATCTCAAAAAGTTTAATTTGTTTAATTTAAAATGTACAAGTTATACAGAATATCACAGAATATTGGGTACTATTTTCGTGTGCAGGTAGAGCGAACAGAATTCAGTCGAAAAATCCTCTAACATTTTGCAATTTTCGCAATAGTTAACGAGATATTAATAATTAAAAATTACCGTATTAGCCCGGCCTACCGCCGAATACAAGCGCGCGGCGAAATACGACCGCCCAGCGTCGTCGTTGCTAGGCACCCGAGAAATTGTTTACTTCGAGCGGTAATAGCTATGTATGGTGCTAGAGTTTCTTTGATAAAAATTAAGACACCAAAGGCCATCTTTTGATTGGTTTTGCCATATTTAGAGAAAAGAAAGAAGGAGTAGGGATGAGAAATGTACGAAGACTATATAGTCTCTTCGTACATCTCTCATCCCTACTACTTCTCTCATTTCCCTAAATATGGCAGAACCAAACAAAAGATAGCCTTTGGTGTCTAAACTCTTATTAAAGGAACTCTAGTCGGCGCGTAACACCAGACCCCCGATCCGAGCTATGATAGTTCCTCGCTTTTAAATGAAAATGTTTTTAATAAAATTTTTTGTACGGATGTGTACGTGCATATATGCATAATCAGTAATCGCGAGTCGAAAAATAATAATTTTTTTTTAGTAGCAAGAAAATGATAGAGCGCTATCATTTCCATACCACTTTGCGGTAGATAGCATAGCACATTTTTTTTAAAGTGGTATTCCCGGTAGGTCTAATCCACTTTGCATTAAAATATGAAAAAAATTTAATACTGTCCGAGTAAGCGCGTAGCGCGATACGCGATATTGAAAACTTTTAATATTTCAAACGCGATATCTGGACAAATGGATGGGTCAAGGTGACCTAATCATTTGGCACGGTCGTCGGATCTTAATGTGCTCGACTATTTCGTTTGGGGTTACGTCAAAGAGTCGAGCACAGGCATGATGATACAGAAGCTGAAGTACGAGAAGAAATTCTCACAGCTTTCAATACCATCACGTCGGAAATGGCGTACCGCGCTACGTGCAATATTACTCGAAGAGCCGAACTCTGTATACAAGAACGAGGAAGGCACTTCGAACAGTTTATGCATTAAAATATTTTCATATTTTAATGCAAAGTGGATTGGATCTACTGGGGATACCACTTAAAAAAAATGCGCCATACTACCTACTGCAAGGTGGTATGGAAATAGCGCTCTATCATTTTCTTGCCACAGAAAAAAATTATTATTTTTCTTATATCGCGATTACTATTTATGCATGTATGCACGTACACATCCGTGCAAAAAATGTTATTAAAGACATTTTTATTTAAAAGCTTTTTTATTAAAAAGAGGAACTATCATAGCTCGGAACGAGGTCTAGTTAAGGTGGAAACACATAAAATTGCAGAAGCCATAAGCAGAATGCAGATACCATAGCGCATGCGTATGGTATTTGAATTTTTAATCTACACAAAAGTACATAAACATAGCCACAAGCATAATTCATTGTAGGCATTTTGCTGATGGTTTCTGCAATTTTATGTGTTTCCACCTTTACGCGCCGACCGTGCATAGCCATTGCCGCTTGCAGTAAAGAATTCCTCGGGTGCCAAGTAACGAAGACGCTGTGCGCTGGGCGATCGTATCTCGCCGCGCGCTTGTATTCGGCGGAGGGCCGGTTTAATATGGCGATTTTTAATAATTAATATCTCGTTAACTATTGCGAAAATTGCAAAATGGTAGACGACTTTTCGACTCAGTTTCATCCGCTCTATCTGCTCACGAGCATTGATTCAATCTTTACCGGACACCCTGTGTATATGTATGTATACAGGGTGAGTTTTAATGGATGAACCAGCTTTTTACCATGAGAACTGCGTTACCGATTCTATTATACACACAATTATATCACTTAGGCATTTAGCACACAAACGGTCATTATAAGTATGTGTGTATAGTAGAGTCGGTAATCTTAGCTCTCATGGTAAAAAGTTGATTCATCCATTAAAACTCACCCTGTATAACTTATGCATTTTAAATTAAACAAATTAAACTTTTTGAGAATTTCATAATTCCAATAAAGTTTTCTTTTAACAAACTTTAATACATACATATGTTGTCATTTTATGACATACAAATTATGTAATTCTAACATTATATTCATATTATGATAATGTCACAGCAACATTATAGTTGTAATAAAAATTGTATCTTACTGTAACAACGCTGTAACATTTACTTGATTGTCACAAAAAAAAAATAACTCTGATCTTTTGATAATTTCAGTAACAGTAACATCAAAGTTTATCCGTGATCTTGTGACACATTTGTGACTGTTTTGTGATATCTTTTGCTATGGTGGTACATACATACATACGTGTACAGTCATGGACACAGAGGTTGCGACAGATCCACTTTTTTTAGTGCTGAACTTGACTGTGTGTTCCTAATAGGAATACCTCTGTGTCCACGAGTGTACATATATATGGATTTTCTAAAATAAATGATATACTATAAACAATACATTGAGTAAATTAAATTTATTTTAAAAACAACAGTAAACATATTTTGTGATATGCAAATTATATCACAAATAACATTACTGTGACATTTTTATTTCATATTATATTATAGATATTGTAATGATATTGTATTGTCATGGGCATATCACATCTGTCACAAACCGGACATTTGCATCACCCCAATTCTATTGTAATATCTGTGACATGATTGACTGTCACAAAGCAACATTATTGTTATGTCACTGTGACAGTTTTTGCTATGTGGGATAGTTCTTTCGAATCTGATATCTTTTTTTTAAACCATTGGACTATTACTATATATTTTTAAGAAAAAAACGCAATAAAAATAGTGCACCATTTGTGGCACTTTAAGGGGATCCTAAAGTGATCGAACTTGATCGAGGTCGATAATGTAGGCGCAAGGAAATGTCGGTATTATCGACATTTCTAATTCCGCGTTCTGTCTATGACTTATCTGAGGAGCGAGAATGTATGCGTGGAACTCACACTAAAAAGGCGGCGGGCGCACGCCATGTGCGTGTGCGCTCGCCGCCATGCTATTTTTAGAGTAGAAGAGGACAGATGTTTGTTGTTCTTGAGTGGGACCCACAATTCGTATGGGCGGATCTGCACTGAGTAATGAAACGAAATTCAGTCGCTCGAGCTATCTTGGATCGTCGAGAATCATACATTAGGAACTTTGTTGTTCTGTCCTTCTCGTTCCTAATGTATGATTCCCGACGATCCAAGATAGCTCGAGCGACTGAATTTCGTTTCATTACCCAGTGCAGGGCCGTCCATACGAATTGTGGGTCCCACTCAAGTGATGTTCACTTATATGAGCGACCCTGCGTATTGGCAATGTTATTACATATATATATATATAAATATATATATGTATGTATGTGTGTAACGTATGTATATATATATATATATATATATATATATATATATATATATATATATATATATATATATATTTATATATATTTGTAATAATAAAATAAATATAACAATTTCTTATTACATAGATACTTATTTTAGTAATATGATTATTTGTTTCTATTTTATAAAACAATAAAAAAGTATGTAATTTATATATGTGCAATTAGTATTCTTTTATTTTCTTACAAACCGCATGCAATTACGGTGGCTTTTACAGATAATAAATTTTATGAAATTTTCTTATGAGTAATAATAGAACTTACATTTACTTTTGTTCTCATTGAATTCTGAAAAATATAGGATATTTTTGATACTCTTGAAGTTTATTTGATATGTTTATTACGTTATCATTACGTCTGTTACGATTATAGTCATTTTTGCGAAGTAAATAGAACATGTAGAATAATATCTCGACAAATAATTAGCATTGCTCAAACTTTTTTATTTATAAGTATGCTAATTGTACTTTATATTTACTAAGGAATATGTTCCATTTATCCATTTATCCATTATATTATGCATATTTATTAATAATGTACATATTCCATTTACTTTTATTAGCAGAAATGCGTAACTTACATGATGACAATGAACGTATGATCAAATAATTTTCAAGAATATCAAAAATATATTTCAAAACTCGATGAAATTGAACAAAACTAAACTTTTATTATTATCATGAGAAAAGTTAACAAAAAATATTTTTTCTAAACTAAAATAGTTACGTATCGGTGTAATTGCATTGAATTTTTGTTTGTAGGAAGTTTTGGTTGCAAAAATGTTAATTATATGCTATTTCTATTTGAAATTACTTATTATAAATAAAAATAATTATTACAATAGTAGATATCTGCAGTATAATAAAGATATTGTTATATATTTTGTTGTATTTTACTATTACAAATATATAAAACATTACCAATACATAATAGACGCTTCTGATTTTTATTATAATTAGAGCCGTTTGAATACACGCTTCTGATTTTTATTTTATTATAACCAGTATTTTTTAACGGATTTGAATAAAAATAAATAATAAATAACAATATACAATTTATTATTTATTTTATAATAAAAAAATACTGGTTATAATAAAAATCAGAAGCTTGTATTCAAACGGTTCTGATTATAATAAAAATCAGATGCGTCTGTTACGCATTGGTAATGTTTTATATATTTGTAATAGTAAAATACAACAAAGTATATAACAATATCTTTATTATAATGCAGATATCTACTACTGTAATAATTATTTTTATTTATAATAAGTAATTTCAAATAGAAATAGCATATAATTAACATTGTTGCAACCAGAACTACCTACAAACAAAAATTGAATGCAATTACGCCAATATGTAACTATTTTAGTTTAGAAAAAATATTTTTTCTTAACTTTTCTCATGAGTAATAATAAAAGTTTAGTTTTGTTCAATTTCATCGAGTTTTGAAAGATACAAGATATTTTTGATATTCTTGAAAATTATTTGATCATACATTCATTATCATCATGTAAGTTACGCATTTCTGCTAATAAAAGTAAATGGAATATGTACTTTATTAATAAATATGCATAATATAATGGATAAATGGAACATATTCCTTAGTAAATATAAAGTACAATTATCATACTTATAAATAAAAAAGTTTGAGCAATGCTAATTATTTGTCGAGATATTATTCTACATGTTTTATTTATTTTGCAAAAATGGCTGTAATCGTAACTGATGTAATGATAACGTAATAAACATATCAAGTAAACTTCAAGAGTATCAAAAATATCCTATATTTTTCAGAACTCAATAAGAACAAAAGTAAATGTAATTTCTATTATTACTTATAAGAAAATTTCATAAAATTTATTATTTGTAAAAGCCACCGTAATTGCATTTGTAAGAAAATTAAAGAATACTAATTGCACATATATAAATTGCATACTTTTTTATTGTTTACTATATAAAATAGAAACAAATAATCATATTACTAAAATAAGTATCTATGTAATAAGAAATTGTTGGCCCAGTGCAAAGACCACCGCCGATGTATATACCACCAGGACCGCCACAGTCAACTTTTATTACTTAACCACTGATGTATATGGCCCAAGGCCTAGTGCATCGCCGACATATATGTCACAAGGCCCAGTGCCATCGCCGATGTATATGTCCCAAGGCCCAGTGCCATCGCCGACGTATCCCATGGGATATGCACCGATGGCACCGGGATATGTATACAGAACATATCCATAAAAATATTCCTTATATATACATACAAAGAGTAATGTGTGCGTGTGCATGTGCGTGCGTGCATTTACCTTTGTATGTATAAAGAACATGTTTACGGATATAGCGCAGTATAGTTGACGCAATCGTATGCGATTCTGATCGATCAAATTAATATGCAGTGGCTAACAGATCGTTTGATCTGGTAATCAAATGATCTGTTGGCCACTGCACTTCATCGATCGAAATTGCATATGATTCCGTCAAATCAAATATTACGGTTCTCTTTGTTTTTATTATTTTTACATATATCTTTTATTACTTTATGAATACTTTATTTTTATGTAAGTACACACGTCGTCATTAATGCTTAGGCACATAAAGTTGGCCACGTTCAGAGTTTATCTTTTTCCTTTCAATATGGAAGGTAGAAGAAGGAGAAAAATAAACTCTGAACGCGGCCAACTTCGTATGACTAGGCATTTCTAACGCCACACGCTGTATGTACATACATCAAGATAATTTTCATTATATTTTGTCTTTATTCATTATCTTATTTTAACAAAAAATTTGTAAGCGGTATAAAATAACTGTAATGTTACCAAATTTTTTTTTACCAAGTTATAAAGATAGTTTGCGTGTGTGATTATGACTGTGCGTCAAAATTCACTGTCAACCCTAAAAATCTATAGTATACATAACGTGTACTATAAATTTTCAGCACTAGCAATGAATTTTGAAACACAACCACTATGAAAAGAATATATTTTTATCATCTGTTACAAAACCATTAATTATGTATAAATAAGGTATGTCAAGTTGTATGTAAATTTTGTTTTCCAGAGACAAATATTGCAACAATTTATACATATAAAATACAAATTTTAATAAAACCTTAATACAAATTATATTTCAGTATACACTACATATCTTTCTCACGTAATAAATTCCGACTTATTCAATTCTACTATCCCAAGCCTTTTTTCTCTTACGTAAAACGATTCTTTTTCACGTGTTCTTAACAAGATTATTAAATAAACAATGTTGAATTCTTTATGTTGCTTGAATTTTTAAGATGTTATCGCAATATAAATGTTAAAAGATCAAGGATTTGTGTGAATATCAAATGCGGCCTTATATGGAGATCTCAAAGTAATCTCCTTATAATACAGGTTTTATTAATTTGACCTTCGATACGGTAACATTCGGCGTGGTCCCTCTGGCATGGGAGTCATGTGGCTCCAATGTTCCACGGAAGCAGCTATAAAGGCTGCGGAAATGGGTAAGGTGACGGTGGGGTGGTCGAGGGCAACAATAGAGTTGCTCAAGGTGCGACCACCAAGATGCTTCAAGTGTCTAGAGGTCGGACATCTTAGAGTGCAATGCTCCTCGGCAGTGGACAGATCGGGTCGCTGCTATAGATGTGGGACTGCTGGGCATTGCGCGGCAGTCTGCGACGTGGTTACCCTTCAGTGCCCGCTCTGTGTGGACACAGGAGGAAATAAAAATCACGTCCTGGGTGGTCAGGGGTGCAGCAATGCCCCCCCGAATAAAGGTGATAAAAGGATGGATAGCCGCCCTAACAACTACGGCGGCAAAAAAGGGCTCTCGGTTGAACCGAGTTGACGGTAAGTGTCTGGAGGCGAGGGGGGATATTCTATGGGAAAATGCGGAGTCCCAATAGCTCGCGTTCTGCGTGAGGGACTTCCGCGTTCCCTCTTCCCCCCCTCCCCTCTGGACGTGGGTGATTCTAGAATCACCCGATGGATGCACGGCGGAGGAACTGGTGTCACCTCCGTCTAGTTGGAAAAAAAAAACGATGGTCGCCCCATGGGACTGTGGCGCATGGGGTACTCCAGTGAAGTTATGCAGAGGCGTTGCCCGGAGTACCCCATTCATGCGCAAGGATTGGACACCCGGAGGGGTTTTAGTGCGGTAGAACCCGGGCCTTGCCAGGGTGGGGTATGAGATTAGCTCTACCTCACCTGCCCGGGGAGTCCCACATAACCCGTCGCCGCGACTACACTGGCGGCGGGTATCCATAAAGGATTTCCCCTCCGTTACAAAAAAAAAAAAGGTTAGGTTTCATTACCGATGACGTATGCGGAGGCAATGGCTCTGGCGAGGAAAGAGATAGCCCTTGAAGAGATGGGGATCTCCCACCTGGAGATTAGGAAGGCCCGAACGGAAGGCCTTATCCTCGGGGTGCCAGGAGATGGAGCGAAGGTAAAGGCGGACAACTTGGCGGAGCGCCTGAGAGGAGCAATGGCGGCGCGCGGAGCCCGGATCGCACGTCCCTGCAGAAGGCTTGATCTTCGCGTCAGGGGCCTGGAGGATCTGGTGACGAGGGAGGAGCTAGTCGCTGTGGTGGCGGAAAGTGGGGGCTGTCGGCAAGACGAGATCCGCTGCAGCGGACCCCCCAGCGGCTCGGGAGTATGGTGGATACAGTGTCCCATGGAGGCGGCTCTTCGGGTGGCCAGAAGCGGAGGCATCACGGTGGGATGGGCGCGGGCGACCGTGGAGTTGCTGCCAGCCCGCCCGCTAAGGTGCCACAAATGCCTGGACCTGGGGCATGTACGTGCTCAGTGCACAGCGGAGGTGTCCCGGGAAAACCGCTGCTATCGATGTGGCGGCGGTGACGGACACACGGCGAAGGACTGCGTGGCTCCTCCTAGGTGCCCGCTCTGTGCGGATCTGGGCAGGGAGGCGGCTCACGCGTTGGGGAGGCCCGGATGCGGCGAGCAGGCGGCTTCGCCCCTGCGAGGAAAGAGAGGGACAACCTTCGCCCTCCATAGCGCCCGTGCGCGCGTGCAGGTATGTATGTGTGTGCGAGCGAATGATGCGTGTGTGCGGATGAGTGGGGGTCGGAGAGGATTGGCTAGACGGGTCCTGCGGGACCCTATGCTCGGCCCCTCCGACCCCAAGTGTGTATGTACGAGTCGGTTGCCGCCGGCCACCGCGAAGGGCTCGAAGGGCCTGCCTCTTAGCGGAGGTGGACCTGCCGGGCCTGGAACGGGCGGCCGGGAGGCGACGACCCCGTGGGTCGGGCGGAGTCCGGGCCGCCTCCCCCCGCGAGTCCAACGCCTAAGTATTGGACGAACGGGGGACGCGGGCCCGACACGCCCCCAACCAAGGAGTGAGCCGGGTTGAATGGGGGGGTCCCCCTCAGGGCCCCTATAGCCGGGGGAGGGATTCCAAGAGTGCTTACAGGCGTTTCGGGCCCTCCCCCCGTTAGGCTAGTTCTGGCATCGCGCCCGAGAGGGTTTTTTAGCGAGGTAGGCTATGTCCCATTACCTGGGCACTTCGGTGTCCGGATTATGTGGCATAGAATCCCGCACAGCCCCCTTGACCGGCAGGGGGGTGGTCTTTCGAAGATTTTTCCCTCTCGCGTAAAAACAAAAAAAAAGGTTAAGGTCATTAAAGATTAAGGTTAAGGTAAAGAAGAGCGAATATTTTTAATTTTTTTTCGTTTTTTATATGAAGGCGCTACTCTTTTTGATATAAAGTCGATACCTCAATCTTAAGCTATAATGAATAAAATAAGTGACGAGAAAAATCTCTCTTATTAGAGATTTGTTCGTACTTTTATTGCTACCATATTGTTTATTATTCCTGTCCGAGTCCTGCTGTGCTCTCGATTTATGTGCCGAATCTCATATAACTTTTATATAAGTGAATGTTTCTATGAGTTGACAGCTAATTAATAATTTTATGCCTTCTTCGGTCTTTAATAGAGCAGAGCAGAATTTGTTTTCGTATGTACTTTACACCTGTAAAATTTTTTAATCTGTAAAGCCAATTCGAAGATTCGTCTTGTCAAACAAAATGAACTGTAATGCCGGTATCCAGCATCCCCTTAAGGATTTTCAAAGATAGAAATGCATTTTAATTAAATTCTTTTTATCTGATAACTTTAACTACTTTAATACACTGGCGCAAAATAAAAACGGGACAAAAATTTTGACCAAATTTTTAGGCAATATTCAAAGTGACTTAACTTTGCAAAAAATCATTCATACTGTATGAATTTTTATTTAAATTAAAGGATAAAATCTCAGCTTTAAAATGATGTATATATTTTGTTTATTAGGGACATTGATGCAGGAATCCCTTAAATTAAAGGGCATGTTGGAGATTTTAAAATTAGCCAAGTTTGGAAGTGTGCACGGACTTGGATAATTTTTTTTTCGAGCATGTAATATACATCAAGTGAAAGCATAATTCTTCCCCTTTAATTTGAGTGGTTAGTGATTGCTGTGCGATTTTTTTGACCGAGTTTTGAAGGTTTGAATAAGAAATGGTCATTTTGACTTTGATCGCAGATTTAATTTAAATTGTTGAAAATTAAGAGAATCGATCTGCTTACTAGTAAATGAAGAAAAAACGGCTCAAGAAATTAAACATGCATTTTTCAAGCTTAAGATTTTAAGTTTAACGCAATATCGCTAGTTTTTAGTTTTTAGCAATTTAGACAATTTCAAGAACGATGGACACATGAAATAAAAATGTTTTAGCTGATAAACGTTATTGTTTTTTATTGTGGTGTACTTGAACTATAAAACTTTGCTTTAGTGATTTGATTGAATCTTTTTTCATTACAATATATCGAATTAAAGAAAAAACGTAAAATATGTGATTTTTTACATGACATTTGAACTTAATTTTTATTAGAATTATTAGAGTAGATTAGAAAAGTAAGGCTAAGAAGAAAAAAATAACAGCGTTTGAAAGAGCTGACTTTCAGCTTTTTAATGCTTTTTCGTGGAGTACTGTATGTTGATTTGTTTACGAATAATAAGTGATCAAAGACAAAATGACCATTTCTTCTTCAAACTTTGATAACTCGGTCAAAAAAAAAATTGCGCAACAATCAGCAACCACTCAAATTAAAGGGGAAGAATTCGGCTTTCATTTGATGTATATCACATGCTCGAAAAAAAAGTTATCCAAGTCCGTGCACACTTCTAAACTTGGATAAATCTCAAACATGCCGTTTAATTTAAGGGCTTCCTGTTGCATCAATGTTCCTAATAAAAAAAAATATATATATACACCATTTTAAAGCTAAGATTTTACCTTTAATTTAAAAAAAAATTCATGCAATTTAAATAATTTTTCGTAAAATTATGTCATTTTGAAAATTGCCTAAAAATTCGGTCAAAATTTTTGTCCCGTTTTTATTTTGCGCCAGTGTATATTCTTAAGAATCTTTTAGAATGATAAATTAAAAATTGGCAAGCAAATAAAATTAAATAGATAATTTTAAAAATAAGAATTATGTTATAAGTTCCCATTTCACCGTTTTTGGCCAGTATTTAGATTTGTCATAAAACCAATTATACACGCATTCAGCAAGTGAATGTGATCAATAGAAATACTGTAAAAACAAAATTCATCTACTACATAGGGTTAATAAAAAACATAAACTAAATTATTCGAAAACTGTCGAAGTGGCCAGAAATGAAGCAGTGGCCACAAATGGTACATTGATCCTATATTTTTTAATGAGTATCGGAAATATATATTAGTATTAAAAGAAAAATTTATTACATTTATTCCACCGATCATGATCGCTTGTACCAAGATCCTTCTTGTTCATAAGATTTTCTTGAAATTCTTTTAAATTGTCACTGTTAGGAAATCGGCCAGCAATACCAGAGATAACGATTTCTTCTTCTGCATCGACGCTGCTACACAAGTTCGGTCGAACCATAGTATTTTTATTTTTTCCAAGCAGATAAGTTCTATAACATAAAATGTCAATGTTTATTTTTGGACAAAATACATCTAAATGTAAATGTAAAATGAAAAAAAGAAATTGAGTACAATTTAAAATTACATATACGCACCAATATAAAGTAGAAGTAATCGTGACTGCAGAAACAATCAAAATTGAAGTTAAAACACTATTTATATATATATATATATATATATATATATATATAAATACAATTTCTTCATACATGTTAATGTCGCAGCTAATTAAAATTTTTAATAATTCATGTTTCCGTTTTATTATGTTTTTATAGACTCGTGGAAATTTTTAAAGTAAATATATATGTGTGCGTGCGTGCGTGTGTGTTAAATGTATATATAGATAATGTATAATGGATATATGTACATATATAAAATGATTTCAGAATAACAAATACGAATATACTATTCCTATTCTCGCATTTTTTTATTTGGATAAGTAATTTTACTTTTTTTATCGGTCAAGTTCCCATTATCATTTTTATCTCGATTATATTGATCAACAATTACATTTTATTTAGATTTTTCTATGGAAAATTATACTGTTGTTAGATCATTTAAAAATACTTACCTATTGCATGTCTCTGGTAAGGTTATTTATTATTTTAAATATTACCACACATCGCTGATGATTCAAAGCACAGCTCAACTGTCCAATATATTATTACAATCATAATTAATAGTTATTAAAAACTGACATAATGTTAACTTACGCACTGTTGGCTGCTATTAAACACGTAACGGTTTATTGAGTCTCCTAAAGTCCACTTTTTTAATTGTTATTTTTTTAATATTATTATCAACAATTCTTAATTACATTTTTATTCATTTTGATACGAATATGTTATATAATTGTTGCACATCGTATTCGGCGCTGTTTCATACTGACCTAACATGATGGAAAATTCTTGTTGACATTTTTTACAAAAAGCAAAATTATTTTTTAAATTATACGTATGAGTCATTCCACGTCAAACCGGACAGTGAATTTACCTCGATGATTCCGATTTTTTTAAATTTGGCAGACATATTCAGCCATCGAAAATGTGAGACACCTGTTTTTAGAAAAAAATTAGAGATTTTTTTTTTCGAGAAGTTGTGCGTGGTTGAAAGTTGCAAGAAATTGAAGAAAACGTCGATTATGGAAAATTTAAACTATTTTATTGCAGAATCAATTCGACGAAAACGGACAAATAAGGAGTGATTTTTAAAGGGCTTGAAACGTACTTTACAATGGTATTTTTTAAATTTAACTCTTCAAAAGAATAAATTGTTGTTCGATTGTTTATAACTTTTATTTGTGTTTTTCATTATCAACTCCTCGATTTATAATTGAAAAAAAATATAATCGTATTTCCACTTTAATTATAAAGAAATCATGAAATTTTCAAAATGAAGATTGAATGGGCACTATTTTTAAAAAATTATTGAAATGAAGCGCCGCGCCGCTGCCGCCGCTTGGTGCCGGGCGGTCAATGCATCAGTATATACCTGAACGCTCTAACTCGGCGGCTTGTGCCTGTCCGAACAGGATCGTCAGTGCAGTTTAGGCTGATTAATTGGTGGGTAAAATGATAAATATTATACAGAAATATACAAAACATGTAAATTAGTGAATAAAGTATATGTTTTTTTATTCTTTGTACATAGTTTTAACAGTCGACGTAGTAGCAGACCATGTTATTCTAACTTCGATTTTCCCGTTTCATTGAGGAATAAATGAATGATATTTTACAGTCCCTTGAATGATTTTGGCTTTGTTAAATCTTTCGTACAATATCCGCACTTCCTTCTTATATTCTTCAATAGTAAAAAATTCGGAGTTAACATTTGAAACATTTTTGTTAACTCATGTAAAAAATTTTGCTTATTAATTGGATCAATTACATTTTTTTTAATTTGCCCGCGCTGCTAATTTTTAGCTAATAATCTTTTAATTGTGCCTCCGAGTCCGTCGCAAGGTCCTTTTCTGTGGGATGTCGCGAAAAAATGCCATTCAGCTTTTACATTAAAATCGTCTTCGTGGAAAAATACATTTATTAATTTTTTTTATTTTTATATTGGGCACTCGTTACATCAGAAAAATAATAAATTGTACTCAAAGAACTTAATGCTTTTTTAAAAAGGTAATAAGACTATGCTGAAATAAGTCAACGGCTATTGTGTTGTGTTTTAAACAGTCTGATATAGCAATATAGTTAATAAACTGTTCTTTTTCATTATATTTTTTTGCTATATATTACAAAGATAATGAAAAAGTTTATTATCTATATTGCTATATCAGACTGTTTAAAACACGACACAATAGTCGTTCATTTATTTCAGCATGATCTTATTACCTTTTTAAAAAAAGCATTGTGTGCTTTGAGTACAATTTATTATTTTTCTGATGGAGCGAATGCCCAATATAAAAACAAAAAAAATTGATAAATGTATTCGTCGAAGACGATTTTAATGTAAAAACTGAATAGCATTTTTGCGCGACATCCCACGGAAAAGAACCTTGTGACGGACTCGGAGACACAATTAAAAGATTAGTAGCGCGGGCAAGTTTAAAAAATGTAATCGATCCAATCAATACGGCACGAATTTTTTTACATGGGTTAACAAAAATGTTTCAAATGTTAACTTCGAATTTTTTTACTATTGAGGAATATAAGAAGGAAGTGCGGATACTGAATGAACGATTTAACAAAATCAAAATGATTCAAGGGACTGTAAAATATCATTCATTCATTCCTCAATGAAATGGGAAAATCGAAGTTCGAATAACATCGTCTGCTAATACGTCGACTGTTAAAACTGTGTACAAAGAATAAAAACATATACTTTATTAACTAATTTATATGTTCTGTATAATATTTCTGTATAATATTTACCATTTTACCTACCAATTAATCAGCCTAAACTGCACTGACGATCCTGTTCGGACAGGCACAAGCCGCCGAGCTCGAGCGTTCAGGTATACTGATGCATTGCCCGCCCGACACCGAGCGGCAGCGGCGCGGCGCTTCATTTCAATAATTTTTTAAAAATAGTGCCCATTCAATCTCTATCTTGAAAATTTTATGATTTCTTTATAATTGAAGTGGGAATACGATTATATTTTTTTTCAATTATAAGTCGAAGAGTTGATAATGAAAACCGCAAATGAAAGTTATAAACAATCGAACAACAATTTATTTTTTTGAAGAGTTAAATTTAAAAAAATACCATCGTAAAGTACGTTTCAAGCCCTTTTCACCACTTATTTGTCCGGTTTCGTCGAATTAATTCTGCAATAAAATAGTTTGAATATTTCCATAATAGATGTTTTTTTCAATTTCTTGCAATTTTCAACCGCGCACAACTTCTCGAAAAAAAATCTCTAATTTTTTTCCAAAAACAGGTGTCTCATATTTTCGATGGCCGAATATGTCTGCCAAATATAATTTTTTAAAAATCGGAATCATCGATGTAAATTTTTTCTGAAAATCATCCGGTTTGACTAAAGATTTTTTTAATCAAAAAAGATTGGCTAGAGAAGTACGTAGAAATTTTATGATTCATTGTAAATTTTTGTTGTTATAAACAATTTTTCGCGTGATTTTTTGCCAAAAAATAAAAATTTTTTTCAAACATGCATTATTTTTGCAAAAAACTGTATTTTTAAATTTCCCTACGTACTTTCCTAGCCAACCTTTTATAGATTAAAAAAATTTATGGTTTTTTGTTCCAGCTTAAAAATTACAAAAGTTATCTTTCCGACCGCGAAGCACCTTTTACGAGAAGTGATTTTCATTCCGGGGTTGTTACGGCGTCATATTGTAATAAAATAATTACAAGAAAATTTTTTGTACTCTTCAAAGTATATAAAATAAAGATCTTTAAACAGATTTTCTACTTCTTTTATTATACGCCCATGAGAAATTGCCAAATTTATGCCTTAAAATTAGAGCTCTACAGTGGTGTCACCCCTTAACATTATTTTTATTAAATATATTATTTTTTATTTTTTGTATTTATGTCGTACATATGTACAGAGGTAGATTGAAAGAGTATGCGCTGTATGCACCGCAACAAAAAACGCTGAAAAATGCTTAAAAAAATACAGAATACGATAGCTCAATTAACTGATTAAAACAAAAACAGAAGAAAACGGAATAAAGAAAACGGATAAAAGTAGTACATTAGTACAACTTGTAAGATTGTTATTTTTTAACCTCTTTCTTATAAAGAACCAGTAGAAAAAATAGCGCATATTCTAAAAAATTTCCTTCAATCTATTCCTGCTTTAATATTATTATTTCTTTATTCTTTATAAAAGTGGAACGTGTTGCTTTTAAGAGAACAAGTTTTTCAAAAAGGGAATCCCCAATTTTTCTTCTGTGAGGTTTCATAATTAATCCTCCATAGAGAAAAGGCCTTCTGCTGGCGCTGAAATTGGTAGACATGTATTATATTAAAAAAATATTTTTTTGACTGATGGATAGGAATTCAACATTGAAAGTGATGTGTTCTTGTAAATATTGAAGACTTTCCAAATCTCCTGTTGCATCGTTTATGGATGAATCTAATGAATCATCGTGAAACATGAAAGATAATTCGTCCCTTTTCTTTTTTTCAATACTTTCCTTTTGATCACTTTCATTCTGTTTCGATTTTCTCATTTCCATCAAGAATAATATTTTTACAAATTCTTTTTTGTCTTTTGGTATTCATTCTATTTTAAAAAAAGGATAAGTCACTGATGTCAAGATGATATCATTTGCTGTTGATTCAAAAAATAAAAACTGCTTAAACCGTAGTTTTGAATTTCTTTCTATTATTTCAATTAAACACTCGCAATATTTAAAATTTTCCATTTTCAAAGGCGAAAGCATTTTAATAAACCTCATTAATTCAGGCAAAAGCATTCCATAATATGTATCTTTCTCTCCTTGTAAACTTTGTATAGGTTCGGCTATCGGTTTCAAACACTTGATGTATTCGTTCAAAAATTGTAGATCTGTTTCCTTAAAAATCGAAAGTTTTAAATTTTTTAGTGCTTTGTTCAAATGTTCCTTTACAAGCAAAAGATCTTTCACTGAATCATAATAGAAATCCCATTTTGTCGAACATGGAGAGGTAGATTTTGCGCATAAATTCCAGAGTGCTTGAAACTTTCCGAAAGCTTTTTTTATAAGCGTTACTTTCTGCAAATTGCTTGTTTAATATCTGTCGCTGCAATTAAATGTAAAGTGTGCGTGGCACATCTTTCATGATTAGGCAATTCATAATCATTTATGTAGTCTTTGATTGGTTCTGGAAAAACTTGTGAAAGCAAAACATTATCATTGATTTCATCATCGTCATCATCATCTTCATTATAACTTTTTGTATTGTACTCGTTGCCTTGTTGAGAATCTGATAATGATATAACAATAAATTCGGATCTTCCAAATAGCTTAAAAATTTTACCATGTTTGAACCGTTATCAGTAATTGTTTTCCTAATTTTGCATAATTTTAAATCAAACTCAGAATGCACTTCGTTTATCATTTCATCTACTTTATCGTAAATATGTGCTCCTTTAAATCTTCTGCAGGCTCCTTTTCTTTTTAATGTATTACTGTCGATCCAGTAAAACGACATGCCCAAATAGCTACGTTTCGATGACGACCAAGTATCTGCTGTAATGCATACAAAATCTACAGCTTGTAATGAATGTTTTATTTTAATCATAGCTTGATAATATTCTTCTTCAATTCTACGCATAAGTGAACGCCTACCCAAGATTTCAGGTGTTTTCGAAAATTTATGTGCACCTTCTATTAATTTTTCAAAAGATACAGATTCTACAATAAAGAATCTACAAAGTTGTCATAGTTTCTATTATAAAGTCAACGATTAAGTTGTCCAAATTTGTTGTTCCACTAGTTTCGCTTAATGTCGTTTGCTTCATTTGTTTGTAGTATGTACAGTCTGTTCAACAAGAAAGCAATCGTCATTTGATAAGGAGCCATCACAGAACCATCTGTCTCAATTCTTTTGAATCTTTCGTACTCTTTTGTGCAGTATATAGTTTCCCGACACATTATGTTGTTGATATCAGTGAATTCGTTATCTTCACAATAAGTGCAAAATTCCTGAAGCGATATGAGGAGATATTTTTAATAAATCATGCGAAAGGACCGAAATTGACGTATAAAGCGGCTGCAAAATATATGCGGAAGTCAAAGGCATTCGTTAAGACGTGGATAAAGCGATATTTGGAGATTGGAAATGTAGACGATCTGCCAGAAAGGGGATTAGCCGCGTGACAACAACGCAGGAAGATAAAACAATCTTATGTCTTTTTCAAGACAAGTCAGGTCTTTCGCTGCGCTGTGCCCAAATGAAACTCCGCAAAAAAGAAATTCACGTCTCTCTAAATACGATTCGAAGTCGCCTGCATGAAAAAAACATGTCTTTTTGATCAACTTTGAAGAAACTTTTATTGTCAGAAAAGCACGTCATTATAAAATAACATCATTACGATGAAATGACCGGCAATGTCTTCAGATGCTAATCCGATTGAAAATGTATGGTCGTACATGTGTGGTTGAAAATGAAGCTCAAAGGAAAGTCAGTGTACACGGTAAAACAGCTGTCATTTCAAATAAAAAAGAATATGGCGATCTTTCAAGGAATATGCAGAAAATCTCGTCGAAAGCATGGGAAAAAAGTGTCAAGCTATAATCATCCAAGGTAAAGAGTTGGATATAGTAAATATTTGCTATTAGATTTTAAACAGAAAATACTAATCAAAATAAAAAATCGAAGAATATCGAAAGATATCCATATGTTCAGTGAACAATTCAATGCTCAATCGTATTAAATACACTCATTATACTCCCTATAACGTGCGTAATGTATAGGTAAAAATTCATAACATCATACACCTAAGTTAATATAAAAGAAAACTATAAGTAATTTTAAAATCTGGAATGTCCATAAGTGTTATAAGTTTAGACGTGCTATGGAAACTTTTGAAAAGATATAAACATATTACATGCACATACAATACTGGATTATATTTTAATTTCATAATAATTGATTTTTTGAATGCTCAATACATCAACTATGTTTATAATATAGCTTACACGTTCCATACACTGATGAAAATTGTCAAAGAATTTCCAATTGCCAACTTCTCACATTATAAATAAAAAAAATTATAGAAATAACATTTCACTTTATATCTTTAATTATATTACACATTAAAGAATGTGATTGATTCTTACTGATATCTTAGACTGGCTTCACATGGGACATAATTTGGTAAGCGTAACTTGCGACTAATCACATTATCTGTAGCGTCCGCTGATATTCAAATAAAATACCCATGTGTAGACACCCTCAATTAATTTCTTAATTTGCAAAGAAATGCATTTAAAATAAAAAATGGGTAATAAAAACCATATAAATGGAATATAAAAAAGCTTTTGAAAAAAGTATTTTAAATGTAAAATATAAAATAGGTATTTTGCATTTTACATTTCCATTCCAAAATTCATCTATTTCAAGTAATGCATATCTCTGTATAATATGTATAGTGTAGCATTACATCATACTATTATTGTATATTATTAAATTGTAATATATTATATCCAACATGTAAAAGAAGAAGATTGATGCAAAAATAAATGTGGAAACATAAAAGATATTTGTTTCTTTGTAAAAATTCTTTAATTTTAACTTTGTACGTTTCTTTGTACTTTTGAATTAAATAACTATACATTTTTAATATAAAAATAAAGTTCTTTTGCGTTTTTAAATAAATTCCTTAAGTGTTCCATATTAGATATCATTTTTTCAAAATGACGATTTTGCCACTTTTTGCTTTTTAGTACCTTGAAGATTTTTAAACATTGAAAATGTTTAAATGATCGATATCACATATGAATCTTACGTAATTTTGTCGTAATTTGACGTTTGTTTTATTCAAAAAAACCTATTCCTCTATTTTTAACAACGTTTTAAAATCAGGTGTTCCATATTACATGTCTTTATTTTAAAAATGTAACATAAATAATAAAAAATTAAAACTTATTCAAACGTATACATATAATCCACGTAAAATATGTGCCATGATTTAATCATATCCATTTTACACTGTATTTACGCGTTCACAACATGAACAACATCCGCTGAACTTTGATTCATATGCAAATTTTAATTGTATGTAAAATTATCATCAATTCAAAAAGGATCACTAATCGTACGATTATGTTACTGCATGAATATCGAGCCAAGTTTCTTCAAAATTTTTATGTCTAAATGAGTTTTGAATAAAATATCTCAGAAGAGAAACGAACTTTTTGACAATCTATCTTTCTGACATAACGTCGATATAATGTACAGTACAAATATATAAAATATGTAATATAATTTTAAAAATTCAAATTTGTTTTACCACGAATTTTTAAAATTATTTTATTTTTCGATATTAAATCATATATGCGCATTAGCGTATATACATTAATTTTGGAAAAGCATTTTGAAATATGTAAAGCCAATTAAAAAATTAGTGTATAATAAAAAGTCTCATTCAGTCGGTAAAATTATTAACTCTAGCATCCTTTTAAGCACAAATTTTAAGATTAATCCCTTATGTTTGTTCACAGTTGTTGGTAGTTCTTCCACAAAGGTGCGATTATGACACCCTATCAGCATTAAAGTCTTGTGTCCACGATGTTAGAAATTAATCTGCGAAATGTGTAACCAATAAAATTATCACTTTTTTTGTAAAAGCTGCAAGTTGATTGACTACATATTTCGATTTCGGATTGAGATCCCGTACTGATTTCTAACATATCATAAACACAGAATTTAAGTTTTTTGCACATAGACACCTATGATGCTAGAGAAATATGCATAGACTCGTAATATGTACTTTGTTCCAGAAGAGAATGGAAATTCAGAAAGAAGAAGGAGAATGAGCAATACTAACATACGTTGATCAATTTGTCTGAACTTGTCAAAGAAAAATTCGTAGAACATTATAGGAATATTTTGGTACACAAATATTGTAGCCACAAAAGAAATATAATGTTATAAGAATATTCATTATCAGAATATTCTAAGAACAAACAATATTCCAGTATCATTCAGAACATTTTTAGAACTACACGGAGAAAAAAGATGTAGTACATCTAACAAAAAATATTTAGTTGTAAGCAGATAGCTGCATTACTCTACTTATCTTTGTGTGATAGTTATGTACATGATTAATATAACTATTTTACTTTGGTGTGTCAATTACGTCAATGTAGTTACACGTGATCTAGTTGTGGCAACTAGAAATTGGTTGGGGAATTATTTAAAATAGCTAATCTATCTACATAGTTGCATCAAACAGAATGCTACACCCACAGAACATGTTTATCCTAAAGACGCCTTAAAGACGCCTCTAAGACATTTTTGCTTATTTGAGAGTTGGTAATTAGATTATGTGTTTACTTTCCAATGAGAAGTGATGATCGAAAAGTTATCGAATCGAATTGATGACTTTTTGACGCAAAAAACATCGATTCAATGTCGATTCGACATCGATTTGACCAATCATTTCTCACTGGGTTAATAATAGTTAATAAAGTTAAGTTAATAAAAGTAAGTTAAATTAATAAAAATATAAAGCGTTATTTAAGTACGGTTCTGTTAGATTAATTTGCAAGAAGACAACGTAGTTGAAATACTAAGGTCAAAGATTATCACATCGCGAACTCGGGTTCAAGTCCTGCGCGGTTTTTTTTACAATAACCTACAAGCTATAATTAAATGGTGTAGCTGCTATTAAAACATTCGTAGTTGCAGTATTAAGAAACAGTTTGATTGAAGTAACTATGCATCATAACTGTTACAATTAAAGTCACTCAGTCATTACTCTGTAGTTGGAGCAACTACATAATTAGTTGTTCCGTATTTTACTATTGAATCTGATTGACACAATTAGATTTCTGAACGGGTCAACCATATTGTTTTTTCCGTGTATAAAAAGATACGATTTCCGAATATTCTTAAAATGTATGGAAATTATCTTGTTAAAATATTTTTCGAATATTCTGTACTGTCTGGGCAATATTCTGTGATGCTTTAATATTCGAATATTCTGTGCTGTCGATTGAACACTTTTCAACTAGACTTTTATTTTTTTTTGCTATTTGCTTGTAAGAACAGTCTTCATTGTGTAAATTGATTGTAGCCCTTCATTTTTAAATATTAATGTTTTACCATCATAGAATACAAGAACAGAAACGAGCCGATAGAAATGTTAAAAGAAATTCACGTAAAGAATTTCATAAATGATATTTATTACAATATAAATAGTTCGCAAGACGTTTTGGATTACTGCATAGTCTTCTACGTTTGCCATAAGAGATTTGGAATTGGTTACTTAATTATAAAGAAAATTATATAAGAAGCCCATATCATAGTTATAAAAATATCGACGAGGTGTCACATTAAATGAAATAGATTATTGTATCTGAGCCGATCAAGTATACAAACAAATAGAACGCAAGTAAATTTATAAATACATGCATAGTCAAATGGTAAGACGTAAATTATGTATAACAACTCCATGATATCAATTCAAACGATAAAATTGTATAAAGAAGCTGAGAATGTGTGACCAGTAATGCACAGTTTAAGGCTTTGTCTACCATGGTTTCGAAAGTCTTATTCTGTTAAAATGTATTCTAGTTTAGAATAATAAAAAAAAAATTATAGAGACGGTTCCACGTGCAATAAATAACATAGATTTTATTGTTGGCTATAGATGCTTTAATAAACTCGATAAGTTCGTCAAGCTGCATAAAGATATCATCCAAAATGATTTTATCAGTAACATTATCTACAAAATTTCTTGCAATGACTACGATGCTTCGTATATTAGACAATCAAAAAGGCAATTGAAAATTAGAATTAAGGAACATAAAAACAATATAAAATTTGATCAAAATATTCGGTCATTTCTAAGCATTGTGAGCACATTCTTAATTTGAATTATACATTTGATTGAGAAAATGTAAAATACTGGATCTATGGGAATTTAGGTTTTATATAAAAATAAAAACTGCGTAATTTATTTTTATACCACTACATCAAAAAGATATACTCTGGAGTTATATATATAAATAAACTTAAGACAATTTTATATATGTATAAGATCAGACTATGAACACTGGCCAAAGAATACTAGTAAAGAAATAAGTGTTTTAGTTTATGTAACTATCCATTTTTATAGTTCTGGCGCACTTTCTTGATATCACATTTTTTTATAGGAAAAATAAATTTCTTGTCTTGTTTTGTACAAAGGTAATGTTGTAGTGATTTCATACAGTTTGTATTGTCAAATTAATACAAGAGTTCTTTTTGAGGCATTAATTTTGTACAAGAGTTCTTTTTTGAGGCGTAGTTTTGTACACGAGTTCTTATTTGAGGCGTAGTTTTGTACAAGAGTTCTTTTTTGAGGTGTAATTTTGCAAAAGAATTCTTTTTTTAGGCTAATAATAGACGAAGCGACAGAGAAGTTGCCCGTTAACATTACTAGATCTTGCGAAAAATATTTGCCAGAAATTTCTCGTGAAGCGCAAATAAAAAATCTACTAAGAACCGATCATTTAAACGCAGAAGAAAAGAAAAGTTTAATGCACATATGCGAAGAATTCAGCGATGTATTTCATCTGGACGGAGAACCACTGACATGCACGGAAAGAATCGCGCATCAGATAACCACACGAACTGATTCATCCAGCGTGAATGTGAGGCCATATCGCCTCCCAGAAAAACATAAAGTGGAAGTAAATCGCCAAATATGTGAAATGCTGGACCACGGAATAATAAGACCCAGCATCAGCAAATGGAACGCGCCGTTATTGGTAGTACCAAAGAAAACTGACGCGTCCGGCAAATCAAAATTACGAATAGTAATAGATTTTCGAAGATTAAATAAAATAATCTCACAATAGGCGACTCATTCCCATTACCAAATATAATCGACATACTAGACCAACTAAAGAATGCGAAATACTTTACTACGTTAGATCTCGCTTCAGGTTATCATCAGATACCGATGGCCGAACGCGATAAGCAAAAAACAGCTTTCTCTACGCCGCATGGTCATTTTGAATTTAATAGAATGCCTTTTGGTTTAAAAAACGCGCCAACCACATTTCAACGACTCATGAATACTATTTTAACAGGCATTCAAGGATTAAAATGCTTAGTATATCTTGACGATATAGTAATTACGGTCCGAGTTTAGAAGAGCATAATAAACGAATAATAGAAGTATTAAAAAGATTACGAGATAGCAATTTGAAACTGCAATCCGACATATGCAAATTTTTGCGCAAGGAAGTAATCTACTTAGGACACGTGATAACAAAAGATGGAATCCTACCCGATTCATCTAAACTAGAAGCAGTACGAAAACTTCCCACACCACAAAAAGTTAAAGATATCCAATCATTTATTGGATCAGCGGGATATTATAGAAGATTTATAGAAGACTTTTCCAAAATAGCCAGACCTCTAACAAAATTAACAAAGAAAAAAGAAAAATTTATATGAACCATTGAACAACAACATGCGTTTGAAACACGTTTAAAAAATAAATTAACCACAGCGGCCGTGCTAAGACCCCGACTTCACTCGTGAATTCATTATCACCACGGACGCATCGGATTACGCCGTCGGCGCTATACTATATCAAGGTACGGTAGGTCAAGATCGCCCGATCGCCTATGCTAGCCGCGTATTATCGCGAGCCAAACAAAATTATAATACGATTGAAAAGGAATTACTTGCTATCGTTTGGGCAGTTAAACATTTCAGACCATATTTATACGGAATTAAATTTAAAATAGTTACCGATCATAAACCACTGATATGGTTATTTAACGTAAACGATCCCGATCAAGATTAATCCGCTGGAGATTAAAACTCGAAGAATATGATTACGAAATAGTCCACAAGTCTGGAAAGACTAACGTAAGTGCCGATGCATTAAGTAGAAGTGTTGCAGCCACTGTATGCATTTCAGAAAATACCAATAAAGAAGATGAAGAAATTAACAACCCACGAATTTATAGTGAAGATGGAAAACAAAAAATACGTTATGAATGTCACGATGCTCCAACAGGTGGACATCAAGGAATAGAATGCACATTAAAGCGAATACGAATGAATCACACCTGGCCTGATATAACTAAAGATGTGGAAAAATACATTGCTAAATGCGATTATTGTTAAAAAAATTAATTAAATCTTAAACCAAGGGCGCCCCTCGTACTGACAGACACGCCCGATAAACCTTTTGAAAAATGCGCACTTGATATTGTAGGATCACTGACGATAATGAATGCAGGGAATAAATATATGTTAACATTCCAAGACTGTCTAACAAAATTCAGTAAAGCAATACCGATATCGAATCAAGAAGCCGCAACGATTGCCAAAGAATTTGTTATAAAAGTATTTGAACATGGAATTCCAGAAAAAGTATTGACCGATCAAAGAAAAAATTTTGTAAGTGAAATGTTCAAAGACGTGTGTAAGCTATTGAAAATCGAGAAGATACAAACCCGCTTATCATCCGAAAGTAACGGAGCTCTTGAGAGTTCACACCGAACTCTAGCCGAATATCTTCGTCATTACATCAATGAAGATCAAACGGACTGGGACGAATGGATACCATATGCTATGTTTACGTTCAATACAACGCCACATACAGCTACGGGATATACACCGTTCGAATTTATATATGGACATCCAGCTACCCTATCGTCAGCCGTAGTGCATCCACCAAAACCATCGTTCACTTTCGACAATTACGCACAAGAATTGAAACAAAGACTACGAGCAACGAATCAAATCGCCAAAGAACGATTAAAAGAAGAAAAGCAGAAATCGAAAAAATATCATGATAAAAAATAAAAAAAAAATTAAATTCAAAGTAGGGGACAAAGTTTTACTGTACGAAACGCTTCGCCGCGGACGATCTAAAAAATTAGACGCCCTATGGACCGGCTCATATACAATATTACAAAAAAACTCAGACATGAATTACACGATAAAAATGGGTCGGAGAAAACTATGCACGCAAATAGACTTAAAGCGTATATAGGCGAATAAAGTAATACAACTAAATAAACAAATAAATAAATGAAAAAAGAAAACTCACCAGACGAAGAAAAAAAATCCAACCAGTCGAAGAAAACACTTAAAGTACTTAAAAATAACACTTAGGTTACTAATGAAGAAAAAACATTAAACTACACTAAAACTAGAAGCACTTAAATAACTAAAACGAAAAAGCACTACATTAGTCCACCTGATTAATGTCATCGTCATCCGAGTCGCGGGGAGCGCGATGCGTGACAGAAGGCTCGCGGACGAAAACCTCCCCCTCGTACTCAAACTCGGAGTTGTCAGAATCGCCGGAAAAATACTCAAAAACTCCCCAACATCAAAATTATTAGCATTTTCGCCGGGAACAAGAAATGCAGATATCATGGCATCGGCGAGCGCTCGAACGAGGCCGTCCACCTCGCTATCGGCCCCAGCACCGCTGGTATCGCCGTTATCCAGCTCGGCGTCGACCAAATCATCTACCTCCCGGATAAGGTCGTCGAGAGTATCGGGAGACTTTCCGCAGGAAGACCATCAGAAGCCACGCCATTCTCCGTGGGAGGACCCTCAAAATCCTCGCCATTTTCTGTTTTTCAGGAAAACCTCCAAAATCCTCGTCATCCCCCACAGGAAGATCCGCGAAAAGGTGAGGAACACCATCCTCCTCAACACCATCATCTTCAAAATCATCCTGGACACTCTTCGACACCCCAAATGTTTCCAAAAAAGTCGCAAAGGCCGCACGAAATAATCAACCAAGAGCACACTAACCGTACAAGTCGATAGACAACGGACTACTGAAAACGCACTCGGCAACAGCAACGAGAAGAGATCTCAAAAACGCTACCAAATTAAAAAATAGACTTCATAGAATTGCTATATGATAAAAATAAAGACGAGAAGAACTGATAGGAATTAATACCAAGCGAAATACGTTCAGATGCGAGATAGCCGCAGCACAACGATGCACAGCCAGCTACTTTTCAAATAAAAACTTTATAATGAAAACTTAACTGAACGAAAGTAATAAAATAAATACTTTAAAAATGGATAAGTAAAATAATAAATAATCTTGTATTACATTACAGAATTATACTGGAGACAACATTATGTCTCGCAGAAGAACCTAACGAAACGAAAACGCTATATGAAATCGAAAACTTCATTCATCACCCAGGAATATATTTCGAGAAATTAGGAAAATTACATCAAGTAGAATCATCCTGGAAATCATCAAAATAAATATTTAATATAAATATAAATACAACGTTTAAGAGAAGGTTAGCACAACTATTAAGAAATATATATTCAAAAAACAGAAAATCTATGCAAGATAATAGCGAAAAGAGAAACATGTGAAAATTTCAACGCTATTGTAGAAAAAGAATATCAAAGGACGAACTGTACTGTTTTAGCGTGCACATGTATTTGTATATAAAAAAAATACATACATGCTGTATGGCGTCTCACGACTGTTTTTTTAAATCCTTTTACATAAATAAGAATAAATTTAAGTAAGGAAGTATGTTTATGTACATTTGATTACACATTTTATTAATATTTACTTAATAATGTGTCAATTTTACTAATATTGATATATTATTACGTTAGAGAGAGAGAGAGAGACAGAGAGACAGAGAGACAGAGAGACAGAGAGACAGAGAGACAGAGAGACAGAGAGACAGAGAGAGAGACAGAGAGAGAGACAGAGAGAGAGAGAGAGACAGAGAGAGACAGAGAGAGACAGAGAGAGAGAGAGAGAGAGAGAGAGAGAGAGAGAGAGAGAGAGAGAGAAAGAGTAAATATGTATGTAGCGCGCGTAACAGTTTGAATGCGTGGTGCGTGCAATTGAGTATGCGTGGCGCTTGAGCCGCGAGTCGAAGGATGCGCGTGGCAACAGGAGGCGCGCGTGAGAGAGAAGAAACGAAAACGTAGCAACGTACATGCAGGTCGAAACGTGTGTGCATGCGGGCGAGGTTGGCTGAGACAAGCGAACAGAATAATGAAATAATTATTAATCATTATTTCAAACTTTTTAATGCTTTTAATTTTTATTATTTAATTTTTAAATTGTATTAATTCTTAATTATAATTTATTATTTTTTTAAAGCTCTAAATTTTTTAAATTTAATTTTTTAAACATTTTTTATTTAACTTAATTTTATTATTTTTCTTAATTATAATTAATTATTTTATAAAGCTCTAAATTTTTTAAATATTTTTCATTTAACTTAATTTTTTATTTTTTAAATTTTTATTTAACTTAATTTTTTTTATTTTTTAAAATTATAAGTAATTATTTTTTAAGCTTTAAATTTTTTAAATTTTAATTCAAATATTTATTAATTCAAATATTTGTTTTTTCTAAATTAATTATTTATTATTTGATTTTTTGCTGGCAGTCAGGAGTTTTTATTTTTTTTTTAATATTTTTTATTTCATTCTTTTAAAAGCTGCATTAGTGAGTGTGTTCTTGAACCTGTTGACGAGTATGTATATGTAAATAAATTTAATGTTTATGTATATTAAAATAAATGTATATGCGCGCCAAACATTCTCTATAGTATATTAGTAAAAATTTGTAATAAAGACATTTAAAATGGATCAACGTGTCACGTATGGCAAGAGGCGATGCAATAACTAATTATTTTACTATTTTTATGATTCAAAGGTTGCATTTATTTTAGGCGCTATCACTCTATCTTATAATAACCAATAAAGATAGACACTCTTAGCGCACTCCAAACATAGACGTATTATATCTAGACTGCGCATTCCTTCTGTTATCTATAATCAAATGCGTTACAAAATATGGACTACGTTTACACGGCACTGTTAATCGGGTTTTATAACATTCGTAGTTGTCAGATAGACCAATCGTAACCATTTTTCAGAAGAATGGGATATAGCTGTAATTGGTCTGCCTTACAACTACGGATGTTATTAAACCCGATTAAGGTGCCATGTAAACGTAGTCATAGAAAGAGAAAGCTGCTGTATGGTCACCAGTCCATCTTCTAACATATCGGACGAAAACAGCATGGTGTCCCAAAATATGTTGTCCTTATTCAATTTGTGACACCGCCTGGGACGAATGCGCAGTCTAGGTATAATACGTTTATGACTCCAAGTGATTGACAGCTCGCACGCAGTTAGATGTGATTGGCTATCACGTCGCTTCGCATGCGCTGCCCGAATCACACTAGCGACTCGCGATCGTGATTGCGATTTCGTTTGCGTCTTTTCACCAATTAAAAAAGAGCTGGCCACAAGCTTTTTTCTAATTGGTTAAAAGACGTAAACGCAATCGCGAGGCGCTAGTGTGGTTCGGGCACACAACGTATCACTCATCTTAAGTATGGCGCTAATAGCGCGCTCCCCGAACGTGCCCCTTGTGTGCGAAAGTGTTAAGCGGGGAGCACAGACTTTTGCATAATGCATAACGCATAAGGCATAAGGATATCAACCAATCAGAGTTCTTCATTACTATCCCCACCTCTCATTCTGCGGATCTTGCATAATTCATAAAGCATAAAGCAAAAAATCGAGAAATTCGTAAGGATGAATTCTTTATGAGTTATGCAAACAGATGTCATTTAAGAAACCGCCGTGAGGCGCGTGTTGAGTCTGCCGCGACGAGAAGAGGAGGTTAGTTAACCACGAGCTCCTCATTCGCGCAGTGCCCAACAGCCGCGAAAGTCCTTGTCTAGGCTAGTGGCACGTTAAATATTCCAAATATATTAAATATATTTAATTAGACTTATATTAGGGCTTTATTCCCATTAATATTTATAATTTTTTGTCTATATTTATCCATATTTACGAAATTAATACATATTATTTATATTAGTATTTTATATTGATAGGAAAATAGATAGGAAAATCACGACTCTTATTATATTGATACTCAATATCAATGTGACGAAAATGTTTTTGAAATAGAAAATCAAAATTATGATTTTCGAAATGAAAATTTTCAAGAAATAAATGAAAATGAATTAGAGGGAGACGCCTTACTGATTTCTTTAGTACGTAACTATCCTTATTTATACAACAAGGAACTAAGTGATTTTAAGGACACTATAAAAAAGCAAAATGCCTGGACAGAAATAGGAAATGTTTTGGACACGACAGGTATGTGCGTACGTAATATTTCTAAAAGTTTAAAGTATGATTTTATAATTTATTAAGTATATTATTAAGTATAATTTAATTAATTTAATTATTGAGCTTATTTTTTATAAAATTATTAATTTTATAAACTGTAATAGGTCACTGACTTTAATATCATTTTTATTGATAGTGGACAAATGTCAATCAAGACGGTCGCGATTAAGAGAGCAATACGCACGAGAAAAAAAAACAGAAACAAGAAGAAACCAGTACTGGAAGTGGAGCATCAAAAAGAACATTTGAATTTTTCGAAGCTATGGAATTTTTAGAACCGTTTGTTAAAAGAAGAAGGTATAAACATAAAATGATAGAAAAATTAAGATAACTAATAAAGCGTATAACATATCTCTTATTTCAATTAAAAAATTTTGTTTAGTGATATCTTTATATTTCTTTTAAAATTCCTTGTATAATAAAAGCAATATTTTTACTACTTTTTCAGAACAGTGACCAACGTGTGCGTCAAAAGCCGACTTCCAGCTGCAAAATATTGTAATCTTCAAAAGTACCTAACATAAACTAATATTGATATTAATTAAATTAATAGCGTAGACGTATTTATATTTGCAAATCAGTGATAAAATTTTTTATATTTTTTATTTCAGAAACTTCGACTCACATAATGAAAAAGAAAATCACTTTTCTGTGAACGTACCGACCTTGATTGAACGTTCATTAAAAGGTAATAGTGAATCAGAACAGAATCGATTTAAAGGAGGCTTAAATGATAAAAGTCAAATTAATGTTTCTTCTGCGATTCTCCTTGATCCAGTCCTGATTTTTAGAACTTTGATTGATATAAACTTCAACTCTATATATATTTCATAGCAATCGCGCACAAACATCTCAAAGTGACTCGATTAAGAATAACCTCTTCCTTTTTATATGGTTTTGCAGAATTCATTTTATTAATATTTATATTTCTATATTTAAACTCAAATAATAAAAAGTTTAACAGAATTTGAGAATGTACATACATAAGTGAAAACCCAAGATATTTTTAACGGTTTTTGTCTCATTGATCTCATACATTTAACTGTAATGGGAGAAAAATTTAATACGATCACGACTACATTAAACTACTAGATGGCACTAAAGTCTTATGCACATGTTTGCGCGTTACAGCACGTTACGTTATGTACTATGCTTTATGCGTTATGCATTGTGCAAAAGTCTGTGCTCCCGCCTTTAAACGCGCCTACTGTTTTGTACAAGACCTTACTATTTCAACGCTGACGATCACCTCTTAAAGACGTCTTAAAGACGTTAGAGACAAGAGAGCCATGAGGCGTGAAGAACCGTGTCTGTTTGTCTCTCTTAAAAACGTTAGAGACAAAAGAGCCGTAAGGAACCGTGTCTGCTTGTCCATTACAATGCCGGTAAGTATTGTAGATATAATTAATAAAAGTATATTAGAAATTATTATTTATTATAAAAAATTTGTGTATTTTAGCCTAAAGTTCAAATTTGCGACAAAGAAAAACGATCGCTTTCAGGAGATGTTTCACAATCAAGGTTAGTAACAAAATTATTGTATATAATGAAATAATATTGCATACATTGCTTTATAGACTCTTTAACATAAAATGTCATATAATCTTTGCGATCGGTTATTTTCGTCGAAAACTAAAATTCTTTTGGGTCATTAAGACTTTTGGCTCTAATGCATCTATTGCTAAATGACAAAATAATCGCCGTAACTATTTTATTATTTCTACACATCAGATCAAGCTGTTTGCAAGAGTCTCTTAATTTCAATTAAGTAATCACTTTTTATGGTATACATACACTGAAGAAGACATTACTAGTCGAAACGTTTGTGTTTCCTGTTTTGTTTACAAGTTGAAACATTTGTGTTTTCTGTTTTGTTTATAAATTAAAATATATATTTTGCACGTACATCTAGTGTGGTTTGTTAACTCTAATTCTTTTATTGTTTATTTTAATAAAATTATCGAATCTAATTTTATTTAGAATTTACTAGTGTATTAGATCAATAGATTTTAAGTCCCAACAAGAAAATAAAGGGCCTTGCACAATAGGTAACAGACAATAGAAACAGGAAACAGAAATAATAAATAAAAAATTATAATTACATTCCTAATTTTTCCAATTCTTTAATTATTTACAGATCTACTCACAATTCCGAAGAAGAGATTGTTTACAGATCCAGCCACAATGAAGATGTTAACGATATAGAAATGTATGTGCACGTATATAAATTTCTAATATTTATATTACATTTCTAATTTCTTAATAAATTCTTTTTTTTAGTGTAATTTGTTTAGTGTAATTTGAGTCAAATTGCGCTGGGGCAGCTGTACAAAACGCGATCTTATGATAATAAACCTCCAAATCGCAAGCGATCGCAAGAAAGTCAACATCAAGAGGATTTAAATAGTTTAGATTGCAGGTCTGACGACCATCGCTTGCGAGATCACAATTTCTGCGACCGTCGCTCACAAGGTCGCAGATCTCGTAACCGTCGTTCACGAGATCGGAAATTTCGTGATCGTTATTCACGAGATCGCAGCTCTCACGACTATCGTTCGCTAGATCGCAGATCTCGTGACCGTCGTTCGCAAGATCGAAGGTCTCGCGATCATTATTCACGAGATCGCAACCATCGTTCGCAAGATCGTAAGTCTCGCACACATCACTCACAAGATGGTAGTTCCCGCACCTATCAAAATCAATCAAATCGCAGAAGATATTGTAAATAATAATTAATATATTTTAAAAAACAAAATGAAATATATATATATTTATTAATACAATGTCTGTATCATACATACATATTATAAATATACGCGGTACACGTGCTGGACGGTGAGTGCAACAAAGGAAGGAACGAGTGCTTGCAGCCAGAAAGGAGTATCTGGAAGTCCGGCAAAAAGAGTGGGAGTTCGAAAGGGAAAAGGAGATGGCCCTTATCCCGGAGGAACTACTCAAACAATCGAAGAGGGATTTGGATGAGGCGATCGACGAGACGAAGAAGAATCCTTCAGAGAATTTGGCCAGCAGGGCGAGGGAGCTTTTTAAAGAAGTGCTGCACATATCAAAGGTGAGCAGCAACATGCAGGGTAAGCAGCGTGGACGCCTTAAACAGGCGACGCTGTTTGGTACCGCGTGTGTGGAGGTACTGCGGACGAGGGCTGATTTCGGCCCTAAAACCGATACCAGTGTCCAACTGCAAGCGTTAAAAGAGCGCTTGGAAGACGCGGAACGAGAGAAGAGGAGAGCCGCGGAGAGAATCAGTACCCTGGAGAAGACGCTTCAGGAGTACATGACAAAAGAAGGGAAGAAGAGGAGTCGCGTCGTGAGGAGAATCGACTCGGACTCGGAAATCTCTATCGATAACGAGTTGAAGAGGAAGAGGATTAGGAAGAAGAGTCCTTCGCGTTCCCCTAAGAAAAGACTGGCAAAGAAGACGCCGTCGCCGCCTCCAAGATACGAGATGGATGCAAATGTGGATGTGAAGGACACGGGTATAGATGCCCTTCCGTCCAGTTCTGGTGTGGATCTCCCTCCGAGGGAGCTGTGGCCACCTGCTGTGCGACCACCTTTTCAGGGGAGGCCAAAAGTCCTAGAAGATGTTGACGTTTCGTTAACGTCAGATTCAGGATCAAGGAAAGTAAGTCTCCGCAGAAAACGGAGCAGACGCCAAAGGGGACGGGAGATGAGGCGATCAATCTATTTAAAGGATTGGTCCCCCTCCTAAACCAATGGTTTGAGGAGAAATTGGGTGCAATTCTGCCGATGGCCATCCCATTAGGGAAAAGTGCCGGCGAACCGACGCCGAAGGGACCCGGCAAGAAGAAGCCGACAAACGCGAGGACGGAAACAGATAGTGCTTCCAAGAAGGAAGAAGGGAAGAGTGAGGTGACTATGAAAACACCGAACTACGATAGCGTGCAAGAGGACGGTAACGAACCCTGGATTGACGTCGTAGGGCGAAAAAGAAGGGTCAAGAGGGCGAAACAATCGGGAACGCCCAGAGAGGATGCCGCGGTTGGTAAGACTCAAGCTAAGCAGACGCCGGGGCAGAAAGTGAACAGTGGTAAACCTCCTCCTCCTAGAGAGGTGGCTAGAAATGTAGGTAATAGCGGTGGACCGCCGCAAGGGCGGAACCAAGGTACGGCACAGGCAAGGACCAGGAAGACTCCGAGGAGAAGGCCCCCACGTGCGGCGGCGGTGACTCTGACCTGCCCGCCTGACAGCTATTCGGAGGTCATGGCGAAGGCGACGGCAAAAATCAAACTCGAGGAGATCGGGATCACAGCCCTTCGGCCAAAAAGGGCGATCACCGGTGCCCTGGTCCTGGAGGTGCCAGGACCCGAGGGCGTGATGAGGGCTAAGATGCTGAAGGACAAGCTTCAGCAAGTAATTGGCGGTATGGAAGGCGTCAAAGCCAGACCCGTGAAGACCATGGACATCCGAATAAAAGATATCACGGAGCCATCTAAAACCGAGGAGATTAGGCGTGCCCTGGTAAGTGCCGGAAAATGCGAAGAGGAGGACGTAAAGGTAAAACCCGCGAGGATCGCGTCGAACGCTCTACACTGTGTGGGCGCGCTGTCGCATTGCTGCGGGCAATAAAATTGTCGCGAAGGGCAGTATGCAGGTGGGTTGGTGACAGGTACGCGTTGAGGGGCTTAAGGCACGCCCACTTGCGTGCTACAGATGCCTAGAAGTAGGACACGTGCAGGCGAGATGTCGGAATGCCGTCGATAGACGTAATGTCTGTTATAGATGTGGGCAGGATGGACACCGTGCAATTGAGTGTGCGGAGCGGCCACACTGTCCGGTGTGTGCGGGTGCGGGCAGACCATCTTCACATAGGGTTGGTGGTGAGGCCTGTAAATCTGCATCTGAAAAAAGAAGAAGACAGATTAGTGGGTGGACCCCGGACCACAGTACGCGACGGTCCTCCCTCGACTCCGAGGGAGGATCTCGTCCCTGCTCGTCCGGGAACCTCAAAGGATGGGATGGATCCGAAGGGGAAGGATAAAGACAAGGAGGAGAAGGAGGAGGATCCGATGGAGGAGAAAGATCTACATCCAAAGGATATGGAATATGCTGAGGATGGCACCAGGTGGGAGGAGCCTGATAAGTCGGAGCCTTCACGCCCACAAGAAAAGTAAGGAAGATCCTGCAGACCAATCTCAATCACGCTCGGCATGCCCAGGAGTTATTGTTCCAGAGCACGGCTGAGCTGGGAGTTGGTCTTGCGATAGTGGCGGAACCGTATCGGGTCCTGCAAGGCGATCGACATTGGTTGGCGGCAACCGATGAGTTGGTTGCATGCTATTGGAGGTTTACCGGCGGTGACGTTTCGGTTCCATTCTCACTGGCGGAAGCTAGTGTGGGTTATGTAGCGGTAAACTGGGACGACTGCGTGATAGTCGGGGCGTATCTGCCTCCGACGTTGAATGTACGTGAGTTTGAGGAGCGTCTCGATGACATAGCGGAATGTATCAGGAGATATCTTCCTGCTCCTGTTATCCTGGCAGGCGACTTCAATGCGAAGTCTACCTTGTGGGGCTCTGCGACCACGAACGCGAGGGGCAACGTGATGGAGGAATGCGTAGGATGGCGAATGCCGTAGGACTTTGCTGTCTGAATGTGGACAATCGGAGCACATGCATCAGGGCACAGGGGGAGTCGATTATCGACACCACCTGGGCAACACCTATCGCGGCAAGAAGGACCGCGAATTGGATGGTGAGATCCGACATGAAAACATTATCGGATCACGTATATATCACCATGGATGTGACGCTCAAAATGAGGGCCGACAATGAAGAAGAGGCGACCGCGGTTGTGGAAAGGACGAATCCACGGTCCAGATGGTCACTCGCAAAATTGGACGCTGACAAGGTCTGTGCCTCTCTGCTAGTGAGTTCGTGGCCGGTAGACGGTGCGAAGGTGGATATTGAGGAGGAAACGATCCAGTTGCGCGAAGGAGGTCCGAGACGCCTGCGAGTTCGCGATGCCTCGCAGCGTGCCTAGGCCGCTGAAGGCGGTATATTGGTGGACAGAGCACATCGCGGAGCTAAGAACCCCGGCACTGCGCGAAGAAGAGAGTGGCGCCAGGGGAGGAATACCCCAGACGAGGAATTACTTCGCGAGGAGTACAGACAGGCAATATGCGTTCTGCCACGCTATCAATGGCGCTAAGAATAATTCCTGGGACGAACTCTTGAGGACGCTGGATCGAGATCCTTGGGGGCGTCCTTACAAGATTGTCAGGAAGAAACTTAAGAGATGGAGTCTCCCCATCATAGAGACATTGGATAAGGATTGTTGTGACGAGCGCACTGTTTCCTCAGCTGGATGCGGGAGAGCAGACGGCGATGGAGCGCGACCAGGCAGAGGAGGAGTGGAATGCGGAGCTGGAAATCGACGAGCTGTAGTTGACTGAGGCTGTCCGGAAGATGAGGTCCAGGAATGTCGCACCGGACCCGGACGGTATCCCGGGGAAGACGCTAGTGATAGCGTATAGTGTCATCGGGAGTAAGATCCGTAGAGTGTTGACGAGGTGCCTACGAGAAGGGGTATTTCCGAGCGTTTGGAAGCAGGCAAATTTAGTACTCCTGCACAAGGAGGGGAAAGCCTCCAGATGCTCCATCGGCATACCGTCCGATATGCCTTCTCGACGAGATGGGTAAATGATTCGAGAGGGTGTTGGCGTCCCGTATTATGAGACACCTTTCTAGCGAAGGGCCGGATCTGCATCCGAATCAGTATGGTTTCCGGCGACACAGGTCCACGGTGGATGCGATAGCCACGGTCAAGGCTTTCTCCGAGCAAGCCATGGGGGAGGGGAATGTGTTGGTGACGATAGCCTTGGATATCTCCAACGCATTCAACTCCTTCCCGTGGGACAGGATACGCGAGGCTTTGGAGCGCCATCGGTTTCCCGGCTACATCAGGCGGATCCTGGGCAGCTATCTGTCAAATAGGTTGCTCCATTTCAGAAACAAGGAGGGGACTGACCAGAACATCGAAGTAAGGCGCGGGGTCCCTTTTTTTTTTTTTGTTTACGTGGTGGAAATCCTTTATGGACTGACCCCCTCCCTGGTGTGGGAGGAGAGTGTGGGACTCCCCGGACCCGTTGGAGGGGGCTACTCCCTCTCCCCGGTTGTGCATGTTCGGGTATACCGCACTAAAACCACCACGGGTGTCCGCCTCGTCGCTGCTGCTACGGGTCCTTTGAGCACTAGCAATTTACTGCGTCCTCCAGACCCGCGCGCCGGACCACTACGTGGCCCGCTATCCTCGTTGTTTACTTGGGGTGGAGTTGACACTCCTCCACCCCACTCCTCCGAAGGGACCTTGTTTCCTGGTCCTCTCAAGTCCAGAACGGACTGCGGGACATGGATCACCAGGAAGGGATAGGAGGACCCCTCACACCGAAGTGAGCTATTGGCCCCCCCCCCTCCAGAAACCGTCCCTGGGATCCCACTCACGAGTCATTTCTGTTCTACTCTCTCTTCCACTACTCGTAACGTTTGAGGCCACTTGAGCCTCCCCTTCTTTTATTCATCTCGGTGTTCTGTAAAGGGAGAGGCAGATTTAGACCAAATTATTAGTCATTTGAGCTCCTCTCCCCCATTATTATCTGTAGTGCGCTAATCTTCCTTGTCTGGGCCTAGGCACTCTCCTCAGGCGCGGGGTCCCTCAGGGCTCGGTTCTCGGTCCCATTTTATGGGACATTGGGTACAACCGAGTGTTGGCTGACGTGGTGCTTTCCCCTGACTGCACGACAATTTGTTATGCCGACGATACGTTGGTATTAGCTACAGGGGAGAATTGGGAGAAGGCTCGTTCGCGCGCAAACGACGCGGTATGTAGCGTGATCCGGGCGATCGAAGAACTATCGCTCAAGGTGGCACCGTCGAAAACAGGCGATCTGGATACACGATGGTACGAGAGGGAAACCTCCGGCTCGTTTACGCCTGAGAATTGGGGATACTTCTATCCCGATTATCCGTAGGATGAGGTATCTAGGGCTGATAATTGACAGTCGTTGGAAGTTTGTGGACCATTTCGGTAGGCTCGCGCCGAAACTGACGATGGCGGCAAACCAGATTACTGCCTAATTTAGGTGGTCCAGGTGGACGCACTCGGAAACTATATTCCACGGTGCTGAACTCCATGGCCCTATATGGCGCATCCATATGGGCTGAAGAGGCTAGCAGATCCAGGAAGATACAATCTTACCTGAGAGGTGCGCAGAGGAAGATCCTCATCAGGGTCATTCGCGCGTATCGGACAGTATCCTATGTGGGTGCGACGACGCTGGCTGGCGCAGCCCCATTGGATGGCTGCAAAACATGCGGAAGTCTTTAATAAGACCAAACGGATGCGCCTCAGATTAGGGAGGGAGCTGTCGGCGAGAGTCACAGCCCACATCAAGGACCAGGCGGAGCTCCGGCTGCGACGGAACTGGGACCAATGGATCACGGATCAGGGCCCGAACTGCGGGGGGCAGAGGATTGTGCAGGTGATCCAGCCTTGCCTTACGGACTGGGCAAGGCGTAGATGGGGCGAGTTGTCCTTTAGGACAACGCAAATTTTTACGGGACATGGGTGCTTTGGCGCCTACCTGCACCGCATCGGCCGCGATGACAGTGCGGAGTGCCAGCATTGTGGAGCCGCGAAAGATACGGCCCAGCACACTCTCGAGGAGTGCCCGGCATGGGGTCAGTTACGAGCGGAGCTTACACATAGAGTCGGATGGGACCTGTCGTTGAGGGGAACCGTGGACTCTATGTTGGAGAGCAAAGAACATTGGGACGCGGTGGTTGGCTTCTGCGACAAGGTGATGTCGCAGAAGGAAGACGCGGAGAGGACCAGGCGCGGTGAAGGCCAGAGAGGACGACCCGCGGCTGGAAGAGCGAGATGGAGGCGAGTTCCGAGGCCCCGTAACCTTGGAAGGATGGCCCATATTAGAAGAGGATGACAATAAGGGAGGGAGGGGGTGGGACTGTTCTAAATAGGACTGCATTTCTGCCCCCTTTCTCTCCCTTTCTCACGTACAAGAAGGATACCAGGGATGGGGGACTCTAGTAACCAGGGTTCCTGCTACGTGTATATATGTAGACGGTGCTATATATATATTTGCATTTGTATGTTTTGTATATATGTTTTTTCTTAGGATAAGGTGTGTATATATCTACTCGGAGAAATATATCTTCGGGATAGCTAACTCCCTGCTGTGGGAGAATAAGGGAGATGGATCACTTTGTGATTCACGAGGGAGCGGTGAGTCACACGCAGGAGTCGGCGTCGACGATGATCTGGGCTCCCTTGGCGGCGCCGAGCGGTGACGATGGGGACCCCAATAGCTCGCCTTGGCGTGAGGGATCCTCTCCCGCTGCTCGTCCCGGTGGTTGGCCTTATGGGTTGCTGAGACGACGCGAACCAGAAGAGGAGACTCCTCTTCAAGATTCCGGGATTGGGACCGGAGAAGAGAGTCGGTTGGACTCATCGGAGGAAGTGGTGTAAGCGAGGTGTCACCTACACCACAGTTGTTGAGGAGATGGCCTTATGGGCCTGACATGCGGGGCCGGAGGAAGTAGTAAATTACTAGTGCCCAAAGGCCCCGCAGGAAGTGTTAAGGCGAACACCCGGGGGGTTTTAGTGCGGTAGATCCCGGAAATTGCACCGGTGGGGCGTGAGATTAGCTCTGCTTATCAGTCCGGGGAGTCCCACATCTCGATCCCACGGGCGAGGGTATCCATAAAGGATTTCCCCCTCGTCTCCAAAAAAAAAAAGGAACGAGTGCTTAAACGAGTGCACTTAGTAAATGTTCTAAGTCGATAAGTACGTACATTTTATTGCGTGAAATATAAAAGAAGGCGGTCAAAATGCTTTCCATTTCTCGTTTACAATTTCCTAATTAAGGCTAGTATGCATTTTGAAAATATGCCGTATAATTTTTTTTTGTTTCAGATCTCTTTACAAAGAAGACACAAGAAAATATGTGAAAATTTTATTTTTTTTTTCAAAGATTTTATCATTATAATTTTTTAATATTTAAATCTTTCTAAATTTTTTTGAATTTCTTAATAATTTTTATTTTCTTTTCTTTAATATTAATGATGAGTTTATTAATGGAATGATAAAAGTTTGTTTTTTTTAATATTATTATAAGAATTTTTGCATTTATAACTTTTTTCCTTTAATATTAATGATAAGAGTTTAATAATGCAATGATAAAAGTTTAGGTTTGTTTTTTTATTATAAGAATTTTGTTTAATAATATTTTGTAACAATTTTTTTTTCTTTATACACAATTACTTAAGGTAAAAATAAATTAGTAAATAAGATTAACAATATTTTGTAATATTAATTTTGTTATATATTTTGTAGTAATTTTTATTTCTTTACATACAACTCCTTATTATTATATGATATAATAAATAAATAATTAATTGAAGTTTTACAATATTTATTATCAATACATAATCATACACAATAATATAATATAACATACAATAATTATAATTAAAACACAATACAAATAATACAGAGAAAATTTTTGTTATTAATTTTTAGCCAAATTTGTTGAAATCAAAACAAATTTAGAAGAATAAATTATTTGTTAAATGTAATTAAATGTAAATGTATAATAATTATTTATATTAATTGTAAAATTAATGAAAACTAATCGAAAGTTGAAAAGAAATGAGTAAAAAAAAATAATTCAACAAATTTGTTTTCAAGGTGCACCACGAGAAGGTAATCAATAACGCACTCACTGAATAATACATTAAAACACACATATATTAATACACATTAATGTACAAATATGTATGTAACTTATTACTACACAAACTTACCTTTTTAAGTTTTATATGTATAAAACCATCCGCAGCTGTCATATTAATTTGCGAATTTGATATAAAACCTTCGAGAATAATATTGTCTTATCTTAATCTAAAACACATGCAACATTTTGTCGAGTCTTATAATATTTCATCATAACAAACAAATAAAGAGAATCAATTTTTTTACTATTGTGCACAAGAAGTATGAACCGTTCGTAATCGTTCTAATTCTGTTAAAGCGCTTTCATCGTATGGACGTTGGAATAATCTTTTCTGCTCTATTTCAGAAATTGCTAATCCTTGTAAAGATCTTACGCGACTAAGTGCTACATATGCTTGAGCTTTAGCAAATATTTTCTTACCTAAATATACTACAGCTTTATCAACTGTTGTATCCTGCAATGTATGTACTGTCACTGCCCAACTCAAAATAATTGGCAGCATTGTTCTTTCCACATTTCCATATCCTTTATTTTCTTGATATACAACACTAATTGGAGAAATGCCAATGTAACCATCAGCTTCTTTTAAGCTGTTTCCTATTGTAGGATCATCAAATTCAACCAGTATCTTTTTAGGTAATTTACCATCTTCCAACTGGTCTCTTCGTACAGCCGGCCATTCAATTCTGCATACTACACCCATACTTACTTGATAAACTTCGATGTCTCCATCTTCTTCATAATTTTCAAATCGTGATACACATTCATATGTAACAGCAATTTACTAAACCTTCACTAACTTTTAAATTAGATCGTAACATTATACGAGAGCCCATTGCGAGTTTAATTGTATGTAATAAACCACCTGTATTATTAGGATCAGCAGGAATTGCTGCGTCAGAGGGTTTTTGATCATAAGTTGCAGGTTCTCTTGATAGGTTGTTTAAAACATCAACTTCCTTTCATAGGTGGCAATTGCATAATATCCCCAAATAGCAAAACATTAACATCACCGAATAATTTATTATTATTTTTAAATTCTTGAAGACGAAGATGAATTGATCTTAATGACATTTCATATGAAACCATTGATATTTCATCGATAATTAACCATTTAATATGTCGCCATTTATGTCTTGCATCTTTGAGACGTTGTCCTGTTAACTGTCTGTATACCATAGGTTTTCCTTTTTCTATTGCCAAAAAGAACGTACTGTGTATGGTGCGTCCATTAATTAATCTAGCTGCACCAGTAAGAGCAGTCACTTCAACGAATGCCGGTTTTAATAAACGATCTACAGTAGGAGCATAACACCGCTTAATCTGTTGTTCTATCATTTTTAAAAGAAACATTTTCCCGCATCCCGCCCCTCCTGTAATAAACAATAGTAAAGGTTCATTAATTTGTTCTTGAATATCTTGTTTAATATGATTAGTAATATGATTAGTATAATTGTAGAAAATAAATGAGATTGTACTACGTTCATATTTCTAACATTTTGTTCGAATTCTTCAGCAGATACAACGTGATCTGCTTCATTAAGTTCATCGTGTAAATCAATATTATTATCGATATTAAGATTAATATCATTTTCGTCATATTCCTCCATTATACGACGTGCACGATCTTCGTTTCTCACCGTAGAGTGCACATTTGTATCGACTTCATCAAATGCAACAATTTGAGCTATAACATCTTGTAATTCTCGTTCTACAAATTGAAATTGCTCAATATTTTGTCTCCTACGTAAAGAGATGACGCTTTGCATTAAATGCCTGTTCTGCTGATTCATATCCCTGAAGTAATTCTTCTTTATTTCTGAAAGGAACATAAGCTACTAAATAACTATAAAAATATGCTTCGCAATTGCCAGTTTGAGTGTAGTATCACGTTCTTAATACTGCAGCATTGCTTAATACGTTTCATTTTCGTACCATCTTGTAAACGAATATACTTAGTTAGGACTACATCATTTGTTTGATTATCTTGATTTACTTGATAAACTTCGATGTCATCTTCTTCATAATTTTCAAATTGTGATACACATTCATATGTAACAGCAAACTCAGCTAAACTGAGATCATCCAAATTTTCCGGACGTAAACAATAACGATCAAATATGTTTGCATATAAATTATTACTATATCCATCGCAACGTAACATACGATAACGTTCTTGTGGAAAGCATGTGTTTAGAAAAACAACTTTTCGTGAACTGTCGCGTAATTTTAAATGACATAAACGAAATGCACATTCGCAGGCAGATATTTGTCTATATCGAAGTATAGTCATTTATACAGCAAATAATTGCTTTCCTATGTCTTCACCGTATCCCTGCACTTTGCTGATTGCATCTTTAATTGCTTGACCAACATCATTAGCTTCATGTTTAGCTGCATACTTAGCAATATAATAGGCTATACCCGTAACATTCCCACAAGGTTGCAAATCCATATTGCCACCTCATAATTTCAGAAGTATAGGATTGTAATTATTGACATAAACTTCTGTAGAGTTATGTTTTAATATACAGAAACGTTCATTATTACGAATAGCTTCATCTGGTCCAAGTAAAGTAGTTGTATCACTAATTCTTCTAGGAAAACCAAATCGACATTGTCAATTTTGTCTATTTTTGTAACATGTATTAGTATGTTTATGCACTTGAACGCGTGCTATGAGTGCATCTAATTCGTCATTTTTTGTAGAAGATGAACACGATGCAATTTTATCAATAAGAGCTATACCATTTCGGCTCTCGAATGATGGTAACCCTTCATTCCAGCATAGCATATGTAAGTGTGGACTACCTCTATTTTGAAATTCTATTCTCCACCGGGAAATCTATTAGTTTTCCACCTAATAAAGAATCATCATTTTGCAATACACGCATAATAGCATGAACACGAACCATAAAATGACGGGATAATGCTACCGGATGCTCAACAATTAATCGTTGTTTTTCATCAAATTGTAAATTATCTATATTCTCTCCTTTGTTTCCCAGTGGCAATAAGACATGCTTGCAATATATCTTTTCAATTAAGATCGTTGCAACTCAATGTTAAAAACCATTGTGGCGGACCCAAATTACGAACCATAGCAATTAAACCACTACATGCAGTTTGTGCAACCAATATGCATTAGAGCCACGCAAAGCTCTCATATTAATATGCAAATTTTGTACGAGACCTTCAGGAATAGTATTGCCTTGTTTTAATCTGAGGCAGACGCCAACATTTTGTCGAGCCCGATAATATTCCATAACGGATAAAGAATAAAATAAGTAATCATTTCGTTGAAATCTGGGATCCTGACACATAATACGTGCTTGACAATAATCTAATGGCGTTATAGGATATGGTCGTGATGATTCATGTAGTCCATTCCGTCCTTTCAGAAAAAGGAAAAACCATTCATTGTTGCACAACAGTTTAAAGTAGTTTAAAGTTTAAAGTAATCCAATGAATCCTCCATGTTGGATGTTGTACTTGTTCCGGAAAAATGAGAGTTTTGTGAAACAGGGGAAGGAGTATCTGGGAGGGAAGAGTATGACGATTGTGTATTAGTAGAGATAAATGTTTCAAATATACGAGAGCCCTGCGAAGCAGAAGTACTTCCATGTGAGAATTCTGCATTGTTATAATATGTATAGGTCCACAGAAGTGCATGATATGGTGCATATTGTTTGGGAGGGAAGGAAAATGTTTTGGAATTATCATATTTGCCCATTTCTGCTTCAAAAAGAGTTGTGTTAATTATATGTTGAAAAAAAAATTAAGATTTCTACATCAAGTGGAAAAGGCACAGATGACATTTATAAACATTTATAAAGAAATGGGATTTATACTCTCTTCTTTCGTTTTTAAAAAAGTCAACTGCGCAAGCTGATAGCGTGTTAAATTTAGATATTGATACAGACAGTGCAATATCCTGCACTTATTCTGAAGCAAATGAGAATGTTGATATAGTTTCTAATATTTACTTCGATGAAAATTTACAGGCAAGTTTATCTCAATCATTTATTATAAATAATAAATATCAATGACATATAATTTTCTTTTAGAAATGGTAATGATTCCAAAAGATACATAAGAAATAGACATTGAAATTGTTCCAGCTGAAATTTCTCCCTCCACATCATCAAATTTATCATCTTCACCTATAAACACAAAAAGACGGTCTGCTATAACAAAAAATAATGATATGTATATAAAACGTGGTAGAAAAGGTAGCAGTAATGCATGTATCATAGAAGAAGCAGTTACTGCCATAAAAGATTTAATAAAAGAAGAGATCCCTCAAACAGATGGATATGATCATTTTGGTGCATATGTGGCTGCTCAGTTACGAGTAATGACACCTGAACAAAGTGCTCATTGCGAAATAGAAATAGTAAAACTTCTCAAGTCAAGATATAGCTAAACCATTTATGATACAATTACATATGCAATTGTCTTTCTTCAATTTTATTATATTTTTATATTATTATATAATAATAGTATATTTTAAGTTGAATAAAATTGTTATAATAGTTGTAATAAAATATGTTGTTGTAATTGCATTAATAAAACTAAAGATTTGAATAATTTTTAAGAATCTTAACTTTTATTTACAGCGCTTTTATTATAAAATATAATTTTATGTTATTATTTGTATTACAATAAAATTGATATAGCTTTTACTTTAAATTATCTATTTTCTTTTTATTCTTTAATCATTGTACCATTCGATCTTGCCAAGGAACAGAACCAATACTGTTAAAATAGTTACACCACTCATCTCGCAATCTCAAAGCTGCATTAGCATGTCCATTCCCTCCCTGATGAGCTAATGAAACAAAAGCTGTTGCTGATTCTTGTCTCCTTTCGCCAGATTGTATTGTACCTATTTGTACATCTTCAACATTAAGCGTATTTTCAGACATATATAAAGCTCTGCCTATAACGCTTGAACGAAAAAAGTTATGTAAGCAGCAAGAAGACTGTACTAAAAGCACTGATATGTCTGGATCATAACGCATGGGAGATCTAAAAATTTGGAACCTAGCACCCAGCACTCCGAAAGCATTTTCAGAACCTCTACGTGCACGGGAAAGTCTATGTATATGTGTGTCTATAAAAAAATAAAAATTATGAATTATATTAATGTACATCATTAAATACTTTAAATAATACTTTTAGATTAACAACATATATGTACCTATAATTAAATATTCGTCTCTCTTTTTGGCCAGTACACTGTAATCCTGGATATGGTATTAACAATGAGGTAGTCAAAGGAAAACCTTCATCTCCAACAAAAATATATGGGAAAGTTTCTGCAATACCAGGAAGAGGTGTTGGTGCAATCTTAATTGATCTGAATCTAGATGAGCTTTTAAAGAGCATTTATTCCACACTCCAGAGTCACTGATACGACCATTACTGCCAATCTCAATGTATATAAATCTTAAGTTTGCGTCCACAACAGCCATAAGAACTATACTAAATGTGCCTTTATAATTGTAATAATATGATCCTGATTGTAGAGGAGGATCAATTCTCCGTCGTTTGCCGTCTATTGCACCAATACAATTAAAGAAATTCCATTTTTTTTCCAAACTCTTGAGCTACAATTTTCCACTCTAGTTCATTTGATGGAAATCTTAGAAATTCTTTCTCCTTTCAGTACAATAAGTAATGCTTGGCACACCTCTCTAATTATTTTTGACACAGTATTCTGACCTATGCGAAAAGACATTGATAAGCTCAGTTGCGAATCACTTAGACGAAAAATTAATACATTACTATCATTTATTACTTTACATTACAAATATTACATTAATAGAATAGATAAAAGATTCAAAAAGAAATACCAGTAGCTAAGTGTCTTAAAGTAAGAGATAATCTTTCAGCAGGTGGAATGCTCTTTCTCAAATGAGTGTCTTTATTATTAAGGGTGAAACTTTATTCAATAAATATTCAAATGAAGCTGTGTTCATTCGAAAACATCTAGAGCAAAATGCAACTTATTAATCATTGTTCAAATTGTTAATCATCATTCAATCATAATAATATTTATTTACCATAACGCCATTTTGTCATTTAAAATTCTGTTTTATATATAATTAAAAATGAAGAATAAATATAGAATGTAAATAATAAAACATACCTTCGAAACTTATCACGGTCTTCTAATCGAAGCTCTGCAAACAAATTATGATGTATGCCTTTTTCCTGTCTTCTTCCAATCCAAGGTTTGACCCACAATCTTTTTTCAAAAGTTTGTCTTTCATTTAGTTTATTTGCAATAATTAACATTAATAATGCTGTAATTTTCTTGCGACGTTGATAATATCGATAAAGCTTATAATTTTTTATCACAAACAGCATGATAAATGTTTAAAGTATACAGCTACGTCGAGCCTGTCAAAGCTGTCAACTCTGATTGTGAGTCGGGAGTCCGAGTCAGTAGTCGTGTCAGAGTCGGGAGTCTGTAGTGTGATAGTGGCTTTAGCAATTATTTGTTTGCATAACTTCCTTAGAAAGAGCTCATCTAAGCACATTTATACTCCTCCAAGGACATTTGATACAGAATGTCTTAGTACTAGTGAAATAACTTCAGGAATTTGGAGGCAAGATAACCCTACAGGATTTAATGATTTTCCTAGAGTTCCACGAAGAAACTCAATTATTGCTGAGACAATAAGAAACGAATTCAAAGAATATTTCTCTTCACCGGAAGGGCTTATTAAATTTCATTAAATTAAATTATATATTCATTACATTATACTTATACAAAACATATTTATAAATAACATTATTTTAAAATTCAACAATTTATATGAGCATGTTATAAAAAAATAAGTTATCTAACACGTAATATAATGAAATTAAATACTTCTGTATCAATTGTACCTCTTGGCTTATTTCGATCCTTTAAGAACATCATGCTTTCATAACAAAACTTTTTTTTTTTACTTTTATAAATAGTATCACTTTCGTTTCCGGATTTCTTTGCTTCATTTTCTTTTTTTATTTCTCTTGCAAAATGACTCAAAAGATTTTTTTATTTTCCTTTCTATTTCATCTTTACGTATTAAAAGATGTTGCTACATCACTACATTAAAAGATGTTGCGATTTTAATTAATGTATCATGACGTTTATTTTCGTCTTTGCATCAAATCTTTTATTTTGCAATCCCGTAGAACCGAATGATCGAAATATAAATCGATTAATTGTTGAACTTTCTCATGCGACCATTCCATTCTTCGTAAATATTCAGAGAGCGACAAAATTTAATTTCTTTGCGACGTGCCTCGATGTGATCGTACTGAATGTCGTATTCTCACTGAGTTTGATTTCTTTTAAAATAGATCGACATTCGAAAATCTATAGTGTACGTAACGTAAAGATTGCTGCGTATTGACAAATTAATCAATAATTTTTCATGTGAGGAAATATTAAAATAAATTTTTAATAAAAATTTCGCAGCATTCTTCTTTATTATGAACTTTTGTAAGACATAAAATTAGCTAACTTAAGGAAATGTCAAATATGACAGCTTGCTTCTCATAAGTAATAAATATTGCTTGCTATAAAATATCTGTATTCCATCTTGTAAGATTTTTATAAAACTGTTATAGCTTACATTTATAAAGCATTTATTCAAATAGTAAAAGAATTTTATTATTATCACATATGTAATTTCAATCTTATTATTTAAAAAAGGGCTCTTTTTTTCACCTTTATCACTATGAATTGTTATCGTATTTGAGCGCGCGAAATTTTGCCATTACAATTGGTAAATTTTAATCGCTTATAATTTGAAACTATTATAGCTTTGACATTTTTGTATTAGGATTTTAGTCTCTAAATTACTTCAAGAATACGTCTTTAAAAGAAAATGCGGCAGTGGTGGGACACCCTGTATATGATAAGAGGGGCGCAAAATATTGAGCTCGCACTGGGCGCAACGCAAGCTTGTTACGGGTCTGGCTGTAGCCGCTTGATAAATCTGTATATGGGCCACTTAAGAAAGCCATTAACACTGCCAGTAATGCTTAGATCCACAACAATCCAGGAAAAACTATGAAAATATATGATATTCCTAGTATCGTTGCTACCGCTTTTCCATTGGCAGTAACTCTCTCCAACATTCAAGCCGGTTTCAGAAATACTGGAATATTCCCATTTAATCGCAATTTATTTACTGAAGTTGATTTTGCTCCATCGTACGTAACGGACAGACCAAATCCTAATATTCCTATCGCAACAGTAAATGAGAATACTTTAAATCCTGTTGATATGTTGACTGAAACTCAAGATCAGCATGAGAGTTTTCAAGATTTATTACCAGGTGAGGTCATAACAGAAGAAAGACGATAAGACTGCCAAAAATCAGCAAGACTTTTCAACTAAAGCATTGGAAGAAGTGACTTCTAAACGCGATACACTGACAAGTGTACTACCTGAAAATACACCATCGACAGTAATGTTGTTTTTTCTCCGGAAGTAGTTAGGCCTCTCCCAAAAGCTTCTGAAAAAAAAGTTACAAACAGAGGAAGGAAAAAAAGATACACGGCAATTTACACTGATAGTCCTGAAAAAGAAATCATAACAAAAGAATTCGAAGAAAAAAAGGACAAAAAGAAGAGAACACAATCAAAAAAGAAATTAAAGAATTTTGATAAAGAAAATGAAAAGAAGAAAAGTGCAAATAACAAGAAGAAAAACACAACACATATCAAAAGAAAAGACACTCTTCCTCAGGATACATCCTCTGTGGATGAAAATTTCTGTTTGGTATGTATTGAATCTTATAAGTAAGAGCAAGCCTAGAGAAAAGTGCAATTTCTTGTTTGCTCGTCTGTAAGTAATCGATAACAAATAATGTGAAGATACAAATCTGTAAAAGAAAATAACTGAAAGACGTCGTTATTCTAGTCAACTCAACTTTTATACTGCTTATGTTCTCCAGCGCGTTCGCTAATCAGATTCAACAACCTTTCGGGATACACTACAACCCGTACACTCAGTCGGTAGAGGTGTTGACGGATGCCCAGAAGATCACGGCGGTGGTCAGCGAAGTGCGCGGCGATCTTTGCATAGTATCGAATGCCCTGAAGAAGATCCATGAGCAGGATGACACCGTCGACGTCGAAGGGATAACGAGTTTACTGACGCACCGCATTGAGATACCGCAGGATAACTCGTCCTCAGATAGCGATGAACAGGATAATAGTCTCAATGCCGAGGAGATCAGCAAACGCGTTGCGATGATAAAAATGCCACCATGAATTAAATGATGTCCTTGATATTGCAAGCCCATTAAATCTTAGAAACGCTTAAAAAGACAAAGCTTTAGAAAAGGATTATCTGACAAACGCAGAAATTTTTTTGCTTTTTACATAAAGATGTTGTAAAATCTTTAATTATATATACATAAAATAAGCTAAAAATATAATTATTTTAAAAAACAAACTTAAAATATTAAAAATATTAAAATATTAAAAGGCACGTAAAACATGTAGATTAAAATAAATGTTCTTTTTATTTATTTCTTGTTTGCTCGTCTGTAAGTAATCGATAACAAATAATGTGAAGATATAAATCTGTAAAAGAAAATAACTGAGAGACGTTATTCTATTCTAGTCAACTCAACTTTTAACTCAACTTTTAGCTCAACATACTAGTCAATTCATTTAGAGTACATTTAAATAATTAAATTAGAATGTTAACTGTGTGTATAATAATATAAAACATAATTTTTTGAGCAAAAATCCTCCTTCAAAGAATAGAGGAAAAATTTTACGAATTGAGTTTTCTGCTCTCAGTCATTCTTTCCTTGGCAAAAATAAAAATCAGAGTGCAAGGTCGAATGTAAGGAGAAAATGACAAAAATGTGTAAATGAAACTTCTAGAAAGAGTAAATTAGAATGACAAGAAGTTACATTTAAAAAAAGCCTTTTAAGAAGAAAACAACTCTTTTAGGTTTCGCTATTTTAATTTACGTTTCCTAAAAGTTCCGTCACTCTCCCTTTACATTCACTTACACTCTGATTTTTATTTCGCCAAATACATTTAATATACATTTAATATTTTCGGCCTTCTATAACTTTCAAGCCTTCAACATAATATATTCTGTTTCTGTTAAATGTATAAATGAAATGTAGAACGTTTATCAAAATATATCGTAATGAGATTAAATATATAAAGCTAAATCTAATCTTGCTTACAATTTGCTCCATCTATGCCTCATTTTTTAAATTTTAATTCTTCACTTTAATTAATTTTCTACTTTAAAAATAATTATATAAATTGTAATACTTTTGATTTAAATCTTTGTGTAACATATATCACAGAAACTACTATGTAGTCAATAAACTTGCGAGATTTTATTTTACATTATTTTAGATCTCGCATTAATTTCGTCTAATAAAATCTTATCGGAAATTGTCGAAAAATAATAAATATATTTTCGAATAAATTTACGTAAAAAATTTTAATTTCTCTTCTCCGTTGAAGGAAAATATAACATTATATTCTGATATTGTTGATTTTTTGAGAATTTAAAAAATAGTTGCCAATTTCGATAACTAAATGATGAATGTCGATAATACATATTACACGGATTTACGTAAAATAAAAAAAAATTTAAACATTGCCCGCATTTATATCCTATATTCGTACTTTACGAACTTTCAAAAATACAATAAGAATATAAATGCGAGCGATGCTCCAAGAATTCAGATAGCGTTAAACAACGCTTATTGTACATAAATTAAATGAAATGATACAGCGAATTCAAGATAACAATTATGAAAGATAAGTAAAGAAAAAAATTAGTTTTTCGTTAGAAAACTACAATTTAAGAAAACATATTTACGGAACGGACAGTTTTCGGATGTTTAACATCGATGGGTATGAGAAAACCATCGACAATTCTACACTGTCTTTTCGGATTAACCAATCGCATGGGTGTTATGTATTTGGCGGATTTCGGACATTCCGACAATTGCCTGGAGTATCTATGGTACAAACAATAAAAACGAAGGATACATTTTACTTTCAAATTACGAGAATTCAAATTATGCAGAATAACAATACCACAGTAACTATTTCTCAAAGTACTATACTACTAAACGGCATTATTTATTAATGTAAAAATGAATATTACAAAAAGATCCGTCTTTATTTTTCCGAACTCAATTGACTTTTTAATTATCGAAGAAAGCTTTTATTTTTACCCTGAGCTCAATGGAAGTATAGAGATATCGGACTCGGAAACCGGTGTCTCTATCCCGTGATATCGCAGTGTTTCTCTCTCTCTAAGAGCAGCAACTTTCGATTCTTTTCAAAATTATCCATTTCGTTCTTCAAATGCATGTATTTCTCCATCAACTCCTTTAATTTGCGCTGAATCATCCAATAGCGGGTCTTCAGTACTTCATACTTCTTGTCCTTAAAACATACCGTACCGTCGATATTTAGAAAGATATAATAAGAGCATAAGAAACATGAAAAACGTGATATAGACATAAAATTATAAAAAAATTAAGATTAGAAGAAATGGAGCCATAATATATAAGACGTAGACTAATTTTACACACGAGATCATGAAAACGCTGCATCATTATTTTCAGCTGATCGTTACGGAACGTGTTCACTTTCAACAGCATCTCCAGAGTTTCGCCGAACGGCTGGAAATACGGAATCAGCTTCGACATCAGCGACTCCTCCAGTGCTAAGGACATGGTGCCGACACACTGACATTGCGGACATTCCTTCTCATCTGTATGTAAACGGCAAGGGTGAACAAGTCGAAAACATGGACAGTAAATAATTGTAAGGCGGAGTTTTTCTTGAAATCTACCTTGCTGCAGGCAACTCTGGCAAAAGATATGACCGCACTGTGTTATGTGGTACGGGCGATTTCCTCTGTATATCGGGGAGTAGCATTTGTTGCAGATTAATGCGTTCATTTCTGCCATTTTAGAAAGCTGAAAGTTGATCGTAAGATGTAACTTTTACGAGATTATTCGTCTCTCCCTTTCAATTCAAGCAAATCGCGAACATGGCGATCGTCATTTCGGGCACAATTCATTGATCTTTGATCGCGGCGTTGTCTTTGTTGCGCGTAAGGCGTAAAAAAGTGGAGTATATCTACTGGATACGTTGGATAAAGTCGAAACTTACTTGTATATATGTTTAACTCGATTAATGGATCGCTATTCCTTCGTGGAAAACGAAATGCGATTTGAAATCAAAGTCAATCGACGTTCGCGCGTCTCTTCACGACGCAATTTGCAACGACTAGATTAGCGACTGCTGGGTAAAAAGAAGCTCGACGCTAATTGGTTAACACAAATCACAATGGTTGCTCGTAACGAATATAGGATGAATAGCTTTTTACGTAGAACAGTTGATAAGTTTGTGTTATATAACAAATTTTTTGTTAAGGCTATTCTAGGTCTATCGTAATGTTTTAATTATAAGCGATCAATTATGCTTCTGGATACATTCACTGGTTAATATCTTTTTATGGTGTAGCTAGTGCATAGGAGTGCAGCATCTCTAGGCCTCCTTTGGGGAGCTCGAATTCAAAGGCCCGTATCATAGAGATATAAGAATAGAGTGTGCGAGTTATACGCTAATACGTAAGAGACTGCGATATAAGAATAGAAACAGAACGCTGCATATGGGCCCCTGCTGTCTTTGTCTATGCGCGCATGCTCTTTTACGCTGTTCATAGAGATAGAACGAGATAGAACATCGAGAATACCGAGATACACAATCTTCCACGTGCATTTGCGCGCATAGACAAAGACAGCAGAGGCCCATATGCAGCGTTCTCTTTCTATTCCTCTATCGCTTTTTCAGCTCGCTTGCGCACTCTAGTCTTATATCTCTATGGCCCGTATTCAGAACGCGTTTCTAAAGATGTTAGCGCGTTTTTATGTCATTCCATCTTTATCATTTAGTAAACATAAAACAAGGATAAAAACATGGAGGAAAGAATAACAGAAGAGAGTATATGTCCTCCTCACCTGGCTAAAAAGACGTAAAGGGGGAACAGTAAACGCCATATTGGGGAGGACACCGAAGCGAAATGATTAAATATTTTCTTTGCTAATATTTAAGATGCTGTTGCAATCTATTGCACTGCAACACATTGGCATTTTATTACTTTATTTAAAATGTTTTTGTACTCTTTAGTTTACTCTTTACGTTTAGTCAACGTGTTTCAGTCTGCATACAGACACATCACACACCACGTTTTCTCAATATTTAGTTAGGGTTAGATTAAATAACATGAGATGCACTAGAAAGGATCGAGGATGCACTGAGTACAGAAAGTGCCACGATAAAGTACAAAACGCGCCATATTACGGAGGAAACCAATCATATTTTTTGGTTACCATCTAAAAAAGGCCTTAGACTCCCTCCTGTTATTCTTTCCTCCATAAAGCATTGTTGTAAACGTAAGGCTGTAAGAATTTGACCAATCATTGTCGATTATTCTTCGATCGTAAGAAGAATATTCGATTCTATGATTGGTTATTTTCTTACAACCTTACTTTTACAATTACATTTACGCAATTATAGAATGGCCTTTACTTTTTAACTTTTGATGGCCCGTCTACAATGGCAGTAAGTTGTAAGGTCGTAAGCAAATCGACTAATCACAGTTAAGTTTTCTTATTAAAGGTTAACTAGAATTGGTTGATTTCCGTAAGCCTCTATCAGACTATGGATTGCGATTGAGATTAGATTTGAAATTTGACTAATCAGAACAATGATTAAAGAATTACTTCATATTAAGGGGATGCTGGATACCGACGGAACAGTTCATTTTGTTTAACAAGACGAATCTTCGAATTGGCTTTACAGATTAAAAAATCCTTTTACAGGTGTAAAGTACGCACGAAAACAAATCCTGCTCTGCTCAATTAAAGACCGAAAAAGGCATAAAATTATTGATTAGCTGTCAACTCATAGAAACATTCACTCATATAAAAGTTATATGAGGTTAGGCACATAAATCGAGAGCACAGCAGGACTCGGAAAAGAATAATAAACAGTATGGTAGCAATAAAAGTACAAACAAATCTCTAATAAGAAAGATCCATGTTAAACATTTTATTCATTATAGGTTAAGGTTAAGGTAAAGAAGAGCGAATATTTTTAATTTTTTTTTGTTTTGACGTCATTTTTGTTATGAAGTCGATACTCGTGTGGTTCATTTTTGCGTGTACTTTAATCCTAGAAAAGGATTTTGTATTCTGTAAAGCCAATTTGATAATTTATAATATTATATCTTAGAATTCTACCTACATTATCGACCTTGATCAAGTTCGAGCGTCAATCCAGGATCCCCTTAACTTTGTTCTGATTGATCAAATTCCAATCTAATCTCAATCTCAATCCGTAGTCTGATACATACTTTACGACCTTCCAACTTACTTCCATTGTAGATGGGCCATGAAACTTCTTTCCTCACGCTTTCTAAGGCTGAAATCACATGATCCGGAATAGGGCTGCGGAATAGAACGTGCGTCATAGAAGCAACCAAAGCTATTCCGCATTGTTTATTACGCACGATTTTTGTGTGCCTTGTTTACATGGTGCGTCATAGAGATGCAATAGCGCATTTGAAGAAATTATAAATTACAAAATAATTTTTTAATTACAATAATACATTCATTTGTAAAATATATAATACTTTATAATGCACAAGCAATCATTATTTACATATTATTAAATATTTTGGTCATAAAATTTTCAACTTTAAAAAATTTTTTTAAATTCCATCACGCATTTTTCAGTCATTTTTCCGCATCATGTGAACAGGGCACACCAAACCGGATGCGTCATAGGTCATTGCTAATCGCTAAATGTTTATATTTTGTTTACGTCTATCAGAAAGTGTTGAAAATGTATACATTATCTGTGGTAACTGAATCTATTAAATGTTTAATGACAATTTAACTTAATTTACAAACTACTTAAAAACAATTGTCCATTGAAATACACCCTGGCTTGCGTGATAGAAAACTCTGCGTAATAGGAAATCTGCAGAATAGCTCTGATTGGTTGGTTCTATGACGCACGTTCTATTCCACAGCTCTATTCCGGACCATGTGATTTCAGCCTAACTTGCAATATTATTTCTTCCCGAAGAATGCTAGTGGCGGGATTGAAATAAAAGAATACATCATGCTAGAGATGGGTGATATCGTGCAAACGTTTGGAACCATAGACATAGTATATCTAGACTGAGGAGTGGGGCGTTCAGGAGTATAGACGCACGTAGAAAAGGACATACATACATACATAGTAGTGGATCTGCATTCTCTTTCACTCGCACATGCGTACAAAGCATAGTCACGCGTAGTACAATGACTACTACGCATGCGCGAGTGAGAGAGAACGCAGATCCGCTACTATGTGTGTCCTTTTCTACGTGCGCCTTACCCTCACTCCTCAAATAAGGCCGAATGCTCGGTCTAGATACTATGTCTATGTTTGGAACACAGCCTTAGTAACAATTCTAGTAACATCAAACAAAAATAACTATCGTTTATGGAATAATCGAATTGAAAAAACATCGTAAGATAATCGATTTTGTAAAAGAAAAATAATCGGTCAAAATAATCGATACGATATCGCCCATCCCTAGTTACAACCTGAGGTTGAGATAGGTTGTAACATTTTACCGCTCACCTTTTAGATTTTTTTCCCGAATCCTAATCGTAGTAACAAGGAATTGAAACATTGTGTGTTTATAGTCAAATGATGAGGCTTTATGGAACACTAATCATTTTTTATGTAGCTATCATATCATAGTTTCTACAAGCAATTGAAGTCAAAATGTTACAACTGTACCCAGTCTACCCTAATAAGTTAGATTTAAGTTTAGGTACTTCAGACACTTCATCAGTAACAGAAACAAGAAAATCTAAACGGCTGCCTAGCAAGAAAAAAATGTCAATAATCATATAAATAATAATACGGTAAATATTTCAGGTTCTAAAAGAAAATTTAATCGTGATGTTAGAAATGTGACCGAATAAGATAATGAATATAATGCAGAATCAGATTTAAATATTTTATCACCGAAAAAGATAAAGCGATCTAAACAGATGTCTAAAGGAAGGAATAACGCAAATAATAATGGAAAGGAAAAGGGAAATAAGTTTAAATAATTTTTAGATTAAGTATGGTACTTTTATTAAATAACATTTCATAATAAATACTAAACTAACATACATTTATTATTAGCATATTTGTTTCAGTCTACAAGAAAAAGTACTCATAAGATCAAATGGACGGATGATGAGGGCAGAATAGTTTTATCTTCATTTCAAACTGCCATAAAAAATAAGAAATTATCATCTCTACATGAAATTAACGAATTAAAAATCAAGCATTCTATATTAAAGACTCGTACAAGTCCTCAAATAAAAACTTGGTTACATAACCAAATAAGAAAACATACTTAAAATTATTATCATTAAAATCACATTTTGTCGTTATAATTGCTTTTTTTGTCGTTATAATTGTCGTTAAACATTGTTTTTGTCGTTATAATTGTCGTTAAAATTGCTTTTGTTATACATTCTATTCTACTATTGCATTGCATAAGAAAGGATTTCTACGGTTTGTGGTAAGTTTCTTAAATGTTTCTTAACATTATATTACTTCTTTCTGGCTATTTTTTTAATCACGACAAACTTTTTATTTCAGAAAACCAATCGTTCGTAAAATATCGTAAAACTGTGCGCTGTTTTCTCCATAAATATGAGTACTGCTTGTAACATCAAAATACTATCAAAATACGATAAAAGAATTCTATTTTTACATTACCAATGTGATACAGATTAATTAAGATTCAACAGTACAAATTTAATATCCTTTAAATTTCTTTAATTATAATAATTATAGATATATAAATATATAGATTCAAAATTATAAGTACTTAAATGTACTTAATAGACAAAAAGTTATTATTATTTTCTTTATTTTCTTAAATAGAGCTTTATTATTTTCTTCTAATTTATATTTTATATTATGCATATTATCAAAGATAAGCTTGAGTGTCATATTTTTTTTATTTCGTTTCAAGACTTTTTATATATATGTGTCAATATGAATACGTATGCTATATTACTTATATGTAATAAATAATGTATTCATTACAAATTATTTATATTATTTTCTTTCAGCAAATAAATCATGCCATAAGAAGGGCGCCGGCAAATGAGCGGCGAAAAAAAAAAACTGCCGGAGCATCGCAGCAGATGCCATTGTAAACGCCAGCATATATGCCATCAGCATACGTCCCGGCACCATCGCCGGGGTATGTCCCAGCACCATCGCCGGGGTATGTCCCGGCACCATTGTCGGAGTATGTCCCGGCACCATCGTCAGGGTATGGTCCAGCGACACCATCTTATCCATACTATAGAGGACAAGCCGACTGATATAGTTTATATTAATTATTGCACACGCATACTCCTATTGAAATAAATTTTCTTTCACGACAAACGCGCACGTGAGATATATCAATTATTAATGTATCTCACGTGCGCGTTTGTTGTGAAATAAAATTTATTTCAATAGGAGTATGCGTGTGCGAGAATTACTATAAATTATATCAATATCCATAAATAATGTCTTAAGTATTCTATATTACGTATTACATATTCATTGTATTAACAAGTCGACTAATATAATTCATATTGATGTATCTCACATGCGCGTTTGTTGTGAAAATAAAATTTATTTCAATAAGAGTATGTGTGTGCGAGAATTATTATAAATTATATTAATATCCATAAATACTGTCTGTCGAAAAAGAATCAATAAAACAATCTGTGGCGGCCCGTCGCCACAGCACGCGACGCCGCCACATCTCGCGCCGCAGCGCGCGCTCGCCGAACAGTTCGAGGCACGGCCGCTACGCGGCGCACAGCCTCAGCGGCGAACTCGAGAGTAAATGTCGACACGGTACGGTATATAGGGACCGTCCGTGTCACTCAGCACGATCTTTCCAGTTGTGGAAGAGTGCCTTTTTACATTCCTCAGGCCTTCCTAGACTGCGTAATCAGACCGGCATCGCCAGGAAGCGAGCTCACGCAAGGACCAGTGATGCCGTTCGGCAGACGCGGCAGCCAGTGTTGGGAGACGGGCCGGGTTTTCTCGCGCATGCGCAATCAAAATGGCTGTTAGCAGTACCGTGTTTATCAGGAGGGTTAGGTACGCAGTGTTGTGGGCGCGAAGATCTTGGCGGGCTCAACGAAGCTCACGCTGGACGAAACAGGTAAGTATAAATATAAATATTATTATAGTATTGATACTTATAAAATGGACAATACTGAAGGAGTTAAAAAACGTAAAGTTAGAGACTTTAAAAACTCTTGGCTAGATGAAGAAATTTTTAAAGGATGGTTAACTCCTCATCCTATAGAAAATAAAGCGTTTTGTAGTGCATGCAGTAGGACTATCAGATGCTGCAAAACAGATTTAGTTCAGCACTCAATGACGGCCAGACATATTAAAAATATTAATTTAAATAGTTATAAAGCCACCGATAATAATAATAATAATGTTAATAGTAAATTATCACATAAAAATAGAGTTAAACGTGCAGAAATTAAATTAGCGGCTTTTTTTGCAGAGCATAACGTAGCTTTAAATACCGTAGATCATTTAGTACCGGTAATAAAAGATGTTTTTGACGATTCCAAAATTGCGCAAGATTTATCACTTGCTAGAAAAAAGTGTGTACATTTAGTTAATAATGTCCTTTCAAAACACGAGACTGAAAAACTTATTGAAGATTTAAAAGTATGTAAATTTTCCATTTTAATCGACGAAAGTACAGATATAACTGATAGTAAAGTAATGTGTTTACTTGTTCGATATGTGTCACCTCTAAATAAAAAACTTATAACTCAATTATTGAAATTATTATCTTTAGATGGTACTGATTGTTCCGCGAATAAAATTTTTGAAACATTTAAAAACTTTTTAGAAGAAAAAGAAATTCCAATTAAGAATATTGTTGGAATGGCAAGCGATAATGCATCTGTAATGATCGGTTGTAAAAATTCTTTTATGTCTCGATTAAAAATAGAAGTTCCACATTTAGTAACATTAAATTGCACTTGCCATTCATCCGCACTTATAGCCAGCAAGGCTTGCGAACAATTACCTATTTCTTGTGAACATTTAATTAGAGGAGTTGCCACTTATATTTCAGGCAGTGTGAAAAGATCTGCAATTTTGAAAGAGTTTCAAGATTTTTTTGGTATTCAAAAGAGTAAAATGTTAAAATTATCAGAAACAAGGTGGCTTTGTTTGCATAAATGTGTTATTAGACTTCTCGACAACTGGGAAGTTTTGAGAAGTTATTTTATTTTGGCAACTGTAGAAGATAAAGTAAAATCTGCCGAACTTATTTTAGAATATCTTAATGATGATTCAGTTAAAGCATATATGCTATTTTTAAAATACGTTTTAAATTTTTTTAATAATTTCAATGCTCTGTTTCAGTCGCGTAATATTTTAATACATAAATTATTTGAAAATAGTCGGCAATTAATTCAGTCAATAGCAACAAATTTTATGAAGCCAGAGACTTTACAAGATATTTCTTATTTAGATGTAGATAATAAAGATAACATACAAAATATAGAAAATATTAATGTAGGGCCGGAATGTGAGAGCTTTTTGAATTCATTATCTTTAGAATGTTCACATCAGATTAGATTAAAATGTTTGGACTTTTACATTATTGCAGTTCGAGAAATGCTTAAACGTTTGCCTTTTAAAGACATGTTTTTTCAAGAATTAGTTTTTTTAGATCCTAAAATTGCTTTGTATCATGAAGGTAGATTAAAAGTAAAAGATTTAAGTTTTATCGCGAAACGGGTAAATCATACTGATATTACAAAATTAGCTTTTGAGTGGCAAATTTTACCATCATATTTTAATGAACAACAAAAAGAAGAATTAATTTGTTTAGAAATAGATGAATTTTGGAAAAATATAGTTAAATTTACAAATTTTGACGGGGAAAAGATGTTTCCAAATTTAGAGTCATTAGTCGAAATAGTTCTTTCTTTTCCTCACTCAAATGCCGAGGCCGAACGAATATTTTCTCATGTAACAGATATAAAAAGTAAAAAAAGAAATAGATTATCTAATGATACAGTTTCTTCAATGTGTGTAGTTCGGTCCAGTTTTCAAGCTAAAAATATAGATTGTACAAAATTTGAAATTAACTCAAAGCATTTAGAACTGCATAATGCACAAAATTTATATGGAGAAAAATGCAAATCTGATAGTACTTAATTTATTTTTGCTTTATTTTTTAGATTTATTTTGTATAGTGTTTTAATTATAGACTCACATCTAGTCAATATTTTATTTATAATTACTTATATTTATATTTTATTTTTGTTTTCAATTAATTTTATTTTATTCACTTTATTTATGTAATTTTATTTTGCAGAGTGAATTTTGATTATAGAGATTACTTTTTTATGTACATTATTTTTATTTTTTATTATCAAATTATTAAAGCTTTTATTTTATTGTATGTGATAGTGTATGCTACATGTTTATTATTATTAATTGCTATTTAATTTTTCAGTTTGTACCTGCATTTTATTATGAAATGTGCAATATTTTAATTTTTTAATTAGTAAGATTATTTTATTTTATTGTAACAGGTGCAATTTTTAAGTTTTAATATATTAATAAGAATTATATTTTATATTTTAATAATTATAAAGCATGGCATTTATTTTTAATTGTATTTTAAATGTATTTTATTATAAATGTTATTATTTAAAATGTATTTTATTATAAATGTATTTTTTGTTTTAAGAATACTGGTAAGGTTTTTGGCAGTTTTCCTTACTCTTCGCAACAAATGTTGGTGTTCTATAATTTTTTCTGCCAAATAAAATTTTTTATTTTGTCTTTATATATTTTGTTTAGTTATTTTAATATCCTTCCGTCCATCAACTTGTATCTTAAATTTCACACGCATGCACGCACGCTCTATATATATATATATATATATATATATATATATATATATATATGTTTGTGTGTATGTATGTATAATTGTTCATATTTATATAAAAATGTGTACATTAATCATTCTTACATAATTTTATACAAATTTTTCTAACTTAAGGAAAAATATGCAATCCATGTAGTATATATATATATATATATATATATATATATATGTATGTATATATGCGTACATGTGTATATATACATATTGTATCTTTTTTCTTAAATTACAAAAAATTTTGTAAAATTATGTACAGGGTAATAAATAGTACCTCTTTTTACCTATAAAGATACTTCAGTGAGACTACGTTCACCGCGCATGCGCGAGAAAACCCGGCCCGTCTCCCAACACTGGCGGCAGCACACCAGCAGCGGTGGTGGGGGATGGCTGGCAGCGTCCACACCGAACTCCGAAGCGACGTATGCTCTCGGCGCTCGGCTAGCTTCGGGCAGACGAGAATAGCTATATGTTCTCTCTCTGTCTCTCGCACTACTGTTCGTCAAGCTGGCAAAACACCGCTGGCGGACTTTTCGCTGCTGGGTCGAAAGCAACACGCTGCTAGGCTGAAAGCAATACGCCGCTAGCGGAAACTTTAATGCTGGCCAGAAAACCTCTTAGATTTAGTAACTTACTTTTTGACAAAACTTCTGTGGGTGATTAGAACATGAGTAGAATTATTATAAGCTAGTCAAAACTTCTGTCTCATTCATAGTTTATGAGATACTTTATGCTTTATGTCAAAATATACCAGAATAAAGTGTAAAATATCTCGTAAACTATTGATTTTTCGACAATTTTACCTTGCCACTTTTATATGCAGAATAATCAAAGAGATCATATATAAAAAAAATCATATAGTTCTATAAAAATGACCTTAAAATTATGATTAACTATGTGATTTTTTTACATAATATGAATTCTCTGCATATAAAAGTGATAAGGTAGAATTGTCGAAAAATCAATAGTTTACGAGATATTTTACACTTTATTCTGGCATATTTTGACATAAAACGTAAAGTATCTCATAAATGAATGTGACAGAGGTTTCGATTAACTAATGATGATTCTTACTTATGTCTTTATCACCCACAGAAGTTTCGTCAAAAAGTGGGTTACTAAACCTAAGAAGTCCCCTTGTGAGACAAAAACAACACGCCACTGGAGCGAAAGTAACACGCGGCTGGGGCGAAAGCAACACGCCGCTTTGATATAGTTCATGCTATACAGCTTCTTTTTTTACTTTTTATATGTAGCCACGTTGTAAAAAATGTAAAAGATAAAAATTGAGAGCAGATTATATTACACTGTACTCTACATTTGGAAAAAATATTTATATTATTTAATATTTATATTTAATATTTATATTAAAACTATTCTGCACTTATTACTTAATTAAATAACATAAAAAAAATTCAAGGAGACAACTTAAAGGTAATAAAAAAGAAAAACTCGTATTTGTCATTAATTACAAGTAAATTTAATAATAATAATTGTGATAAATATTAAATCCTCCCCTTTCTCCCCCCCTTTTCCCTCCTCCCCTTCTTCCTCCTCCTCTTCTCCCTCCTCCCCTTTTCTCTACCCCCCTTTTCCCTCTATAATTATAGCGGGTAAGTCCTGCCCGCTGATTATACCAGCGGGCACGCGACCGTCCCCCACTGACTCGTCCTCGGAGATCAGCTGAAAAAAAATTTACAAATAAATAATGTATAAACAGAATACTCAAAAACACGCACGCACGCACCCACGCACCCACGCACGCACGCACGCACGCACGCACGCACGCACGCACGCACACACACACTGAAGAAAATGTAAAAAATTGTTTCTTAACAATTTTTTACATTTTCTTCCTGACGGAAGAAACCACCACCTTCTCGCGGTTTCCGTTGAGCAACAATATGTATGTATGCAAACATAAATTACGTAAGTGCAAAAAGAATAGTCTATAAACTGTAATTTTTTCAATTTACATTTAATCATTATTATACTAAAAACTTTTTCAATATAAGAAATTTTCTAACTAAAAAAACATACATATTGGCCAAGAGTGGATTTTTATATATTATTATTTATTACATTTATATTCATATATTATTATTAATTACATTTATATTAAATTTAGAATAATTTAATATAAATATTTTTCATAAATATTTTCATCTTTGTGTTGCTTTCGCCTTAGCATTAAGTCCGCCAGCGGCGTGTTGCTTTCGGCCTAGCGGCGTGTTGCTTTCGACCCAGCAGCGAAAAGTCCGCCAGCGGCGTTTTGCCAGCTTGACGAACAGTAGTGCGAGAGACAGAGAGAGAACATATAGCTATTCTCGTCTGCCCGAAGCTAGCCGAGCGTTGCCGAGCGCCGAGAGCATACGTCGCTTCGGAGTTCGGTGTGGACGCTGCCAGCCATCCCCCACCACCGCTGCTGGTGTGCTGCCGCGTCTGCCGAACGGCATCACTGGCAAGGACCTTCTACAACGTAGGAGCGAGATTTAAGGCCTCCTCACAGGAGCGAGCTCCCTGGGCCTCCTTCCAGAGGAGCGCGCCTACAAGCCTCCCCGCAACAACACCCACCGAGAGGACTCGGCACGAGCAAAAAAAAAGGGTCAATCTTTCTACACCAGGACCGCCACCGGGGCTATCCAGGAGCCCCCTTAGGGCAAGGCCCAGATCTCCACCATGCAGATCTCACATTACCGAGGCAGAAGCGTCTGGACATTCCGCTGCCTATCTAGGTAGTTTGTCCTTCTCTCCAGCAACGCCTGTGACCAGGCTACGTGTACCGGGCCACATACACTCGGCCGAAGAAGAAGAACGGTCTGTTACACACCACGGCCTGTTCCTAGAACCCTAGGGGATCCAGCTCGCCTCATACATCGTGTACCAGCTAACTCGTTCTTATTAGGATGCACATCCGTCCCTTTTGGGACGTGGCTCCGCCCTTTTCAGGGCGACCAAACATCTCCCGACCAGGGAGTATCTCTCGATCGTTCCCAGTAAGAAATAAAATGAGGACCAGTCATCCCTTCCTTGTCCCCACACATTCTATTTCAATATACATGAAGTATCTTTTTCTTACGTCTCGATTAAGTTGATTCTACTCCCCATCCCTAGTGAAATGATCTTATAATATAATTAACAAGATTATTAGATAAATGAGATAAATTTTCTATATTGATTTTGATTTTTTTCAAGACATCGTCTATTATTAGATATTGTAAATTTTGCATTTTCATTTTTAATTAGAATTTTTTTTATCAAATGAGTATTTTAATTTATGTCAGTATACTTATTATCTATCCTTAGTGGGGGAAAACGGGCGGAATTGATGCAGCGTTTTGTGTATATTTATGTCTCTTTTTAATGATATCTTCGTTTTTACAATGAGTGATCAGGGCGCGTACAACCATAGAGTATATATAAAAGGTAGTAGTTCTCTGATAGATCAAAAAGTACCAAGTGACTATAGATGCAGTGATGAGATTCGGGCCGGGTTTTTCGCGCATGCGCGGCGAGGATGACGTCACAACAGTAATGTGCGATGTTGGTAGGTTATGGGTGCGTAAGGCTTGGCGCGTAGGTTTTGGCGGGATTGTCGTAGGAGAAGGTTAGATAGGTAAGGTAAGTAAGTATGTATTTATTTATTTATTTATTTATTATGGATACTATTAGTAAAGGAGCTGTTAAGAAACGTAGGATTAGAGAATTTCAGCATGCTTGGCTAGATGAAAGCATTTTTAAAGGATGGTTAGCTCCCCATCCTGCAGAAAATAAAGCGCTTTGTACTGCATGCAATAAAACTATTAGATGTTACAAAACTGATTTAGTTAAGCATTCACAAACGGTCAGACACATTGAAAAAGTAAATTCTTGTAATTATGAAGCTATTTCTTTTAAAGATAATTTGTTAAAGATAATTTGTTACATAAAGATCAGGTTAAACGCGCAGAAATTAAATTATCAACTTTCTTTGCAGAACATAACGTAGCTTTTCAAGTTGTAGATCATTTAGTTCCTTTATTAAAAGATATTTGTATTAAATCTGAAGTTGTGCAGGATCTTTCGCTAGCTCGACATAAGTGCGCAAATATTGTTACCAATATTACTGCAAAACGAGAAATTGAAAAAGTTGTAGAATATTTAAAAACTACTAAATTTTCCATTTTAATTGACGAAAGTACAGATATTTCTGATACAAAATTAATGTGTGTTCTTGTTCGCTATGTGTCACCTTTTAATAAAAAAATTGTAACTCAATTATTAGAATTATTAAATTTAGATGCAACTGACACTTCCGCTAATAAAATCTTTAAAACATTTAAAGAAAATTTGGAAAACATAATATTCCTATTAAAAATATTGTTGGATTAGCTTGCGATAATGCATCAGTTATGATAGGATGCAAAAATTCTTTTATGACTCATCTTAAAGCAGAAGTACCAGAATTAATAACAATAAATTGTATTTGTCATTCGTCCGCACTTATAGCCAGTAAGGCTTGCGAAAAATTGCCTTCTTCTTGCGAAAATTTAATTAGAGAAGTTGCCTCTTATGTTTCGGGTAGTGCGAAAAGATGTGCCACTTTAGGTGAATTCCAAGATTTTTTTAAATATAATAAATGGGCAAAGAAATAAATTATTAAAATTATCAACTACACGATGGCTTTGTTTAGAAAAGTGCGTTGTTAGACTTTTAGATAACTGGGAAATTTTAAAACATTATTTTTTATTTGCAACAGTAGAAGATAAATTGAAATCTGCAGAAATTATATTAGAACATTTAAATGATAATTCTATCAAAGCATATCTGTTGTTTTTAAAATATGCATTAAACTTTTTTAATAATTTTAACGCACTTTTTCAATCTCGTAATATCTTGGTACATAAATTATATGAAAGTAGTCGAAAATTAGTCAAATAACTGTAAATTTTGTAAATGTTGATGTTTTAGAAGATATTTCAAATTTAGAGTCATTATTAGATAATAAAAAGAATATAAAATATTTAAATGATATACATGTAGGACCGGATTGTGAAAGCCTTTTAGAAACGTTACCTTTGGAATGTGCGCAACAAATTAGATTGAAATGTTTAGATTTTTATATTACAGCAGTTCGAGAAATGCTAAAGCGTCTACCTTATAACGATGAACTTTTTAAGCAATTAATTTTTCTAGATCCCAAAATTGCTCTTTACAATGAAGGTAGAAGTAAAATTAAAGACTTAACTTATATTGCTAAACAGGTAGAAAATAATATTGATATAACAAAATTAGCTTTTGAATGGACAATTTTACCATTAAGTTTTGACGAGCAACAAAAAAAAGAGTTAATTTCTTTGCCAATAAATGAAATGTGGAGTAATGTAGTGAAATCTGAAAATTTTGATGGAGAAAAGATGTTCCCAAATTTAGAATTGTTAATAGAAGTAGTTCTTTCTTATCCACATTCAAATGCCGAAGCCGAAAGAATATTTTCCATTGTTACTGACGTAAAAAGTAAGAAAAGGAATCAATTATCAAATGATACGCTTTCCTCAATTTGTGTAATTCGATCTAGTTTTCAAGCTCAAAATATTAATTGTACTAATTTTGAAATTGACGTGAAGCATTTAGAACTGCATAATGCGCAAAATTTATATAGATAATGCTTAATATTTTTTGTTTATGTATTATTTTGCATTTTTACATCTAGCCTACATTTTTATGCATGCTATACATTATTATTAACATTTGTTTTCGTTTCCAGAGTTTATTTTCTGAATATAACTATTATATATAACTATAATAAAAATCTGTGATATATGTGATTAAAACCAAAGATTTATGCAATTTTATTTTGTAAAATAATATTTATTATTTTCATTAATTCACAGATCTCATAATATATTACATTTAGCAATGTCGCATTTTTATTATAAAATTATTAATTAAAAGTATTTTTATTTTATTACTAAGTATATTATGTTTAGTTTTATTGTAATGTTTAATACTTGTAAGGAATTTATAATACTTTGTAATATTATTATTTATTTTGTATTAAAAAAATGTATTTTTGTTTTATGAATACTGGTGAGGTTTTTGGTAGTTTTCCTCGCTCTTCGCAACAAATGTTGGTATTCTGTAATATTTCTGCCAAATAAAATATTTTATTTTTATTTATTATCAATCATTATGTGTTTTGTGTTTGAAATTATTGTAATATCCTTTTCTCACCCTTCTCAATTTTATTTTATTCTTTCGTCTTATTATTTTTTTATTATTTAATACAATTATGTATTTATTATGTTTACATATAATATATAATAATATATATACATATATATATGTATATATACATATATATACATAAATATATACATATATAATAAAAACAAATATATAATAAATATATAAAATTAAACACACAAATGCATATAATTATAATTATAAGTTAATAACTTAAAATATATAATAATTATTATATATATATATAATTTAAGTTATTAACTTATAATTATAATTATATGCATTTGTGTGTGTGTTTAGTTATGTATACATATATCTATATTATATAAATATATCTATCGCTGTTTTTACATGAACAGGCGATCAACAGTTTTCTTCTCATATTGGGTACTTCACTGTTACTGCTCTCGTCACGCATGCGCGAAAAACCCGGCCCGAATCTCATCACTGTATAGATGGCGCAGGAATGCCGCCTTTATATGATTTCCAACACTTGGCAGTGCCACCTTCTCGGAGATGTCGGAACTATAGTTTTACCAGAGAGAAACACTATGGGAGCTTTGCAGCAAGTGACTGAGGCAACACAAAGTGACACAGTATTCCACACATTGCGTTCCAACAACAGCACAGCGTGATACAAGTATACACAGCTAAAAAGCTGAGTTGAGGCTTGTGTCGAACATAGGGCTACCAACTTTTAAAAAATTATATGTAAATTTTAGTGTTAAAAATGTGGCAATTCTGGATTTGTAGGTTAGAGACATAAATAATAAGTGTTGTTAGGTTTAATAAACTCATTCGTCAAAACGTAAAAAACATTAAAAAATCTTTTACTGTAAATATTGCCATGACCAAATTGAATCATTGGAAAATTCTCCGCAACATGCTTGCTTTATCGGCAAAAATATTTATTTAGAAAATGAAAATATTTTATGTACATTTAAAGAGAACAAAAGTAAGTTAAAAAATTGTTGTACTTTTAAAAATAAAAGGATTCATTAATTTTTTATTTATAATTTATTATATAATTTATTAAATTATTAAATTTATTATCTTATTTATTTTATTATATAATTTAATAATTATTAAATTTATTATCTTATTTTATAGGTCTGTCTTGTACAATGCAATATGCCGAAGATTCTACTGTGATAGAGAAAGAAGGAGAGTCATTAGCTTCTAATTCTGCAACAACTAAACAACGTATGACAATTGATTAATCATTTGTATTATCATTTAATCATTAATAATGCTGTTGTTTTAGATGCTGTTTGGACCAGAAGTTCAATATTAGCGTTACTTGCTCTTTATGAAATGAAAATGGATATGTTAGACAGTCCTAAAGCAAGAAGTAAAATTTGGCAAAAAATAGCCACTGGGCTACTAGAATATAATATTGAAGCATGTATTTTTGTAAATATTAAAAATTTATAGTGAATTTCATTGGACACACTAGTGCGCATTCAGTGCTCATTCAACCTGTTGTACATAATCGACGTAAAAATGAATGTTTAACATAAGTATAGAAACATGTTAAAAATCAAAATCTTTAATTTATTTTATCCTGTTATTGTGCTATTCTTTCTTAAATATTGAAATGAATAATTCAGTATTTTATTATTCAAAATATTTCACTTTTACTTTCAGATTAGGTCAATGTACAACGACTTTAATGTGCACTGAGTGCGCACTAGTGCGTCCAATGAAATTCGCTGTTACATTATTTTTATTTTATTTTAAAATATAAATAAATATATTATATATACATATATGTATATATATATATACATATATGTATATATATATATATATAATATATACATATATAATATATATAATATATAATATATATATAATATATTATATATATATATATATATATATATATATATATATACAGGGTGATGCAGATACATATTGGGCAGTACGACGGGTTGCGCGGCAGACTTTGCTGGGGCAAGCGCGGCTCAATAGGTAACGGCACATACATATATCGTCAGAAAATAAAAAATAAATAGTAATAAATATTTAATAATATATATCATAAATACTATGTGCTGTTTGGGAAGTTCTGACGGTATATGTATATGCCGTTACCTACTGAACCGCGCTTGCCCCTGCAAAGTCTGCCGCGCAACCCGTCGTATTGCCCAATATGTATCTGCATCACCCTGTATATATTATATAAACGATATACATAACAGGTATATATATAATAAATTCTTTAAATGTATTTTACAATTAGTATTGTCGGAAATTGACCGCGCGAACGCTCAAATTGGAGCAATCGTGACGTCTCGCGGGTTTCGGCGGGAGTCGCCGAACAACCGGAGCAGCAGCACCTGACGGGACGATCGCGAGCGCGAGACGTGCCGGGAAACCGCGAGACGCCCACTGGCAGAAAGAGAAGAGAAGACGGGACGACAAGTTGCGAACGCGAGCGTTCCATTTTTCTCAAGTTTGCTAACGACTTTGGGTCACATTGCGCTCAGGGAAGAGTTTGTTGGCGAGCCTTTTCGGAGTGTGTGCTCCTAGACGGACAAAAATTCGAAAGTGGACTTTGCGAGTCGTGAGATTGTGAGCTGCTCCGCGCACGGGCAGACATAGCAAAACGTGTGAGCTTGTGCGCGAGCGGCGACATTCGGTACTCCGTACTCAGTGCATTTTCTGTGTATAGGCGCCCTAAGTGCGCGCAATTGCTAGTCGGTTGCTCTGTCTTATATGCGGACATTGATTCGGGTACGAGTTACATGCAATAGAGCTCGTGCGTACTTGTTCTGCGTTCTCGCGGATAAGCAGTTACACGCCTCGGCGCGTGATCATCAGTCGTGCTCCAGGTGCGAGCCGGCATTGTTAGAAGTGACGTTCCAGCCGCGCGATTCCAGTGCGCGGGCAAACTTGTGCGTCGCGTTTTCGCGGACCTTGAATGTGCGTTGAGGGTTTATGATACTCTGTTCCGATTTACGAAACTTAACGTGGATTGTATAATAAAAATAAACGTGAGATCAAATGTGAGAAACAAGTGTTTGTTATTGAGTCCGATCCGGGCAGTGGCCGCAACGTTCACGACCTTATCGGCGCACCAGACGGAGCGCGAATCACCCAAGTTACATTTCCCTACAAGTATACTAAAATGCGTTTACATTAAAAATCATTTTTATTTTTTATTATGTAAGTTATATAAGTATAATTTTAATAAATTAAGTGTTTTTTAACATTTTTTAGATATAAAAATTATTTTATTCTAAAAAATAATTATTACTTGAAGATTGTTAAATTTCAAAATAAATATTTAAAATAAATAATTTTAAATAGATTTTAATTATTGTATTAAAGATTAGTAATAGTAATAGTAAATAGTAAAATGTGCAAAAGTTATAAAATATCTTTATATCTACGAGATTATTATAATATCTAACAAAGCTAAATATTATAATTAAAACAATTATATCTTATAAGTTTTTAAAAAATAATTTTATTTATTATTTTGTTTATGTAGATGACAAGTGATCAAGTGAGGTGGAAGATGAATGCATTATTAAAAAAAATATAAAGAAGTTGTTGAATTATTCAAAATCTGGGAGAGGAATATTGAGTTTGAATGGTTCCAAGAAATGGACGATATTTTTGGTAAAAAGAAAGATTCGGCAAATCCAAACTATACAGTGTCAAGTAAAACTCTTAGTACAGATATAGAGAAGCCATCAACTTCTAAACAATTTGGAAAAAAGCGTTCTTTCGAGTCATCACATTCATCAACTAATAAACCATTCGAAAAAGAAGATTCTAATGAATCGTTGGATAAATCACAAAATTCTACAAATGTATCTCTTTCAGTAAATGCAACTGGTAATAATTTAAAACAAAAAATCGTCCAACACATGGAACAGGTTCTAAAATTGCAAAAACCAAAATCGAATTGGAAAAGCAATGGTTTGAACATTTGGCTGTAAAAAAAGAACGTGATCGCATAAAAGATGAAAAATATTCTACATTAATTGAAAGTAAAAGAGAAGCTATAAAATTAAAAAAAGCAATATGCATTAAAAGAAAAAGAACTTATATGCTGGAATGTTAGAAATTGAGAAACAGAAATTAAAAATTTTTTTAAAATATTTAAACAAAGAAAATGTTCAAAATGTGTCATCGGAATCAGATTAGATACATACCAATGATACATTTGTTTCATGTATTATTACCAGTTGCATTTAATGAAACTTTCAAGAGGCACGGTAGTGTCTCGCGCGCCAATTTACGCGCAGCGGGGCGCCGGAACACGGCCGTGCCTCTTTTACGCGAGACGTCGTATTGAGAAACCCTTCGATTATCGGATCTCATTAACGACTGAACCGATCGAATTCTAAGTAGGCTCAATCGAAAGCTTGGGATCGATTTATATAACAAAAGTATTTTTATTTTTTTTCTACGTGACCTACGAGCGGAGATATCGCAATGTTAATTTTAAAAAAGTCGAAAATGGTAATTTTCATTTAAGAAACGTCTTGGTCTTGGTCGTCGTCGCCCTAGCAATATATATAGCTAACATAGCTAAAATGTCCATGTTCACTTTTTTGCCGCAAGAGCACCACTGTTACGCGGCGTCTGCACTGACTGAGCTGCACTGCTGAAATTAATGTAGTTCAGTGCAGCTATAACGAGAACCGTCTCATAACCTCAATGTCATCAATTAAGTGTGTAGGTTAAGTGTGTATGTGTATGTAGGTGTGCGTACCGTATACCTATAATAATAGTATTATATTATGTATTACGTATGTACATACGTGCCGACCGTGACGTGCCATCACGTGATCTTTTGACGTCGTCGAGCATCAATGTGAATATATTTATTAATTAAATTTATTAATTAAAAAATAAATAGTAATATTATTGTATATTTACTAAACTAATGATACATTCTTAAACTTAATTTGTCATCTACATATTATTATAAAATAAATTATTAATATATTTTATATTTGAATTAATGAAATTATTGTACTATTAATGAATTCTATGTAGTAAAAATTTATTTTTTATATATTATATACATTCATAAACTTAATTCATTAAATTCAATTCAATGTACCAAAGATTTTATATAAGAGTTATGATCGATGACAGATTTAGTTTGAGCGAATGAGCGAATCGACAGATACATGTCTAACAGTTTTCTAATCATTAATACATGTTCGTTCTCTTCATTAATACATGTTCGTATTCGCAGGTTTATTAAAAAGATTTGAGATATTAAAGTATTATACAAGTGGGGTATACTGAAGAGAAGCATATTCATCGAATCAACAGAGGAAAAGGTAAGTGTATAATTTTTACTCTTCGGTCAGTAGTCATAGTTTCATCTTATATATATGTATATATGTATATATATATATATATATATATATATATATATATATATATATATATATATAAAAGGATTGTTTTAAGTTCCTTCAAATATTGAAGCTGAACTTAAAACTACTTTAAAGATAAGATCAGACTATGAATACTGCACATTGATATTAAAATATTGGCTGCTGTGCGTCTATAAAAAACGATTAATAACTATAAAATGTTTAAAATATTAATGATGTTTCATTTATCTCAGATTATATAAGAATCTTTAATAAATTTAAGTGCTCATCGAAATGAGTGTGTTTGAGATTGAAAGAGATTTATGTAACATGATAATAACAGATTTAGTTTAAGTGTGTATGTAAATTAGTTTGTAATAGTTTTATTAAGCTCAATGTATTAAAGATTCATTTTATTATGGTTTTATCATCAATAAATATGTCATACAAATCTCTTATAAGATAAATTATTAAAACTTTCGATTTAATGAAACATTATTATATAACATGTTAATTAATCTACAGATACATGTTGATAACAGTTTGTATCTGATGATATTAATGCATGTTCATATTCACAGGTTTATTAAATCTGAGATCATTGCCTCAATTGTTCCTGCTGCCATTACGATTTAAAACACAAGTGGTGTAGCGAAATAAAAGGTTATCATCTAAGAAATCGAGTGATAGAGGACATCGGAGGAAAAGATAAGTTTGTGATTTATTGGAAACTAAGTTCATCATATATATTCCTGAACTCAATTTGTCATCAGGATGTCATACAAACTCTTATAAAATAAATTCTTAATACGTTCGAATTAATGAAACTTTATAAAATTATATGATAATTAATCGACAGATATATGCTTAATTGTATCTGATTATAAATTTCAAATTATAAAAGATTTGTATGATATGACTTATAGTTTTATTAAATTGAATGTTTTACAAATTTCTTATCAAAAAATTATTAATAAATTTGAATTAATGAAACTTTAATGTGACATGCTAATTAAACGTTAGGTACATGTCTAAAAATTTGCACCTAGTTGTAAATCAGAAATTATAATTGATTTGATTTATGATTTTTTTATCAACATCTTGTAATTTATGTTCGCAGGTTCAATAATTGTGAGATGCAGTGTTCGGGGGGATTATGAATACTTTACAGCTTGCGCCATCGGTTTTTCTGCCATTTTTAATTGCGGGATTCGATAAGTTTGTAAAAATTTTTTCTGTTTAATATTTAAGAGCACGTCAGATTTATACCGTTTAGGGTTAAAGTAATCAAACTAATAAAAAAATCATGCGTGAGCAAATGTAAATTAATTAAAATAATAAAGATTTCTAATTATTAATTATAGTAGCTTCTCCTGCCATTTTTAATTGCGGGATTCGATTTAATATTTAAGAGCACGTCAGATTTATACCGTTTAGAGTTAAGGTAATTAAGCTAATAAAAAATCATGCGTGAGCAAATATGAATTAATTAAAATAATGATTTATTAATTAGCCAATCTTAATTTATTTATAATTATAATATAATATTTATTAATAATTATAGTAGGTGAAATTGAACGTCTGGCCTTGGCCTTGGCCATGGCCACGGCCACGGCCACGGCCACGGCCGCGGCCACGGCCACGTCTGCGGCCGCGACCGCGATTGGCCTCCATCGCCTCACGCCACTTTTTTCCCGCCCTCTTCCAGCGAGGTGCTGAAAAAAATAAAAAATAATTATTAATTATATCACATTATCAAAAGACACGGTAGTGTCTCGCGCACCAAGTTACGCGCAGTGGGGCGCAAAGACACGGCCGTGCCTCATATACGTGAGACGTCGTATTGAAAATTTGTTTTTTTATACTTACGTCTCTTTGTCTCCTGCAGCGAAGGCTGCTGCTGCTGCTGCTGCTGCTGCTGCTGCTGCGGCTGCGGCATCGGCGGTGCCGTCATCGGCACCGAGGTTGTCGGCGGTAGCTGCAGCTGCTGCTGCGGCATCAGCATCGGCGGTGCCGTCATCGGCATTGAGGTTGTCGGCGGTAGCTGCACCTGCTGCTGCGGCAGCGGCGGTGCCATCGTTGATGACATTATTGCTGTCGACTGCTGCTGTTGCGGCAACGGCGGTGCCATCGACGTCGATGGCAGAGGCGGCTTAGATCAAAGCGATGGTTGCACGTGCAGCGCCTCTAATTCAGATGCTGCACGTGCAAATATTGCTTCTTCTTCTGTTTCCATTTGACTGAAACAAATAAATTTTATTAATTTTTCAATTAATAATACTTTTATTAACCTTATCCATCTTCTATTTTCAATTTATACTTACGCGTGATCTTTCTCAGCTGCCATCTTTCTTCTTTAAGGTCGTTTTCTTAATCTTAAGGTCGTCGCACTTTTTTTCGTCATTGAATAGGTACTAGATGCATATGCATCTAGATACATTTGAGTAATGTTTTTGAGAACACCCTTAGGGATTTGATAGATAGATCGATTATTGATACGCGACTATTGTAATATTTTATTCATGACCGTTTAACAGATAGTTATTGTGTTGTGCGTTGCGGATACATTGTGAATACGGAGGATAAATACGCTGAGAAAGATTTGAAGCTCTTTTAGTACGTACAGTAAGTATCAAGCATATCTTAGTTATCAGGTTATTATTGGAGGATTAGTTTACATCAACTTTTGATATATTCATAACCGTTCAATAAAGGTTATTTGTGTTTTCAAGGCAACCTTTAGGTCCTATTGTGTGTATTGCGGATACGGATAAATACGCTGAAGAAGATTTGAAATTCCTACAATAAGTAGAGTAAGTATCAAATCAAGATAAATCAGTACATACATGTATATCAGGTTATCAGTTATACATGTATATCAGGTTACTATTGAAAGATTAGTTTACATCAACTTTTTATATATTTATGTAATGTAATTGATATTCGATTGAGATAAATGATAGTTATTTTAGTGGCACCTCGTTGTCTTTAATTAAATCAAATTAATCTCTATTATAATTAGTGAATTTAAAATAATAATTAATGTTTACTTTGTTTTAATTGGATCATATAGCTGAGATATTCAACGAAGAAAAAATATATAAGCTATTATTTATAGACCATTTTTTTTTTCAAGGCAACCTTTAAGCCCGTTTCAGACTACGGATTGGAATTAGGATTAGATTGAAATTTGACCAATCAGAACAATGTTCGTAGATTTACTTAATATTAGCTTTATTTTGATTTTCAAATTCCAATCTAATCTCAATCCCAATCTGTAGTTTGATACGGGCTTAATTAAGTAACATCCTAAAACCCATTAACGTCCAAACAGATGCATTTTTGACATTTTAGCGACTTTATTTAAAAAAATTTGAAAAGTATCATTTCTTATGTAATAAAATTTTACGCTCTTTCAGATCCATTATCAGAATTGGTGTAATCTGTTTCACATCGACACAGTGTGAAACTTCAGCTCTTTCCGCAACCATTAATGCACAAAATAGCTGTATTTTAAGGGGGGTTTTGCAATAAGTTGCAAATGCCTTGTCATTCGCAAACGACATCATTGATTGATTGACAAATTACATCGCCGTATTGCAACATTAGCGACTGGCGACAAGGCATTTGTAACTTATTGTAGATCCCCCCTCTGAAGAATTAAAGTCAAAATTGTTATTTTCATGTAAAAATAGCTAAATCGCAAAAATTTATGAACTGTCATATTTTTCCCACAATATCAATAAATATAAATCCGTCATATTAAAATTGCGTGTGATCGAAAATGAACTGCGAATATCAATTCCACTATTTTCAGTGATAATAAGATGTTATCGAAATTTACGAATTATTGTGAAACGAATGTAGTCGTTATTTTTAAATGAAGATGAGAATTTTGACAAATTGAAAAATATACCATTAAAGTATAACTATTTTGTGTACCGATGGTTGTGGAAAGAATTGGAATTTCATAGAATATCGAAGTGAAAAAAAAGAAATTAAAAAGCTTCATAACTTTTTTAATTAACACAAATTACACACGTATTTTACACAAATTCTGGTGATCAATTCTGAAAGAGCATAAATAAAATTTTACGTAAGAAATTAACGTCGCAAATAAAGTCGCTAAAAATTATATTAAAAATGCGTCTGTTTGGGCATTATTGAGTTTGGATGCAATATAAAATTTGATAAAAACGAATTCTTGAAAAGCGAAAATAAAATTTGCACGATTTTCTCTTACAAATTGGATAGTTTAAACAATAGGGAACGTATTACTTATTGATAATATTATCATCATTTTATATATTTGTAGCTTCCCAAAACTATTTTATTTATATTTGCCTCGTAGTGCAATTTTAAACATAAAATTGCTCCTGTAGAGTTAAGCGGTCTACACCTACATTTCTTCATGAGAACAGATCACAGATTTAAAATTGTTTTTATTCTCAAAATGTTTTGTTCTAACCTTTTAATTTTATAAAATTAGTTGTTTAATATATAAAAATATATTTTACTACTTAAACATTTCATATTCTTTCTTTTTATAATACGGTTTAAAACATAAAATTGCTATATAATGACACATTTCTCAGTGAGAATAAAAAGTATAGTAACATAGATCTTATAATATCACCAAAGTTGGCAACTTTTACCTCACTTATTGTAACCTTAAATAAATACGTGTTCCAGTTTTGGAGTCCAATTTCTCAGACACTCTTTTTGACATGTGTTGCGAAAATATTGATTATGTACAAAATACGAAATAATATTATAATGACTCCTATACCATTTGATATATGACACTTTCTAGTTTGTATTTCTGCTATCAAACTTTTATTTTTATCTTTTGTTTAAGAAGTATTATTAAAAAACAAACTGGTGTGCCGGTATTGGTGACTTTCCTCTACTTAAGATGATTTTCAGTAATTGTATAGACATTTTAATGCATCATATATAAAATGTTATTTTTTGTTTCAGGATTACAGATATTAACAGATTATTTTCACATTAACAGGTATTTCTTTTTATATTTCTATTATTTCTGTTCCTTTTCTATTTCTATTTCTATTATTTCTTTTCCTGTTTTCTTTTTTCTTCTATATTTCTATTTTTTTTCTTTTTTTATATTTCTCTATTTCTATTTTTATTTTCTATTCTTTTTTTTTAAAGGTTGCTGTGCGCCAATAAAAAAGGTTGCTGTGCGCCAATTAAAAAAGGTTGCTGTGCGCCAATAAAAAAGGTTGCTGTGCGCCAATAAAAAAAGGTTGCTATGCGCCAATATCAGGTTGCTGTGCGCCAATAAAAAAAGGTTGCTGTGCGCCAATATAATACCAGGTTGCTGTGCGCCAATTATAATTACAATTTAAGATTTTAGATTTAAGGAAAACTTTGAATTATTTCAATTTTTCGATAGCTGAACTGTCAAACTGTAACGATATCGCGCTGATAGTTGTTCTTACAATACGAAGTGTGCCAAGCAAAAGAATCAATCAGCATCGTGGAAGAGATAATACAATATTTCGAGACTTTCAACTGTTGATTTAGCACGCCTTTTTCAAGAGTAGTATATAATAAAAATGTCTATAAAAATAAAAGTAACGTTTCCGATAGAAGAGAAAAATATTATTGCTCAAGGTAGATGGTTAGAAGACATGCATATAGAGCATTTTTATCATCTTTTAAAAAGTTGCTCAGATTATAGACCAGTTAGTACATTGTAAAATTATATTCTTGATGATACAATACCATCTATGTCAGAAAGTAAAAAACATATACAGTTTTTACATAGTTCTGATTTTGATTTACATAGTTATGAATCTGATTCACTGGATTTGTGTAAGTTAAATAAGTTACTGAATGTGAATGGACATTGGGTGTGTAGTTATTATGATACAAAAAACATACGTATTTACGATTCATTTAATAAAAGGAAGTTGCATAAGCATCATGAACAATTTTTGAGACGATTATTTCCATTTCATCCCTTTGATAAAAAATCTGTATTATTTCCTACTGTGCAACAACAACCAAATTGTAATGATTGCGGTTTTCGCAATAGCTTTCGCTATTTCATTACTATTTAACATTAAGCCTGAAAAAGTAAGATATGACATCAGCTTAATGCGTTCGCATTTAACAAAAATTTTTGAATCCAATGTTATTGAGCATTTTCCTCAAGATTTAAAATATGGTGTGCCTCAGAAAGTGTTTCCATTGTCAGTAATAAGAGCAAGAGAGACTGATGCGTTTCGTAAACGTACAAATCGTCGATATGAAAAGAAACAACAAAAATTGTCGAATAAACAAAAAGATTATGAATCTCAACAAACTAAAAAAGAATTAAATAACAATTCTTTTATAAGTACATCAGAAAAGTACGTACAATCAGTAATGAGTAATATTCATATTAGCCAATTTAATGAACAATTTCAAAATGTGTCGTGTGTTGAAAATATCATTTATGATAACAAGGAGAAAAATAACGTGAACATTCACGATATAAGCAAAGATATAGAAAATGAAGACGCTGCTAAACATGTGCAATATAGTAGAAATAATTTTGTTAAGGAGAAACGTCAACAAAAAGTGACACTGTCGGTGCAACAAAAAAGTATTATTGCTCAAGGCAGATGGTTGAATGATCTGCATATGGATCATTTTAATGATCTTTTAGAAAAGTACTCAGATTATAGACCTGTTGCTACATGGCGAATACAATTAATGGAAACAATACAACCCATACCAAGGAATAAAAAGCACATACAGATATTACCTACTCAGTTATTGGAAAGCCATTGGGTGTGCAGTTATTACGATATAAAAAATATATTTATTTATGATTCTTTAAATATAAAAATATTAAGCGAGTGTCAGAAACAGTTCTTGGAAAAATTATTTCCAACGTATAACTTTATTAAGTGTCCTATTCAATTTCCTATTGTGCAAGAACAACCAAATTCCAACGATTGCGGTGTTTTTGCAATAGCCTTTGGTATTTCACTATTATTTGGTATTAAACCAGATAAAGTAAGATATAACATTAACTTAATGCGTTCGGACTTAATAAAAATTTTTGAATTTAATGTAATTGAGCATTTTCCTCAAGATTTATCATCAATCTACAATGCTCCTCTAGAAGTATTTCCATTAGAAGTAGTAAAAGTAAAAGCAGAAGAAATTGACACGATATATACAAAATGTCAATATGACAAGGAACAAGAGAAATTGAATCAATTCCCAGAAAATTTTAATTCTCCGGAAATAAAGGAAAAATTTAATAATTTTTCGAAAACGCTCAGTACACCAAAAGAACAATCAAGAATGAGTGATACTTATATTGCACAAGTGGATAGTTTCAAAATGATATTACTCGAGAGAATAATGATTTATGTAGTGGCAACGAGCAAAAGAAAATAGAAGTTCAAAGTACGAATAATGAAAATAAAAACAAATATTCAGAACATATTAATTCTGAAGTAGAACAGTTTAATAAAAATGAAAGTAATCGTGCTAAAAAACGATATCGGTATCAACAGAATGTAGAGAATAATCGTGCTAAAAAACGACGTCAGTATCGACAAGATGTAGAAAATAATCGTGCTAAAAAACGATGTCGATATCAACAAGATCCAGAATATAATTGTGCTAAAGAACGACGTCGGTATCAACAAGATGTAAAAAATAATCGTGCTAAAAAACGATGTCAATATCAATAAGATCCAGAAAATAATTGTGCTAAAGAACGACGTCGGTATCAACAAGATCCAGAAAATCATCGTGCTAAAAAGCGTTGTCGATATGAAAAGAATAGTCAACGTGAACGAGAGAGACAAAGAGGAATACCTTCTGATCGTAAGTGGCTATATAATAAGCGATATTATAAAAAAAGAAGTACTAATAATAACTCTATACTTGAAAAGAAAAATAATATTGTTACAAAGATAGAAAGAAGCTAAAAATATTACTAAAAAGTACGTAAAGTCGGTTCGGTCAAAAGACTTTATAAAAATTCGCGATAATTCGGTAATATTTGTTGAAAATATTTTACAAAAACTTAATATTACAAACAGCAATAAAAGTAATATTGAAAAACGATTAGAAGCTGAAAAAAATACTACGTTGGTGCATGAATATCAGAGAAAATTACATTCGTAAAATATACAAAACGTTATATGAGCTTAAAAAGAAATCAGAAGTATGTTTGACTCTTGTTGAAGGAAGTTCTATATTTGACGATAAACTACGTGCGTTGTGTGGTACATCTAGACATACAGCTTCGTCTGAAAATTACTTTGTTGACACTACATACGACAACGTTATTTCATCTAAATCCAGTATAACTAAGCCTTTCATAAAGGATAAAACACGTATTGAGAACATTTCTATATGTTATGATATAGCTTTGCCTGAAGTGAATATAACTGAATCTTTCAAAATGAATGTAAAGGGACAAATTGTTAATATATTATCTTTGATACAAGCACGAGCAAAAAGTGCATGGTTGTGCAATAGTTTATGTAAAATTAATCCTCTTTTAATTAACCGATATCAAAAACTTTTGGAAATTATAAATACATGTAGTGTGAAGAATGTATCGAAATTATTACAAAAAGTTTTCGAATGTACTGTGAAAACTTCGAATGATAAATTAGGCCATCCGAATAGCTGTTATATTGATCTGAATCTTTGTAAAGCAATGTTCGTTCCAAAAAAAACTGTTAGCACCTCATTTCCCAAAAGTAAGATAATATATCAGACGTTTGATTTATCGACTTAAAGATTTCCACGAAAAGACGTCAAAAGTCGGTGAGGCATTAACTTCTGCTGATCTAGATACTTTAAATGAAATAGTAACTTCAGCACAAGAAAAAGTAGATATATACAAACATGAGCAAACTGGTACAATTTTAAGTGTGATGATGATATTATTTTTAAATATCATAATGCGTTTAAGGCTTTGACTAAACGTTCTGTAGATTCGCCACGGTATATTTGTGTTATGTGAAAGACTTTGTTTTAAAAGGAACGTTTCTAAAATTAGTCAACTTCAAGCACAGAGAGATATTCCAATTTGGAGAGACTTAATGGCGTATGTAGAGCAACGAAAAATTAATTCAGAATATGTATGTAATTATTGTGAAGGGAAGTTTCGTAGCGGCTTCATGCCTGCGTATTGCATTCTAAATAATCTTTTTGTAAACGATGTGCCCGAGGTAATATCGTCTCTTAATACATTTGAAAAAGTGCTTATACAGAGAGCTAAAGCCTTTCAAACTGTTCATAAAATGGGAACAGTTAGTAATAAAAAAATACCTGAAAGACAAAAGATACAAAAAGTTAAAGGTAGGACGTTTCATTTACCACTTCCTTTACAACAGACTTGGAATAAATTATGTTCTGACACTGATCCAATAAACGTAAATCACGAACTGTATATTACAGTTCGAAATATTCCGACTAAATCAAAAATTATCTGGGAAGATTTTGTCGATATTAAAAAAGTATTTGAGGCGTTAATGTGGTTGAAAAATAATAATCCTTTGTATTCTCACATTATACTGCCTAATACTTATGATGAGATACGTTTGGAGAAGTTGAATAATCCTGAATTTCACATGGTAGAAGAAACGGAAAATGATACAAGAGATTCATTTAATGACGAATGTAATAATTCCGAACTGTAAATTCAAGAGATAAAAACTCATGCAGAAGTTACATTACACGATCAATGCGTGGCAATGTTAACGCAGAAAGATGAAAATGATAGTTATTACGAGCAATATACTGTATATCCTTTGTATGAAAAAAAGGTTAATAAGACTGCGACTGCTTTGTATCAAATGTTAAAAATTCAAGATTCACCTTTGGATAATCGTGAAAGAAATTTGGATTTGATGTGTTTTCCAGATTTATTTCCATACGGTATTAATGGACAACATGATGAAACTAGACCGGTTAAACTTCAAGAGCATGAATTTATCAAATCTCGTTTGAAATCTAAGCAGCCACAATATAGATTAAATCAACAATACTTGTTTTATTTATTAAATAATGCGAATATTCGCCAGTTAAGTCGTGGAATTTATCATAAAATAAATATAACTAATCCACGGATTCGTTACACGGCTGCCAAATATTTAGAAGCAATGTCGAAAGAATTGCTGGAGTCCAATTTAAATACAATATTTTCTGCACTTCGAAATACGGAACAATATTGGCGTAGACCGAGAAGTGATTTACGATGTATGGCACAACACTATGGACCTGCAACATGGTTTTTAACATTAAGTCCTACTGAATGGTTATGGGAAGATTTACGTGAATATATTCGTGAAGTAAATGGATGGCACGATTCTTCGTCGAGCGTCAGTGCAGCTGCAGATCCTGTATCAACGCCGAGATTTCTTGATAACAAATTTCAGGCAATGCTTGATTTTATTTATTCTAAAGATCATCCAATTGGAGAAGTGACACATTACTTTTGGCGAAGAGAATATCAAGGTAGAGGTATACAACATTTTCATTTATTAATTTAGATTAAAGATGCACCTATATTTGGTGAATCCTCTATCGAAGAAGTCTCTCGATTTATTTTACAATATATAAGTTGCAAAATGCCAGACCAAAATATATCGCCATTATTGTACAGACGTGTCGATACGCATCAACGACATAAACATAACGATTATTGTCTTCAATCTAAAAAAATAGGATGTAAAGTTATTCGTAGATGTCGTTTTGGATTTCCTCGTCCCATTACTGAAACATTGATTGTAAGAGATGTGGCAACTTCGATAGCAGGTAGAAAACAATTAAAACATAAAAGCAGATTGTATGATGTTCCTCGAGTGGATAATGAAGGTGATATTAATGATTATAATCCTGTTATTCTTACTGCATGGGAAAGAAATATGGATATACAATTTATTGGTGAAAAATCATCATTGCTTACTTGGTATGTTACTAAGTATTTGAATAAAGCTGGAATAAGTGAACTGTCTAATTTTGATCTTGATAGTAAGGATAATAAAAACAAATCATTGGCAAGTTATCTTTGGAATTTTGCTTTACGTTCCATGACACAAAGAGAATGTGGTGCTCTCGAAGTTGCTGATACATTATTAGGAATTTCTTTATATGGGACTGATCGAAATACAACCATTAAATGGCTAGATGTTAATCCCATACGGCATAGGAAATTAAAAAGTCATAAAGAAATTGAAGCTCTTGACGGTGAATCTATAAACATATTTTGTCCATCTGTAATAAATAATTATTATCCGCAAAGACCGAAAGAATTGGAATCAAAGTCTCTTTATGAATTTGTACAATGGTATGACATCATAAAAATCAAACCGCGAAGTAAAAATATTGAATATTATAAAATAGATAATAGTAGTCATTACATTAAACAACGACAACGTGGATGTCTTATAAATCATTATAGACATAATGTTAATGAACAACCGGAAGACTATTTCTTTTCTTTATTGCTTATGTTTAAACCATGGCGGAAATTAGAGGATCTTAGAGATAATTGTGATACTTATGCACAATCATTTCATAACATAAAATTACATCTTACGAATGCATTGCAATATCACGAAAAACTAGAAGAATTACAAAAAGCGTATGAAATTGTTAATGAATTAGTTCAACAACGTTTAGATAAAGATTCACAAAAAAATGTGTCTCAGGATGACCCTGATAATCCGATAGATGTTCAAAATATTGAAGCTGGTGAAGCGATGCAAGATTTTAGAGATTTTGGTAATAAAATAGATGAAAAGATCGATGTGTTTGAAATGATAGCAAAATTAAATACGGATCAAAGAAGAGTATTCGATAGAGTCATTGATACTGTAAGTTCAGATACGTTCAGTACTACGATTATATGTTAGCGGAGAAGGTAGTACTGGAAAGAGTTTCTTAATTAAAACAATTAAATGCTGGATAAGACAAAATCTCAATAAAGATACCGCCGTATCAGCACCTACTGGCATAGCAGCGTTTAATATAGATGGTTTGACAGTTCACAGATTTCTTCAGTTACCTGTTGAACACGGTCAAACTCCAAAATATAAGCAATTGTCTGATCATGTGTTGAAAGTATTACGAGCAGATCTTAAGGATGTTGTTCTTCTTGTAATTGATGAAGTGTCAATGATATCTAATTTGATTTTAATGTATATACATCTTCGAATGTCTGAAATATTTGATACTAATGACTGTGAAGATGGTTGGTTCGGTCGAAGGCATATTCTTTTATTTGGTGATCTACTTCAATTACCTCCTGTACGCGAAGATCCCGTTTTCGTGCGATTGTCAAATGACAAAATTAATAAATATATTGATTCTCTAAATGCTGTTAATTTGTGGACCACATTATTTGATTATGATGAATTGACGATCAATATGCGTCAACAAGGGGATGAGTCTTATAAACAGTTGTTGTCGAGAATTCGTATTGGTTTAGTGACAAAATCTGATTGTGAGATTTTTGAAAGTAGAAAAATATCTTTCAAAGGTGATTCCTTTGAATCTAGATTGAACGAATTATGTAATTTTATTACTGATTCATCGTCAGACGCTGTTTGTTTATTGCCTACTTGTCATATGTGTGATGTTCTTAATACTGCAATGTTAAATCGCGTTACTGAGAAAGAGATAATATTAGTTGCCGAAGATATGATTGATTGTATTCCATATGTAAAAAAGAAAGTATTAAAAGTATTGTCAAATAATGATGATGATAATTCTAAAACTGCTGGACTTTCAAAGGAAATTGTAATTAAGATTGGAACAAAAGTGATGATAAGGCGTAATATTGATGCTACCTTGGGTCTTGTGAATGGTACAATAGCTAAGGTAATTTCAGTTGTACGAGATCCATCTACCGATCGTGTAGAAGAAATCAAACTTCTTTTGCCATCGGGATCAGAACATTCAATTGAAAGAGTGAGCGTTAAATTTGAAGTAGTAGATAGAGCGTACGTTAGTAGAAAACAATTTCCACTGTGTCTGAGTTATGGAATCACTATTCATAAAAGTCAAGGTTTAAGCTTACAAAATGCTATTATGGATATAGGTAACTCTATATTTAATTGCGGTCAATTTACGTTGCATTATCACGAGTAACGTCTCTAGAAGGATTGTATTTGATTAACTACGATCCTTCGGCAATAAAAGCTAACGAAGAAGCCATTATTGAATATAATCGGCTGAGACAAGTCTACAAACCAGAAGCAGAAATGATTACTGTTTCCAAAGAACGTTTTCGCAAAGTAAAAGATGCTCCATGGGCATTGTCAAAAGTAGTTGATTCTATTCAACAGAACTGTCAAGATAAAAAATCTCGGCAAAATATTACTTGGATTATAAATGGTTTTCAAAATATGGATAAAGTATCATGTTACGCAAATGCAGTATTACAATGTCTGTTAAATTTAAGTACCATTAGAGAAGCATTGCTTAAATGTGATAAATCAGATATTTTAAGGATGATAATGCATCGATATGAAAATAGAATGCGCGATTTGAATACATGTGCATTACGGCAATATTTAGGAGAACATTTTTCAATAAACATAAAACGAGATGCATTTGATTTTCTTACAGTTCTGTGCGCAAAGTATGATTGTTTAAGACATTTGGTAGAGTGTAAAGTAACTTCTACTACACGATGTAAATCTTGTGAGAATACAAAAACAACTACTTATAATTATTTAATTCTTTCAATACCTATTAACAATTTAAAAAAGATCATATACTACGATAGAATTTTTTTTGTGATATGTTGCAATGTTTATTTTTCATTATCATAATTAACCTTTAAGGTCATATTATTAATATTTTACAGCATTAAAATAATTCACGACACTAATGTAAAGATATTTAAAATAAAATAACATATAATTTAATATAATTTTAATTTCAGTTTTTATAAGTATACATGTTTAATACTAACAATAAGTATAAGTATAATGTATATTAATGAGGAAAAATTTCGTTGAATAGTTGAGTTCTACGATCTCCAGAAATATTAGTTTCTTCAGTTACCGCATTTAAAACGTTATTAATATTTTCGTCGTAAAATTCAGGGAAATCATATGTATCATTTTCATTAATACAATCATTATGTAATATACAAGCTGCTACTATTGTATTAGTAATAAACGGCAATTCACGATATTCAGAAAAAAAAATTTAATGCGTCTAAATCGCCCTTTTAATTGATCAAATGCTTTTTTAACCGATATCCGTGTTGATGAAATCATGTAATTAAATTCTGCTTGTTGAGCAGATAGATGACCGTTATCTTTATATGGCGGTACAAGCCATGGCAGAGAGGGATATCCCGAATCACCTAGTAAAAATGTTTTATTAGGAAATAACATTGCTTGATCAGTAGATGCTTGTTCTATATAAAGGGGATCTTCTAAGAACACGTGAGTCGTGAAGAGAACCGGGTTCGCCACAATATACATTTATAAATCGCAAATCAGCATCTACAACAGCTTGCAAAGAGATTGAAAAATATTTTTTTCGATTTATATAATCACGTGCATTAATCGAAGGCTTTTCTATTCTAACGTGAGTGCCGTCGATTGTACCTAAAACATTTGGTATGCCTTGTTTAATAAAAACTTTGTCGCATACAAGTTTAATATTTTGTCCTTGTGGCCATTTAATGCACGTATCTAATTTACTTAGAAACCAGTTTACAACTCGTCGCAAAACTCGAAATACAGACGAAATCGAAATGTCGAATCTATCCGATAAAGTTCGCAATGGTTCGGTATTTGCTATATACCACAAAAATAGAAAAAAACTCAATTTTGCTGAAAGTGGTTGTATTCCAAAAGTATGAGAAGGAATAAATCCTGATACTTCCAATTCATCTGAAAACAAATTATACATTATTTAGTCAGTATTTAACACATATTTTACAATATTATTTAATCATTGTAATTAAAAGTGTAAATATTATTATACCAATTAATATTAATGCAGTACATCGGTTTATTCTCAAATGTTGTTTAAATTTTAGATCAGACCAAGAGTTAATAATGTCTAGATAATTTTCAATACGCCGTCTTTTTTTACTACTTGTCAAAAATTTCATTAAAGGAAATAATAACAAATCATCATCACTTGAGGAGTTGCCAACATCATCTGTACTACTACTATTGCTTCTACTATTTAAGTCATTCAATGTAGTACTTGAGGAACTAATGCTGATTGAATAATTTGCTCCTTCCATTAATTGGAAAATGAATTTTTTGTCGCTATTCATCTAAAAAATTAAAATATGTATTTAATTCGTAATTTTTAAAGAATAAAAAACGATGCAATTTACATATCGTTCAAATTCTCATATTTTATTTTATTTAAATAAACAGGCATAGAAATCAACATTTTTATTAATATATCTAATTAATATAATTTTAATCAAGTATGTATGTACTGTGGAAAAATAACTATTTTTTCTACTTCTTGAGAAATGTATGTGCATGTATGTACTTCTTCTTCTTCTTTTCTTCCTACTGGAGGAAAAGCTGGCACCTGATCTCTTTCGAGACTCAATACGGCCAAATAGCAAAATTTTTAAGTCCTTTTACGACAAAGTTAACTAAATGCGGTTAGTTGCATCAGTAACTGTCAGCACCTTCAAAAATTCTTTGAAACGTGTATGTATGTATGTATGTATGTACAATATATATCTGCATACAGTAAGTCTTTGATTTTAGAAATTGTGAAAGGAAACAAATCACATTAATGCTAAAAACGCAACCTACTGGCAATATAACGAACTAAATCATGTTCCAACAAACAACTGTACAGTGCTTCAGTGTTTGACACTGTGTCTAATTGTGTCTTCTAGCTGGAAAGCTCCCAATATTGCTATGCTTACCGTTCTGCATCTACACTACGCATGTGTATATGAATAAAACCAGTTGCATAAAAATCCTCCTTTGTTAGGCTTTTGATCTTAGCTTTAATGATTTAGTGTTGTTCGTTATTTTAATACAAATGTCTTGATACCTTCGATTTATATGTATAACTTATATAACTTGTATATTAGCGAATGTTTCTATCACGTGACAACTCTAAGTGCAAAAAGTGCAATATTAAGTACAAGTATTTAATTTATTTATTATTCTTCGTCTTTAATTCTTTATTTATTTGTCCCGCAGCTTATTTATGTCCCTACTTAAAACCTATAAAAGGATTTTCATATATTCATAAAGCCAATTCGGAGAATTATTATGGAACCTGTAACATTGGTATCCAGCATCCCCTTAAAGAGTCAGAATTTCCTTTTACCAGGCACTGCAGGGCCCCTCACTCTGATAATATTTTAATAAACATTAAAATCGCGAATGATTTTAGTACATATAATAACATAACGACTTTATTATTATTTAACAACTTTATTATATCTTATATATGATAATATTATATCTTATATAAAAGAAATATATTTAATAATTTGTGCTAGACTTTCATGTATAGTACTAGTTTTGTGTCTTGAAGTGTGACTAAAACTATAGTATAAAATCATATTATTGAATAATATTCAATATTAAGTACATTGAATAGGTTCCTACAATGACTATTTTCGTGAGAGGGCAACCAATAAATTGTTGTAATAATTAGTACCGTCATAAAAAGAACACTTTTAATTTTTATTATAATCAGTACCGTCAAATAGACGCCTTTGATCCTTGTTATAAAAAATAAATCAATACCATCAAATAGATGCCTTTGATTTTTATTATAAATCAGAACTATCAAATAGACGTCTTTGGTTTTTATCTCAGATAGGAAACTTTTGTAATAAATGCATAATTATTGCAGTTTCCAATCACAACATTTCGCAATAATTATCATAAGATGCAAAACACATATCTTTTACTGCAATAGAATTTTATAATTATATTGATATTACAGTAATATCATTCATCAAAGATATAATGATATTACAATAAAAACAGAAATTATCATAACTTTAACTATTTATGAATAATCGTGGAGAATGAGATGCGAAGTATCATTGCCAGATCATTATACATCAGATATGTTAATTACAATCGGTAAGACATATTATGTATCCTTTTAATAACTGCCAGATCGAACGTGAAATTATCACTGTTCAAAGATGATTACATCCTCATCCATAAAAAAAAAGCCCGTAATCATCTTCGAATAGTGATAATTTCTTTAATCTCTAAACAATATAGGCGAAACAAAAGGGCGTGCGAGAAGAAGAGGCGCCCAAGTAAATTTTAAGTTTGAAACGTTGTGAAGGCATTCTTACGCGAAGCGCTACTACAAGTAATCATCGAAAACAAGATGCTCGCATAATTGTGATCGAACTTCGTTCCGGGCAATCTCGTTCGTTCTGGCAATTAAAAGGATACATCTTATCGATTGTAATTAACATGTGGTGTATAATGCCTCGTGCATCAATGTCACGAGGTCACGTTACGTAAAATATAAATGTAAAAATATCAAATTAAGGACAAAATACAAGATAGCTTATAACATAAATAAAAACTCGTGCTAGATTCCAGCGCTTGTTAGATGTCTAGCGCATTATCAGCTCATCATGTGCGGCCATGATATAACAGAACAAATGATAATTAACAGTGTAAATTAAACGGTCATATTTTGTTGTATAATTATAGTAACAATTTATAAGATCGATACAGTGCAACTACACATCATGAGTTTCTCACAATATATATCATATTACTGGAACAAGGAGATCGGTGAGTATTTAGTAAAATCTTACCAAATTAAAAATCACAGTGCAATAAAAAAAGAGATTTAGTAAGAGTTTACAATTCTTAAAAAAAAACCATACTTCAGTGAAATATCAGTTTTATAAAGAAATAATAATACATAAATTAAGAGGATGCTGGAACTGATCTTTTTTATCGACAAAAATATATAATTTTTGCAGTCATGGCAATTGTTTTTTTGGCTTTACAGAATTAAAGTAAACACTGAAATAGCGTCGGAGTAATAGATTTTACGCTGAAAAAGAGAAAAGTTACAAAAACATGCTTATTTATCTACAACTTTAGGGTTAGAATTGCGACATGTGAACGCAACAGCTTCATATAAAAGTTTTGTAGTTTTTAAGCATAAATCAACTATTGGTCCCATTTTTTTGGAAAAATCTACTACTTTAATCCTGTAAAAATTTTTTAATTCTATAAAGTCAAAAAAATGTCATGCTTGCAAAAATTTCGAGTTACATAGGCCATCGAGTCACTCAGATTGATATGAAATCGATACTCGCGTGGTTTATTTTTGCGCGTATTTTAATCCTGCAAAAGGATTTTGTATTCTGTAAAGCCAATTTGATAATTTATAATATTATAGCTTAGAATTCCTACATTATCGACTTTGATCAAGTTCAAGCGTCACTCCAGCATTCCCTTAACAAATAATCTTGCAAAATTTAATGGTTTGCCAAATCGGCATTACTGTAATATCAATTCAACCATATTTCCATATACATTGAAATACACTGGCGATCAAAATTATCGCATAGGTAATTTCATGCCAAAATTTCGCATAATTTCAAATAAGCCTAATTCCGTCAAAAATAGTCGTATCCTAAAATTTTTGTTTTGTTTTGAAGCTTAAAGTCTCTACTTTAAAAAGCAGTTAAAACATTTTGACTTTAGCTTTGTCCCTTCGAGCCATCTCTTCATAAGTATGGATGTTTTATTTCCCAAAATTTGCATAATTTGACGCACTCCATGTACTCGAATAAATTTTTTTCGCAAATGTTATTATAACTATCGAAAAATTTGGACTTTTCCGCGTAAATTTAAAAAAAATTGAATGTCGTATGATTTTTTTTTACGAATTGTCTACGAAACTTTAATATTATTATCTACGAAAGGTTTCAAACTATTGCAAAACTATCGGAAAATATCATAAAGTCGGCTGGAACTTGCTTTGACGTAGTACTTTATTCTTTTTAGGCTCTTGGTTTTCAAAACTCGATTATTTGCATTTAATCGCTAGAACTATTAATATATTTAACAAAGAACTGTAGAACTATTGTAAAATAGACTAGAATTTTCAATAAATAATTAATTTTAATGGATTTGGTGCGCTGCGTGAACTTAGCATACCATATTTTTAAATTCGGTTTTTTTATACTTAATCAACGGAACTATTGAAATCTTATGCAAAACTCTAAAACTATTCAAAAGTGTTAGAAGATAAATCTATGTGTGCAAATGTTCGTGCTAGTTTCTTTACGATTAATACCGCCAGATGGAGGGCGATTCTGTTCGTTAGGTTTCACTTCTTAATGTACTAAGTCTCTCTGCTTATTATTACCGTTATTCGTTCTTCCGGTGCTTATCGTTTTTACTTATTTCTGCACCTACTTTGTATTCCACGTATAACAAAGACATAATAAATACGTATATATAAAACGTACAAGTTCCTCTTGCGAGTATACAAACCTCGATATCGATAAATATCCGACAAAAAGAATGCCAGAACTCTAAAAAACCTATTAGATTTTTAAGTATGGTGTGCCAAGTTCACGAGAGTCGTGGCCCCAGTCTCAAATAGCAGTTTTTTGGAGCATAATTTATCCATGCCTACTAAAGGCGGACGACGGCAGCAGGAAAAGAGATTGAAATATCAAATTAAACAAGCTTTTAATTCTGGCCAAGACCTTTTTCCATTATTCCAGAAACTAGCACGCCTATTAAATAATAATCAACCTCAAATACCAGAGCGCCCGTACGTTCTCCATCCGTTAGAAATCAATTTTATCCTTCCTTGGTATAAAGATATTCCAAAGGCCGATCCCCGCAAACTGGTCTACAAGCTTCGACATCTGTTTGGATAACTCTTCCCATTATTTCCTTATCCCTACACAAAGGTGCACAACTAGCTCTCCATTCCCAGGGTAAATTGCTTCAATGCACAGACAGGAGAAGGAGAAAAAAATTCAAGTCAAAACGTAACACTGGAATCGATAAATTTTTTTTTTGTAGAATGACAAAGCAGAGATGCGATCTACGACTGTTGAATTATTTTCTACGATGTTGCTGAAGTCTACTGTGGCATCAGGCAAATGGGAATTATTCCTGTGAGACATTTCTTTGCTAACGCAACACGCGATGTATTCTCTTACGATAATTAGAAGATTAAAAATATTTAATTTATAAAAACAAAAAAATACTTGTAATTTTTTTATAAACTTAGATCTTTCTTCTTTATCAATGATTAAACTATTTCTATTGCATAATTTTATATATTCAATATTAAGTGCGTTTTTAATATCGTAAATATATCAAACATGCGTTACAACGAAAAATTATCTTGCCGCGTTTTAATTCCTAAATAATTACTGTAATCGTGAGATTTACAGGAAAAATCTCTATATATTATAAAGGCTATAACTGGATAAGAAGAGTGAAAATGCCCCTCACTTCAAATGGCAGGAAAGTATAAAAGTTATGTTAACCGCTCTAAAACAAATTTCTGATACAATTTTTACCCTCCCTTTTCTCATCCCTTTACCAACAGAATAAAAAAAATTTTTTTTTAATTTTATTTTTTTCCTTAATTTAATTTTTTTCAAATCGTTATCGCATTTAGATGAAAAATCAAGGAAAATTAGCTCATTTTTATACAATTTTAAAAAAAATTTTTTTGGCGCTAAACTCAATTTAAAAAAATTGTTTCAACATTTCAAAAAATACTTCCTCACTTTCTAACAAGAGTGACGTCTTGAAAAAATTCTCAATTGTAGAGACAGATGTACTGAATATTTGAAAATTTTTTTCAGATTTTTTAGAGTGATGCGCCGTATTGAAAAAAATTGAAACCTTATATTTTAGCTATTTTTTATATATAGAAACATATAAATCTTTATTTCTATGAACAATTTTATTTAAACATATGTATTTTTAAAATTATTTATACATATATCTTCTATGTATCTATCTGACTGTTTAAGCTAAAATTTTTACATGGTTGTAAGTACCGACTATAATTATTACACTGCATTTTAATTATACTGTAATTTCAATTATCAATCCACTACTTTATTCACTAATTCAAATTACATACATATAAGTAGATATGAACATTTTATTAGACGTGTAAGTATTGTATTGCTCAAGCTAAAGAATAATAGAAATATACGTATATATATATATATATATATATATATATATATATATATATATATATATGTTAACATTTTATAAAATATTAATAAAGTTTAATACGAGAGTAACATATTTAAAAGGGTGGGAAATTAAAAAAAAATGATTAAACTAATGATCTTTATTATAATTAATTATAAAAAATTTTAAACGAAGTTTTCAAAATATATTGATTTTATATTGCAGTCGGACATCTTTCAAACTCGATCGCTGTTGTCAAAGGATGGTACAATGTGCTCAGTATCACAAATATATTGTTGCGCGCTGCGGCCGCCCGGTATACTCCCCGGCCGCGCGAGTCAGACGACAGGTCGATCGGAGCATCGATCGACCGGGCCATGAAGTTCGCGAGTTCCGACGCGGACATCGAGCAACGGTTGCTGGGGCGCTTGTTGATTGACAAGCTGCCTGTCAGATTTTCGCTGGCCTCCTCTCGCGGAGGACACGCTTCGACTATTATAAAACGATTCCTGATAATAAAGTTGGTGTTCACTTTTAAACGGTGTCTCTTTCCTTTTCGCGCGCGCGCCGCGTGTGACTGAGAGTGCGAGTGCGAGAGTGAACCCTCGTTTCGAAGCGCGAGTCTCTACGTCGTCGCCGGACGACGACCGAGGCGTAACATTTTGGGGGCTCGTCCGGGATCGCCGGACGAACGGAGCTGTGTCATGTCGACATCGTCAGCGCCTGAGGGAAGAACATGAGCGTCCGCCAAGCGGAGGCGCGCTAGCATGTCGGAGCAACCCGCAGAGGCGACAGAGCAGCACGCGGGGACATCAGAGTGTACTCAGGAGACGGCTCTGCGCTCTCTTATGAACGAGCTGAAGGAGATGCGCGAGGAGCGCGAGCGCATGAGGGAACGCTTCGAGGAGTCTCTACGCTCTCGGGATGTCGAACTTCTGCGACTGCAAGCCCAGATAAGTTCTTCCAATAATATTTCTCCCGGAAATAGTGCGCGCGGTGCAGTTTCCGCGTTCGGACGGGCGCGCGAGACGGGGGAAGATAATATTTTGTCAGGGAATAATGTGCGTGGCGCGGTTTTCACGTTCGGACAGGCGCATGGTACGGGGGATGTCGGGAGTGTATTTGAACCGGCGCGCGGAATAAGAGAAATCGGGAGTGTGTTCGGACGGGCGCACGGCACGGGGGAGTCAGGAAACGCCTTAGGCTACAAGCTCAAGCCGGACAATTATGACGGTTCCGTCTCATTACGGGAGTTCCTTTCCCAATTTAATTTAATAGCTAATGCTAATCGTTGGGATGACGCATCGAAGACCGTCGCGTTGGCCGCGTGTCTTAGAGGGAAGGCTCGCGCCGTTCTCGAGACGGTAGAAAATTTAAATGAGCTGAGCTTCGCGGAACTCTTAGCGAAACTTGAGTTGCGTTTCGGAGAGGGGCACCTCTCCCAGAATTATTATTCGATGTTCACTAACCGAAAGCAGAAATTCGGGGAGGAATTTGCCGCGTTGGGCTCCGATCTGGAA
>OV788326.1:17842548-18040247 GCA_928718305.1 Tetramorium bicarinatum | reverse complement strand
CGACTCTCGCGTCTGGCCTATCCCGAGTGCAATTATGTTGTGCGGGATAAGATCGCTTGTGCGCAATTTGTGTCAGCTCTCTCGGATGGTTTTGTTAAGAGAACTCTACTATTAGAGGAAGTAAATTCTTTAAAGATCGCAGTGGAAAGGGCAAAGGCGGTAAAGGTTATTCAGGGAGAAGGTTTTTCGAAAACCGGGAGATTTTTCAATAAAAACGAGGGGACGCAGGAGAAATCTTTCGCGGAGATGCGAAAGGAGAAACCAGACGTGACAGGAGAAAAGAAAAGAATCAATAAAATAAAGCCGAAAGAATGCTGGCTCTGCGGAAAACAAGGACATTTCCGTAACGAGTGTCCCAGTAAAAAGGAAAACGCGGAATAGTTGATCTCGGCGGGGAGAGGTCAGCTTGCGTTAGTAAATCCCCGGGAATTCAATGTTCTTTTGTTAATAGAATTCTAGAAACTAAGAGAGATTTTTGTTATTTTGGATTTTTGAATAATAAAGAGTGCATTTTTAAAATAGATACGGGCTCCGACGTCTCTTTAATCAATAAGAAATTTGTTCGTCAAGGGGAACACAGATTTCCGGTTGTGGGGCGTAGATTTAAATACCCCACGGGGGAGGATGTTTCTGTCGAGTGCGAAATTCTCGCAAAAGTAAAACTGGGTGAAAATTCATTGGAACTTCCAATGTTAGTGTCTGAGATCACGGACGATTGTCTACTGGGGGTGGATTTTCTCCAGAAGACTAATTTTATTAAAATCTGTGATTCTTTTTTCGAAGCACCTTCTGTTATTCGTAGGATTATTCAGACGGAAGATTCTGTGGAGTTCCCTCCCATTTTGGAGGAATTCCTTTTTAAGAATTCGGGGAATCTCTCCGAGGTTCAGCGGGAGACTTTTGCTGAATTCGCTCGGGAATATCGGGATGTGTTTTCAGAAAAGATTGTTGCCGGGAATTGTGATGTAGTTAGGCATGTTATTAATGTTGCAGATTCTCTCCCAATTAAACAGGTACCACGCAGAATCCCTTTTCATATGAGAAAGGAGGTAAATGAGATAATTGAGGAGATGAAAGAACAAGGAGTGATTGAAGCATCTCAAAGTCCTTGGATATCTCCTGCTGTTTTAGTTAAAAAAAAGGACGGAACGATCAGATTCTGCGTGGATTATAGGAAGCTGAATGATGTTACATTAAAAGACTCCTTCCCTTTACCACGAATTGACGATATTCTTGACCAGCTATCAGGTAACACTTGGTTTTCTACACTCGATCTTAAGAGCGGGTACTGGCAACTGAAAATACATCCCGGGGATAGGGAAAAAACGGCTTTCTCAATTGGTAACGGTCTTTGGCAGTTTAAAGTAATGCCTTTTGGATTATGTAACGCCCCCGCGACTTTTCAGCGACTTATGGAAAGAGTACTTCATGGCTTACTATTTAAAACTTGTTTAGTTTATTTAGATGATGTAATTATTTTCGGAAAGAATTTTAATGAAATGGTTGACAATTTGAAAGAAGTTTTTAATCGATTACGCACTGCCAATTTAAAAATTAATCCCAAGAAATGTGTTCTTTTTGCTAAAGATGTGAAATATCTGGGACATATAGTTTCTTCCGAGGGCGTTACAACGGATCCTGAAAAAATCTCTGCAGTGAGAGACTGGCCTATCCCTCACATCAAGAAGCAATTAAGGAGTTTTCTCGGGTTTTGCTCATATTATAGAAAATTTATTAAAGGATTTTCTTCGATAGCTAAACCTTTATTTATTCTCACGGAGAATAAAGTTAAATTTGTTTGGGAGGAAAATTGTCAAAGAGCTTTTGAGGAATTACAACGCCTATTGTCCTCTTCCCCAATTCTTTCTTTTCCCGAGGGGGAGGGAGAATTCATTGTAGATACAGATGCTTCTGGTGTTGGGATTGGCGCGGTCCTTTCTCAGAGTCAAAAGGGACAGGAGAAAGTTATCGCTTATTATAGTCGCGTTTTGAACAAGGCGGAGAGGAACTATTGCGTTACCCGCCGCGAACTTTTAGCAATAGTTGACTCTCTCAAATCTTTTCGCCACTACCTTTTGGGGCGAAAATTTTTGATTCGCACGGATCATGTCTCTTTGAAATGGTTAATGTCCTTCAAGGATTTAGAAGGACAATTAGCTCGATGGTTGGAGAGGCTCCAACAATTTGAATTTACTGTTTTTCATCGTAAAGGCCTTTCTCATAAGAACGCCGATAGTTTGTCGAGGCGACTCTGTGAGATGGAAAATTGCCTATATTGTGCAAAAGTGGAAAGAAGATCTTCTGAAAAGAATGAAGAGGCTATTGCTCGAATCTCCTTAGAGACTGGAAGTCTAGAACTTTGGCAGAGGGAACAGAGACTGGATCCGGACATTTCTTTTATTTTACAAGCCAAAGAGGTAGGTGTTCGTCCCCCACGTTCCGAAATTGTGTCAAAGGATATCTCTTTTCAGATCTATTGGGCATATTGGGATGTCCTTCTGATAAGAGATGGAATTCTTTATAAAAAGTGGGAAGCTCCAAATCTAAAATCTGTTCGTTTTCAGTTGGTGGTTCCTCGAAGTCAAGTCCCGAAAATTTTGGAAGAAGCGCACGATTCGTTTTCTGGAGGACACTTTGGAGTAAATAAGACCCTTAATAAAATCCGTCAACGTTTTTATTGAGCTACTTGTAAACGCGACGTGGAAGACTGGTGCAGGTCTTGTCGTGTTTGTGTAGCCAAGAGGGGTCCCTCAGGCAAGGGAAAATCTCCTCTTCAAATCTATAATGTAGGTACTCCTTTTCAGAGAGTACAGATGGATATACTTGGTCCCCTCCCGAAAACTTCTTCTGGAAATAGATTTTTGCTCGTAATCGTGGATTGCTTCACCAAATGGGTAGAAGCGTTCCCGGTCAAAAACATCAGAACGAGAACCATTGCCGAAGTTTTCGTTAACGAGGTCGTCTCTAGACACGGAGTACCCTCTGAGATCCATACTGACCAGGGAAGGAATTTCGAGTCCAAGTTGTTTCTGGAATTAGTGAACCTTTTGGGGATCAAGAAGACGAGAACTACTCCTTTACATCCACAGTCAGATGGCCAGGTTGAACGGCAACACCAAACGATAACGAACTTTTTGGCAAAGTACGTCTCTGAAAATCAGAAGGACTGGGATAAGTGGATCCCTATGTTTCTCCTCGCATATAGATCATCTAAACATGAGACAACAGGTCTCACTCCGTCAGAATTATACTTTGCAAGAGACCTCAGGCTTCCTTTAGATTTGTTACAAGGAAATTCGCCAGGATTTTCGGAACAGCAAATTCAGTCTTCCGGGAATTACGTTCAGGACTTAAGGGAAAAGTTAGGACAGATACATCTGAAGGTGAGAGAAAAGATGTCGCTGAGGTCTTCTAAAGTTAAAACCTGGTATGACAAGAAGGCCAGGTCGATTCCTTTTCAAGAGGGGCAGAAGGTTTGGTTGTTTAACCCCCAGAGAAGAAGAGGGAGAGCCCCTAAACTTCAAAGTAATTGGGAGGGTCCATATTCGATAATTAGGAGACTTAGTGATGTGGTTTTCTGTATTCAGAAGACTCCTCGTAACAGGAAAAAGGTTGTGCATGCGGATAGATTAGCTCCTTTCTCAGAAAGACATTTGGGTCAGGTCTCGGCGCAGGGAGTCTAACGGAGCCCGAGGGAAAAAAGGGAAAAATTTTAATTTTAATTTTTAATTGTTACAGTGTTTACGCGTTAAATGTTATTTTTTTTCAGTTTCTCGAAGAGGAAGGGAATTCCCGAGGCGGCAGGAGACGATGACCAGTTCCAACCGTTAGTCAGGGACCAAGAGGATAAGCCCTTTTTCTTTCTTGGAGAAAGACAATTTCTTTAATTTGGAGAAGACCGCCCTTCCCACGGTTTTCGATCCGTGGTTTTCCGTTGGGACTGCGGGCGAATGCCAAGGCGGAGGCTCGGGAGTCCTAAGGACGAAGGGTCCACGGAATGCTATATCTTCCCCCCCTTGCCTGAAGAAAGAAGTCAGAAGGCCACAAGTCAGGAAGAGCCAAGTGCTCAAGACTCAAGACGGAAGAGGAGCACGGGTGGCAGTTCAGGCTGGACTTCCCTGATAACGGTGCAGCCCGGTAACCCGAGAGCTTCGCTTCGGGGAGGGCAGGAAAGCATCGTGGGATTGCAGTTCCAGATGGATGATAGCCGCAAACTGCCTCCTTGATTGTCGGGACGACAATCTGGAAGAGGGAGGGCAGTGTTGCGCGCTGCGGCCGCCCGGTATACTCCCCGGCCGCGCGAGTCAGACGACAGGTCGATCGGAGCATCGATCGACCGGGCCATGAAGTTCGCGAGTTCCGACGCGGACATCGAGCAATGGTTGCTGGGGCGCTTGTTGATTGACAAGCTGCCTGTCAGATTTTCGCTGGCCTCCTCTCGCGGAGGACACGCTTCGACTATTATAAAACGATTCCTGATAATAAAGTTGGTGTTCACTTTTAAACGGTGTCTCTTTCCTTTTCGCGCGCGCGCCGCGTGTGACTGAGAGTGCGAGTGCGAGAGTGAACCCTCGTTTCGAAGCGCGAGTCTCTACGTCGTCGCCGGACGACGACCGAGGCGTAACAATATTTTAATTTTTCTGCTGGTTTAAGAATATGGGATAGATAGTTTTGTATGAAAAACAGAAGAAAATTAAGTGCAGTGTCGAATCGTGCGATGTCGAATCGTGCGGTTGACGGAGGTCGCCTGGCATGATTCCTACGCGTGCCCCGGTGTCGCAGAACCCGTTGGTTCTCGTGGCGCACCTCTGTGTCGTGATCTTCGCGACCTGGACACCCCGGTTGACGGGGTTCACCTGGCACGGTCCCTATGCGTGTCCCGGTGCCGCCGAACCCGTTGGTTCTCGTGGCACACCTCTGTGTCCTTCTTTCGGTGTGCAAATGCACGGTGCGCTTCTTTTCGTGTGCATCTTTTCCGTGTCCAATTGAACCGTGCGCAAAATATCGTGTCTAATATCTCTGTGTCCTTCAGCACCGTGTCCATTTGAACGGTGTCCAAGTGAATGCCACTCATTATGGATATTCCATTCCATTTTCCATATAAAAATTTTTAACACCTTTTTATGAAGAATGTAATAATTTTCGAAATACAGGCATCATTTTCAATGAAAAATGCTTAGGCTCGATTCTACGAGACAGTTGTTACTGACATCCTCGATCATGCTCAACTGAGAATCTTCAAGTAGCCTGTATAGACTGCTTTTCTCCTCGCTGAGATGTACCAATTGTTGCACATCGTTCTTGTCGATGTTCCACACGGGTGATATCGAGAATGTCTGATCTGTCGTTGAATCGGTTTTGGTGTTGGGCGAAGACGTTGCGAATCCCGAAAACTCCCGTGGAGTAGGGGACTCGTCCTCGTTGTTAAACTGAAAGCATCCCGATAAGATCGTTGACGGGCGCCTTTCCGTCAGGATGGTTTGATGCTTCGAGTACTCTTGATTTCGGGAAGAACAACGGCCATGCGACCCGTGGAACAGGTATCCGACTCTCCCCTACGTTCTCCAAATAATAGCTCCACCCCTCGAGAGATGAAATGAAAAAAGATACACTGTACAAATTAAAAATGTAATTTGTAACAGCCCTGCTAAAGCATTCGTAAGTTGCACAAAATCACACAACGGATTTTTCGGATGTGGAAAATGTATGCAAGAAGGCACTCATATCAATCGTCATATGTCGTTTTTAAAATCTACTGCGCCTCTTTGAAGTGATAAAAATTTCAAGAATACATTACAAGATCATCATACTGGTATATCTCCTTTTGAATCAATACAGCTGCCAATAATTTCCTATAGACTATGTGCACTTAGTATGTCTAGGAGCCGTAAAAAACTATTGAGATTATGGGTAACTGAATATCAGACCTCAAGATTATGTAGACGAAAAATAACAAAATTGTCGGAAAGACTAATTGCAACGTCGAAATGGATGCTGAAAGAGTTTGCTCGAAAATCACGTTCTTTTGATGAACTGACTCGTTGAAAAGCAAGAGAATTCCGATAATTTTTATTGTATCTTGGACCAGTCGTACTGCTGAATATTTTACCTGAAGATAATTTACTACACTTTAATGCATTGAATTGTGCAATACTGTGTCATCCAATGGATTGTATCCGTAACAATTAATACAGCAGAGATCTACTGATTCGATTTGTAGAAATATTTAAACAATTGTATGGCGACGATGCCATAATTTACAATGTATACAATTTAATTCACTTAAGTGAAGACGTATTAATGTTTGGATTACTGGATAATTTTTTTGTCTTTTCTTTCGAAAATTACATGCGATCAATAAAAAAAATAATAAAAAACCCCGATAAACCACTGCAAAAATTATATAAAAAAGGATTTCGGAAATTTGTAATAATGCTTTTCAATATAATTATGACAAATCCAGTATACCTACTGTTTAAAAAGGTAATACAATGTGAAAGAAGGTTTGCCGTCAAGGAGACGAAAATATAGATAGAATGATAAGTAGATTAGTGTATAAAATTTATAATATGAAACAAATGTCGATACAATAAGTTTATAAAATATTATAATATTCATTTTTTAATAGGGATAAACATAACTAGACTTAAGTTTTTAAAGCGATAAAGTTTTTTAAGAAATACGAGAAAAAAACTAAAAAAGATATAAGATAATATGTAATAATACTTTTCGGTTAGAACACAATCGCAATTATTGTTGCTCGAACGCAAGCGCACGTTTTTTCAATAAGAATGCAAATTGAATATAAAAGGAAACGATTGCGTAAAATAACAGACCGAACTTCTTACAGAAATTAATACAGAGTTAACTGATACTAAAACTAAAAGTATTGAGAATTAATCACACTCGATATTATAAGATAGAATAATAATATATCACAAGAGAGAATAATCATTTATCACATAGCAACGCAAGATTAACGATTGTTATGGAATTAATGCTCATTCGGCGATGTGAGTATTGCAATGTAAAATAGAGATGCTTCAGGAGCTTGCAGATCTGTTCCTTGTCGGCTAGAGAACGTGCTGGTGCCTTAAAGGAAGAGATTTTTCTGCAGATCTGCAAGCGAGAGATTTCTAGTCCAGGAGCAGCAGGAATACTTTCCTGTTGTTTTGAGGCGGCGTAGCGTGTTCAAACTAAGATGGCGGGATGCTTTTTAAATGATATTCGCCGATCGGTTCTTCGAGATTGCGCTGGTGCCTTCAGGAAAGAGATCCTTCCCACATTGGAAAGTAGAGATGTCTACACTGGAGAGGCAGATATCTTGCCTTGGAAATAAGCTCTTCGTACAATTTGAAAATGACCTTTTTCTCAGAAAAATACTGAAAACGTTCGTCGTCAATGAATTCTCTTCGTACAATTTGAAAATGACTTTTTCTCAGAAAAAGACTGAAAACGTCCGTTGTCAATGAATTCAAAGAGAAGAATAACAAAAGCAGTACAGCATGCAACCTTAGAAAGTGCAGCGATACCATCGCCGCCTTGATTCGACAAACGTCTGAGCACAGCCTTCAATCCGAAACGATACATGCACTATATTTGGCGCCAAACTTAAACTGTCTCGCTCTTTACGAAGTTCTAACACCTACAGTTCTATAATTAAGAAGAAGTGTGCAAATGTTCCTCTAATGAATTGTACAAATGCTTATTGTACAATTCAATTCAGTAATTTTACATTAGCGAACAAGAAACCCAACAACTATTGTTATTTGAAAGATAAAACAATTGTTGTTGTTGAACACACTTGCTATAACAAAGAAGGAACAGCCGTTATCATTGGTAGAAAATTTTTAACAAAAAATTCTTTGTCATTCTACCCTTGTGACTCAAAAAATTTAGAGATATGTGTGGTTAAAAATTTATCGGACCTGATGCTGTGGTCAATAACAGAAATCATAAACAAAACTATTCAACTTCCGTTTAAAGACAAAACTTCTTAGTGTTGTATATTATTATTATATTTGTCATTAAAATAAATTAATCAGTTGGTTTGGATTCTTTATTATAAGAAAGTCATTTTTTCTGGACTATAATTTTGGTAAATATATATATATATATATATACATGACAAAATTACCTTTTTAAAAAAGGTAAAAAAAGCGTCAAGTATACGCCCGCAATAAAAAGTAATGATATATCATCAAATTGCGACAACTATAGAAATGTTTGTATATTTACCAAATAGAAAGGCTATTATTTCATTATTAGTATCTTTAATAGTAAAATACTATGCAATGACTAATATGATTCTATAAGTAAGTAAAAGTTTGGAGCTTATTGTTTAATATATCAGCATTTATAGATTAATAAAAAAATATGTTAAATATTAATTTAAAGAAAATATTGAACATTCTATATTTAATTAAAAGTGATTAGATGTTGTAAGATATGTTTATAAAATTCTTGAAGATTGAAATCAATCAGTATTTTAATTGAATAAAAGATTTTATTGGATATTTTATTACAAACAAATATTTTTAACAGACACAAACATATATATATGTATATATATATATATATATATATATATATATATATATATATATATATATGTTATGTGTATATACGTATACAAATATTTTATTCAAAATACTTCACGCTGCTAAACCGAAAAAATATGTTAAAATAAATAAATAAAAATGTTAATTGCTTTAATCCCTTTTTTTTAATACGTTTGTGCCTGAGTGCGTGCGTGCGTGCGTGCGTGCGTGCGTGCGTGCGTGCGTGCGTGCGTACGTGCGTGCGTGCGTGCGTGCGTGCGTGCGTGCGTGCGTGCGTGCGTGCGTGCGTGCGTGCGCGCGTGTGCGTGTGCGTGTGTGTGTATACACAGAAACTCTTCAATCAAAAGTCTTCACTCCCCGCACCTGAAGGCTCTGTCCAGATATTTTATAGTCGGAAGTAATTTGGCTTTTGGAAAAAGTTGTTTCTTTTTACAAAAAATATCACGTGTTGGACATCGAATGAGCATATTTTCGAATACCCTAATTATAGAACATTTATGTAGTAATTATAAATTATTACTATATAAATGTAATCATCTAAATAATGTGTATTAATGAAATTACATAACGGCATATATACGTTTTTCTATTGTATTCTACAAACATTCATCGTTACTTTCCAATATAATTTTATTATTTAAATCAAATTTTTTAAATATCTTTTAATATCTTTTTTGGCCGGTATTCATAATCAGTTCTTATTCCAAGATCATCTTAAATAATGTCTTAAGATGCTAATTCGGCCATGTGATTGGTTTAGAACATCTTAAGATCACTGTACTTAAGATGATTTTAAATATAAAAACTGACTATGAATATCGTCTTTGTCTTTTTTAAAAAGTGAAATTTCACAATTATTATAAGTACGTAAATACATACACATTTTGAAAAAAGAGATAATTAAAAAACACTTTTTCTATATACATGAAAAAATTTTTGAAATTTGATCGAATATTATATCAATAATTAAGCGATTATTAAATAAATCAAATATTGTGTCAGTAATTTAACAGTTATTAAATAATAAAATTATATTGGAAAGGAACAATAAATGTTTGCAGTATACAATAGAAAGACAATTGTAACGATGCACCCCATTAAAACATCGTTCCCCGACTAACACCCGCCGGAAGTCGTCCAACCGATAATCAGTCATACGAGAAGGGCTTTGCGCTCCTTTAGAAAATTCACAAAATCTCATCTCCGAGGAATTGGCTCGGAGATCTCACACTGCACGAGCAAGTCCGGTTCTTTCCGGCGGAGCGCCGGGGATGACCGAACGCAGCGCGACGCCGAGGCCTGGTTTCCCCACCGTGCCGAACCGAAGACCTCGCGCATTAAATATTTGCAAGATACAGTATTAGATTATTAAAATAAGTATGTTAATTTTGTAATTGATGTTAAAGCCAATACACTTGGAATTATATTGAATACCTCCAATTATTCCTTATCTAAAACGTAATTTTACTGTATATAACGTAATAAAACTGTAAAAAATGTCATATAATAAGATATGAAGGTTTTTTTCAATTTTTAACAATGTAATAAATTCAATTTAACAATGTAAATAACTTTAAGTTTTAATACTGTAACAATATGAAATAAATGTAATAATATTACTTTATATATAAGAGAAAGAAAGATTTTAAAGTATTTCAAGTAAAATAATATAGAATAATAATCACACAACATTTTTGGTAATATCGAATAACATCATGTACAAAATGATCAGAGGTAACAAATATAACTGTAACATAATTGCTTCAAAATTACTCAATTACTAATGTAATATTAAATATTCTTATATATGTTTAGAAATATACAAGTATATGCAAATATTTGTTAAAGATTAAAGATAAAAAGTAGTAAAAAATGGATTACCTTACGTACATGAAGAAAATATTCAAAATTTAATTAAATATGCACTTATCTCAATCCAGTTAAAAGAAACTATTCAAAATTTGATTGAGTATACACTTATCTCAATCCACGTAAATCTGAAAGAAACAATACCTTATAATGTTTAAAAATACGTAAATATTTGTTAAAGATTTAAATAAATTTGACAGAATATTGTATCAATAATAAAAAAGTTATTAAATAATAAAATTACTAAATATTCATAATAAATATTGATGAAAGATGTAATAGCTTTATGACGTATTTTAAGAAAATACACGTATTTTAAGAAGATACTATTCTAATTTCTTTATTTCAATTATTTGTTATTTATAAAATTAAAATTTATACATATTTGTTATACTTACTAAAACCACTTTCAATTCCTTTTTCTAAATCTTAAATTCTTTTTAACTTTAACACTCTCACAATATTATAATTAATCATCTTGATTAAAACTATAAACATAACCAATCATCACCATGATTACAATCGAACATATAAAAATTTAATTCGAGTGAAGTTCCTGAACACAGCTCTAGAGTTGTCAATCTTGCAAGTAAAGTGAATCGCCAATCGAGAAAATGTCCGTCAACGACGATACGTAAGTAGAACATTATTAGTAATAAAAAATCAATTATGTATTGTTATAAAAATGTATATTACATTGTAATTAATTAATTTATTAATTTCAGATTCATGGACATGGACATAGATGTCCAGGCATTAGAAAATGCGGCCTTGAGGGCTGAAACAAAAAATTTGCAGCGGCAACTCGCTTCTGCAAATTTAATGAAAGTGCCACTGCAAATCCGCCCCCTCCAGGGACAACGCCGACGCCGCCACCGCCAGAGACAACGCTAGTACCTTTACCGACGGGACCACCGCAGCCGCCGCCGAGGCCAGGGCAACCGTCCGCGCAACCGCCGCCGGGGCAACTGCTGCTGATCGGGACAACGCCGTTGCCCGCGCCGGGGCCATCAAGATTACCGCCGCCGGAAAGACGACGTAAGAAAAATAGTTATTATATTAAGTATACAGGGTGTCACAAAAGTATGGAAACAGCCAGACTTTCGAAAAATGCGTTTTGGGGAAAAATGTTTCAGACAAAAGATTTAGGATTTTTCCCTGGCTATTCAATTGTGACCTTGTATTTGACCTAGATCTTGACCTTCAAGGTCATTTCAAGGTCAAAGTTGTTTTTTTAAATTGGAACCCCCATTTTTTATTGCGGATTTGGAAAGAGCAGGAAATTTCACGTTCAAATATGACCTTGACCATGTCCTTGGCCACGACCTTGACCATGATCCTCAAGATCCCCCGGCCAGTTAAGGCGAGGCTAGCGATCCCGGCCAATGAAGGCAAGGAGATAGCCCGGCCAATGAAGGCAAGGCTAACGATCCCGGCCAGTCGAGGCAAGGAGATAGCCCGGTCAGTTAAGGCAAGGCAAGGAGATAGCCCGGTCAGTTAAGGCAAGGCTAACGATCCCGGCCAGTCAAGGCAAGGAGATAGCCCGGCCAATGAAGGCAAGGAGATAGCCCGGCCAATGAAGGCAAGGCTAACGATCCCGGCCAATCAAGGCAAGGAGATAGCCCGGTCAGTTAAGGCAAGGCAAGGAGATAGCCCGGTCAATTAAGGCAAGGCTAACGATCCCGGCCAGTCAAGGCAAGGAGATAGCCCGGTCAGTTAAGGCAAGCAGCTTACAACTTATGTTCAAAATGTTTTCCTTCAACATCCTGGCAGATTCCTAAACGGATATATAAATTTTCAATCGCACTCCTTATCATATCAGGTGCAATATTCGTGCAAACATTAACTATTCTTTGTCTTAGATCTTCTAAATCTCGTGGTTTAATAGCGTACACTTTATTTTTAATGTAGCCCCAAAGGAAATAATCAAGTGGAGTCAGGTCAGGTGACCTGGCTGGCCACTCAATAGTTCCTCTTCGACCTATCCAACGATTATGAAATATTACATTTAGGTAGTCTCTCGCAATCACACGATAATGAGCAGGTGCACCATTTTGCTGGTACCTCAAACCTCATTAAAATCATCGCCAGCTATCTCCTGAATTGCCGGGACTATTTGTTCCTGCAGTAATTGTAGATATCTTGCTCCATCCAAATTCCCGTCAATGAAAAACGGCCCAACTATTTGATCCCAAAAAATACCGGCCCAAACATTCAATTTTTCCGGGTGTTGTGTGTAATTTTCTTGTAGCCAATGAGAATTTTCATTGCTCCAGTATCTGCAATTGTGGCGATTGATTTCACCGTTAAGTTGAAATGTCGATTCGTCTGAAAAAACGATGAGTGACTGGAAATTAGGATTTTGAACAATTCTTTCCATTATGTTCTCACAAAATTCAACTCGTCGGTCAGGATCATCTTCATTTATTTCTTGATGAAGGTGTATTTTGTAAGGGTGAAATTTAATGATCTTCAAATTCCTAAAAATTGACATTCGATTCATTTCAAGCTGTTGAGAGGCTTTCCTAATAGTTGAATGCGGCTCTTCGACGAACAATTGGGCCACTTCCATTTGCCTCTCTTCTGTGGTTTCTGTTTTTGGCCTTCCAGATTTGGGACGATTCTTATTAGTCCCAGTTTCTTCAAAACGCCTGATAGTTTTAGAGACAGTTGACTTGCTAATGCCTGTTAAGCCCACTCGGAATGTTTCATTGAATAACTGCACTACTTCGTCGTACGACCTACATTTATCACCTCAACCTCTCATTATTAATAAAGAAACTCTCTCTTGGTCTATTAAAGAAGCCATGGTGGAAAAGAAAAGATGATTGAAATAACAGATTCAAAGATTCCCAGAAAGAATTATTAAAAAACAGCAACCGCGTAAAGAAAAGGAAACTCCACTAACTATCTTGGAAAGAACTGTCAGAGGTGCAAATACGACGAAAGTGACTGCTTTTCATCTATCCTAAAAAGGACTATTGGAAAACAGCAACCGCGTAAAGAAAAGGAAACTCCACTAACTATCCTGGAAAGGACTGAAGAGGTGCGAATGCAACGAAAATAACTGTTTTTCAGTTATCCCCAAAAGGCATATTAACCTTTAGACAACAAAAACACCCGCGTACGGTCATCAATTTACGCCTAATTTAGTATGCGTGGGTTATTAGGGTTGCCGATTACGAAACTGAAATAAGTTTTTGAAAATATCTAAATTCAAGATGGCGGATAAAAAATGGTGATGATAAATTTGAGAGAATCAACCAATTTACGGGCCTTCATTGGCCGGGATCGCTAGCCTCGCCTTAACTGGCCGGGGGATCTTGAGGATCATGGTCAAGGTCGTGGCCAAGGACATGGTCAAGGTCATATTTGAACGTGAAATTTCCTGCTCTTTCCAAATCCGCAATAAAAAATGGGGGTTCCAATTTAAAAAAACAACTTTGACCTTGAAATGACCTTGAAGGTCAAGATCTAGGTCAAATACAAGGTCACAATTGAATAGCCAGGGAAAAATCCTAAATCTTTTGTCTGAAACATTTTTCCCCAAAACGCATTTTTCGAAAGTTATCTGGCTGTTTCCATACTTTTGTGACACCCTGTATATATATATACTTAATATATATATAATATATATATAATATATACATATAATATTATATATGTATATATATGTAAAATATATATATATATATATACACTAAGCAACAAAATTAGCGCAACAAAAATTTATACCAAAGTTTCACTCAACTTCTAATAATCATAACTTCGCGAAAACTTATCGTATCTGAACAATTTTTTTTCATTTTGAAGCTTGAAGTCTCTTTTTTAAAGGGAAATTATCAGATTTTGAGCTTCTCCTGTTCCCGTTTCGTCATCACTTCAAAAGTAAGGGCATGTTTTGTCTTATATATATGTATATGGGTCATTCTCCGTCAACCGGTGAAGCCGCCTGTCCAAAATTGGTTTCAGCGAAAACGAACGTATAAGGGCTTAAAATTTGTGAAAAAATATGAACTTTCGAATGCCGTTTGCCGTTTTTCACCAATCAAAATGGCACATTCAATATGGCGGCCATAAGATGGGTTTAAACATATTAATTTATTTGTTCGAAATGAAACTGTCTATTTAGGGGTTTGTAAGGTCGCTGACTGTGAATCCGTGTTCAGATTGTTATGAATAAATATAATATATGTTCAAATATTCAATGTTATGTATAAATATAATGTACGTTTAAATATATAAAAATATTTTTAAAAATGTATGTGTTTAAAATCTAAATTCTCCGTCGTCATCGTCAAATGGTGGTAAAGGAGCGCAATACAATAAAATATATACCATTTCATTTCGTGTATAGATTGCAACACTTTTCTTGGACTGCGTGTATAGCAATGTGATGCGAAATGCGATACAAAATCAGACAACTTAACCGTGTTACATTTCCTCACCCTTTCCGCCTCTTGTCCCTTGTTACTTTGGTAACATTTCTTCGCCTCTCCCGCGCGCTCCTTTACCATCATTTGACGATGATGACGGAGAATTTATATCTTAATATTTTCCACATTTAGACTTTAAGTTATAATATCTCTGCTCGTAGGGTATGTACAAGAAAAATAAAAACACTTTTCTTATACAAATTGATCCCGAGCTATCCATTGAGAATACTTAAAATTCAATTGGATCAGCCGTTATTGAGATATGATAATACAATATTCTCTTTAAATGGCATTGCGCGTCAATGAGGCCTGGTAGGTCTCGCTATACTTGACGCGAGACACTACCGTGCCTCTTGATATATATATATATATATATATATATATATATATACATATATATATAAATATATATATATATATATATATAAATATATATATATATATATATATAAATATATATATATATAAATAAATATATATATATATATATACATATATATAAATATATATAAATGATATATATATATATATATCATTTATATATATATAAATATATATATATAAATGATATATATATATATATATATCATCTATATATATATATATCATATATATATATATATACATACATATATATATATATATATATGATATATACAGGGTGGGCCAAAAGTCTGGATACACCCTAATATCTCATAAACTATGCACTTTAGAAAAATATGTTTCAGACAAAAGTTATAAGGCTTAAAAAGACGCATTTAATGATAGTAGTCATTTGACCTGGGATGGCGTTGTTAAGGTCACATCAAGGTCAACTTAATTTTTTTAAACGGAACCCCCTACTTTTTATTTCAGATCCTTGTAGGTTATGTTGAGACGTTTTCAAAACGCGTATAATAAACGCTTTTTCGATGAGAACTTCACGAGTTATGAGTCTTTAAAATTCAAGTCCCGCCGGCATTAGAGTTATCCAAGATGTACCACGTGGAGGTTGCTCGATCGGATTTACATCTCTTGTGTGCGTGTGAGTGGTCGAGTGAGTGAGGGAACGAGTGAGTGATCGATTGAGCGAGTAATCGAACGATTGAGCGAGTGAGTCAGCGCGCGGGTGTACGAGTTACCCCCACTCTACTCCTACGCGTAGCCTCGTGGAACCTGCAGCCGCGTGGGACAATTTGCCACACTGTCGCTCACTGACTCGCTCATTTACTCGCTCACTAACTCGCTAACTTGCTTAGTTACACTTGAAGTTTTCAAGATTTAGAATCGATAAAGATCGAGTAGGTCTAAGATATCTCCAACTGAAGAATTTTCAATAAACAAGACATTACGTTTGTAATTCACGGATTTAATTGAAATGGCGCTTACCGAAAGAGAACGAATAACTATTTTGATGATGCGAGGATACGGAGATCGCGAGCGATCCTTTAGAGAAGTCCGAGAATTATTTAATATTGAGTTTCGAGCTGATCGTCAACAGATTTCTGCAGCCACTGTTCAGAAAACGTGTCAGCGTTTTCGAGATACAGGAATCGTTAAAGATCGGCAAAGATCAGGTAGGCCTAAGACCGTTACAAATGAAAACTCCTCGATAGAGATATTACAATCATTCGTAGAAGACCCTCAATTATCTGTCCGAAAAGCCTCACAGGCACATGACACGAGCACGACATCCATTCGTCGTGTTCTCAAAAATGCAAAATTTCACCCATACAAAATTAATCTTGTTCAAGAATTAGTTGCGGGTGATTTTGATCGTCGGGAAGAATTTTGTGAAATTATGATGCAGAAAATTGATGAACAGCCTGATCTTATGAATAAAATTGTTTTTTCAGACGAAGCAACATTTTTATTAGACGGTACAGTAAACAGGCATAACAGTCGATATTGGAATGATTTTAATCCGCATTGGATGAGAGAAGCAAACTCCCAATATCCACAGAAACTAAATGTATGGGCGGGAATAGCGGGAACGCACATAATAGGGCCATTCTTTATTGATGGAACTCTAACAGCTGACAAGTATCTGACTATGCTCCGAGATGACATTGTTCCTGGTATTCGAAATATTTTTGATTTAAATTTTGTTTGGTTTCAACAGGATGGTGCTCCTCCACATTTCGGATTGGAAGTGCGAAATTTTTTAAACGAAACTTTTCCTGAAAGATGGATAGGAAGGAGAGGAGCGATCGAGTGGCCACCTCGTTCACCTGACTTGACTCCTTTAGACTTTTTCTTTTGGGGTCATTTAAAAGATCGAGTCTACAAAACTAAACCTCGAAATTTAAATGAGTTACGACACCGAATCATTACCGAAGTGGCATTAATTATGCCTGAAACGTTGGAAAACGTTTGTAGTGCTTTTTATTACCGATTAGGTCATTGTCGAGCTGTACAAGGTCAACAGTTCGAACATTTATTATAATTCACGTTCATTTGTTTACTTACTCGCTAATTCACTCGTACACCCGCGCGCTCACTCACTCGCTCAATCGTTCGATTACTCGCTCAATCGATCACTCACTCGTTCCCTCACTCACTCGACCACTTACTCACTCGATCATTTGTTTGCTCGCTCGCTCAATCATTTACACGCGCGCGTGGACACGCGCGAACAAACTCACACACATGTAACGCAGAGGGTTTGGAGTCAAAAAATACTGGGGGAGTGACGAACCTCAGGGTCCTGATCTGAATCACGCACGCACGCACGCACGCACGCACGCACGCACGCACGCACGCACGCACGCACGCACGCACGCACGCACGCGCACGCACGCACGCACGCACGCACGCACGCACGCACGCACGCACGCACGCACGCACGCACACACACGCACGCACGCACGCACGCACGCACGCACGCACGCACGCACGCACGCACGCACGCACGCACACGCACACACACACACACACACACACACGCACGCACGCACGCACGCACGCACACGCACGCACGCACGCACACACACACGCACGCACGCACACACACGCACGCACGCACGCACGCACGCACGCACGCACGCACGCACGCACGCACGCACGCACGCACGCACGCACACACACACACGCACGCACACACGCACGCACGCACGCACGCACGCACGCACACACACACGCGCACAAGAGATGTAAATCCGATCGAGCAACCTCCACGTGGTACATCTTGGATAACTCTAATGCCGGCGGTACTTGAATTTTAAAGACTCATAACTCGTGAAGTTCTCATCGGAAAAGCGTTTATTATACGCGTTTTGAAAACGTCTCAACATAACCTACAAGGATCTGAAATAAAAAGTAGGGGGTTCCATTTAAAAAAATTAAGTTGACGTGACCTTAACAACGCCATCCCAGGTCAAATGACTACTATCATTAAATGCGTCTTTTTAAGCCTTATAACTTTTGTCTGAAACATATTTTTCTAAAGTGCATAGTTTATGAGATATTAGGGTGTATCCAGACTTTTGGCCCACCCTGTATACTATATATACTATAGTTATACATTGTCAGATGTTACAATTAATACTTTGTTATTAATAGCCATGTGTGTTTGTATTAAAATCTAATTCTTGCTTCAACTTCTATTTCGTTATTCCCTAAATTTACGTTCAAATATCTTCTTATTAACTAAAAATTCTTCAATGCAAATTCTACATTGATGTGCAGGTCGCAGCCAAAATAATGATCTTTTGCACACTAGGTAATCCGCCTTAGTGTTCCAATCTAAATTGTGCAACGGTGAACTGATTGCGTGCCATTCAGTTTTCCGCGTGAAGCCTTCCTGCCCTGCGTAATGTTGCTCGCAGTACTTCGCGTAGGGGTATTCTATTCCTACGTATATTGCTCCTTGTTGTAGGCGCATGCAGGTGCTCCTTAACAATATCCGATATGTTCGCGGATAATCTATCGGCTTTACTCCGTCTATTGGCCCATAGAATTCGTTCTTCTCTGCATCCGTCCTGTCGTCCTTTGGTGGTCTCATCTTGGTATAATGATTTTTCTTTTTGTGATTATGTATTTTTTTTATATATGACAGACATAAATTAGATTATATGCCTAGTGCCGTTTGGTTATGGGGATCGGAAAGGCCAAGCACCATACGATCAGAATGCTCGGCACATCCCATACGTATAAGTAATTCTTTCAAATCCGTTATCTCACTCTCGCTGCCGCGCAAAGCTTGATAAGAGACAACGGCCGCTTCGTCGGCATATGTCCCGTGAATCCGTATGTATCCTTCTCGGCCTTCTATTAAATGTTTTGTTAGCATATTGATTCTCTGGCCCCATAGAATGCCGGTTCCTATGGGTTTTATATAGGCGAGCCCGCAGGGAATCGCCTTACAGCGAATCTCGCGAAATCGATCTTCCAATATAAAGCAGTCGTGTATACCCCGTTCGATGGTTCGCCCCCAGTCTCTTAGAAGAATTGTAACTAAGTTGTTTCTTCTTATATATTTGATAACTCCTCGTTGCCATCGTCTTCCTTCGCGGATCGCGACGAATTCCCCTGGTTTAACATGATCGGGACAAAGGCGTAGGAGATGGCTCTTTCTATTCATTCGCCGAGACATATCGTCGATGAGTTCTTCCCGGCTATTCTCAAGATCTCCCCGGCTATTCTCAAGCTGAACCCAGAAAAGCGTTGGATTCTCTACTTTGAGTATTCGTACTCTGAGTGATCCGCGGAACAGGAGTCTGGTGTTGATGGGCTGAATCTCCATGTTCTAAAAACAATTGCAGCCGTGGTATTCCTTCAACCCATTCGTTTATAGTATAAATAAAAAAATGATTGCTGATTTTAGTGAAAGTTATATAATTTCTCCTCCTTCTCTCTCTCCCCTTTTTTTATATGTATTCTTAAATTATTACATATATTTTACTTTTTTTATTTTTATTTTATTTTTTTTTATTCCTTCAGTTTAAAGGTATAAGTGGATGGTGGCGGGAGCTGTGGAGGAAGTATAGGATAATTACGTTGTGGATCTGTTATGGTTTTTGCGGAGGCTGATTCAGGATAATTTATTTAATTATTAAATCCCATTCTGGTTGAAAACTCTCACTTAGTTCATGGTTCTCGGTTAGTATCGGAGCAGCTGGGTTATCAGGTTTCTTAGACTCTTTTCTGCCTAAATGTAAAAGTAACTGGGTCAATGAATCCCATACGGCTCCGATTAGATATATGGACCATCCGTACACAGTGTGCAAAGCATATCCGTGTATGAGGGTGTCTAGTGTTAGTTTAATGGCCCTTATGCACAAATAAATTCCGAGTAATCCTACGCTGATATTGCCAAAAATCAAAAATTTGCCCCAGAATTTTTCCCAGGCAGAAACAGCGATTTTGTGGATCGATGCTTCGTCTATAAGATTTGAAATAGAGCCTCCATTCATTAGAGTCGACCTTCCCATCACTCCTCTTAATACGGTGTTGATAACGGCGGGTTGCTCAGCGGGGAACATTATGTGATCCCTCAGTTTGTCTAAGTCGTTCTGTGTGTATATACCGCTAGTGGCAAGTTCTCCAGGACTTACATATTTCCATATTTAATTTTGTTAGTGGTTTCATAATAGTGAACGGCATCGTTTCTACCGGCTTAGGTAAAAACTTGTACCACGTTCCTTCTAAGAGGTACATAGACGGAGCCAGAGCATTGCAGGTGACTTGTGTTCCTTGCCGCAATAGGATGTGAGTTTGTGGCGTCAAAAAATAAGTGGTGTTTTCCCGGGAACGGGAAGTTGCTCGTAACATTCCTGTGTCTGCAATATTTTAACTTCAATGGGGACGCATTTTACTATATGGATGACTTCGCCAGCCAGGAGAGCCATATATCCGAGCCCTTCATAAAATGGTAAGCGAAAATATCAGGCGATCATGCCGCTATAGAGCATTTTGCATGAGCCGGGATTTAAGGTTACACTGCTGCATTAGTATATTTCTGTACAGTCGGTTAATCTGATAACGAACGTGCTTCTCTACATACACGAATTTCGAATTCACGTATGTAAAGAGGTCGAAGCTAGAAGTGCGACCATGATTTTGGAAAACATTAAGCTCGGGGTGTTCTTCAAAAATTACAAGCTTCGGATGCTCAGTTCGAATAAGCTTGTATCCACAAGTCATATATTCGCCTGTTTTAGTTAAGGCGAAGACTGTATCTTGCGAAGTCAATGAGTAGGTAATTTGCGGCGGATCCCGCGTATAATCGACTATTTTGTCTGCGTGTCCGCGAAATAAAGAGCTGTAATCGGAGAGTTTGCAGGTGTCTGCAGGCATGGGATCCCAAAAGGTATCTCCGCCTTCTATGTCAGTGCAGTGCCCAGCGCTTAATTCGCAGGTTACGCCTGATCAAAGTTACACTCGGTTAGCATTCACTCGTACAGTGGCAGTGTAATCTTGCAAGGTGATTTTTACGCTACTCAGTACAATGACATTTCCCCACGTTCCGTATGGGTCAGAATATGCTCCTCCGGAGCATCTGCCGTCGTTATCTACATGGCCGGCTAACACAATCGACGAGTAGCAGTTTGATTGGATTTTAATCCGACTATAAGAGTGCCTGATAGCTCGAAGCTACCATAGGTGTGTAAGTGAAAACATGCTGCATGAGATATTTTATGTACATACGAATATTTGCCGTTATGCACGTCCATGGTGTGGGAAAACATTCCGCATTTTTTTATTGTGCGATCTATTTCAACCTTGCATTGTATTACTTGCACGGATTTAAATTCGTCGATTTACAATAACTGCATATAAATTGGAGTGTTATTTACTCGCTGTAGGGGGACGTCGCACTTTTCTATGTCTATTAGCGATAGAGTAGTCAAATTTGCGGACGGGGCTCCGCAATCGTATCTTATTATTCCTTGAGCTTGTCGCGGCCATATGGTCAATAGCAAAATCGCGGTTATCCCACAGTGCCAGAGATCCATCTGAAAGTTAGATGGTTCCTAGATTTATTCTAATTGGTTTTGACGTGAGAAATTCGTAATCGGTTAGGATGTACGACTCGACTATTTTTCTTTATTTTAATTTTTATGTTATTTCGGTTCAATATTTCTAACACTTCGTGTGGACCGGTATATTGATCGCCAAATTTATCTGGTTTAGGCCCTTTCAATAAAAATACATAATCTCCAGGTTTAAAAGTTTGAGGGTTAATTTTTTTGTCGTAATATTTCTTTGACTTCTGCTTAGCTTCGATAACATTATCTCGAGCATTTGTCTGAAGCGCGTGGAGTTGCGTAACAAAATTTATTAAGTATTCATGATAATTGCCCAATTTTTCTTCTGGAGCTAAATGTTCGCTTGATGGAATCTTTGCTATTTTTCCGAAAATTAATTCATATGGAGTATGTTTTGTGGCTTCATGTATGCCGGTGTTATAATTGAACATGGCAAGGCCAATCCATCTATCCCACTGCTTCTGCTCGTTTGCGTATTGTTTTAAATATTCGCCTAATGCATGATCTTTCTAATGATCCATTTGACTGTGGATGAAAAGCGATTGTGCGGAATTTGCGTATTCTGAATATTTTTATTAAGTCTTCAACTCTTTTTATTAAGTCGCTAATAAAATTTCTTCCTTGGTCTGTTAATATCGCTTTAGGTGCTCCGAATACGCATATAAATCTGTCTACGAAAGTTTCGGCAATCGTCTCGGATGTTTGATCCATTAATGGTATTCCCATGCAAAATTTATTTAACTGATCTTGTAAAGTTAATACATTTTCATTCCCTCTTTCGGTTCGAGGCAATGGTCCGACGATATCCATGGCTACTTTATCAAAAGAAGATCCGGGTGTATCAGTAATTACCATTGGTTGCTTAGTTTTCACCCGTACAAGTTTTTTTAATTGACACTGTAAACATAGTTGGATCTCGGTTTTTAAGTTTTCCCAGTAATATTTATGCTTGATTCTGTTGTAAGTTTTAGTGACGTCCTCCAGTGGGCGAGCAATGCATTTCAGAAATTATAGTTGGACGGAGATCTTTTGGCGGGTATTTAATTGATCCATTGCAAATAATTAATTTGCATTCCGTGTCAATAAATAATAACTGTAGAGTGGATTTAATATTATTCCACGGTACGTTATTAACAAAATCAGTTCTAGCAATGCTAGTTGTCTCTAACTTCAATTTATCGACAACGTTATGTAATTCTTTTATTGCGGCAGTGATTCGCGTCATGGTTATTGTAGGGCCTTCCCGTTGTTCTTCACTGATGAGCAAGGCTATATGATAATATTTTTTATATATTTTATGGCCTTTACTTCTGCCAATCCGAGAGATCCTAAATTTGGAATTTCATTCCGCTCAAACAATTTTTGTGATCCTGAATCTAATGGTTTTCCATTAGTATCAACAAAATATGCAACATTATTTTTACGTAAAAACAGTAAATCGCGGCTTTCTACTATATTGTTTTTAATCATCTGAATGTCTGTGATTTTTGGCTTAGTTCGCATATTTTGTCCATCATTTTGCAATTCATTAATTTCATCTTCGCTTTCGTTATTTTCAGTATCGCTGGTATTATCTTCTTCGATCCTTTCCATTTCATCTTCCGGGTCTTCAAGGACGTCAGATAACCTTCTTTGAGAAAGATCTCTATTCTTTATTGTTTAGGTGCGGGTCTGTATTTTATCATATTTAGGAGGGTCATGGGTTAATGCTCTTTCTACGATGCTCTTTGTAACGCCGGCGGTTCACTTATCTCTTCGAGTGTGAGTGGTATGAAATCTGTATTTTCAATAGTTAAGTCGCCGTCGGGGGGCCAATCTTCTATTTCTTCATTATGTGAGAGATCTGATAGATATAGATTAAGATCATCTTCTTCCTCTTCATCAGATTCTTCTAACATTTTTTAAATTGCTTCTGCATCTTTTGGATCGTCAGGATTGAGAAGGCTTTTGTGATTAATTATATTGCAATCTGTTTCTTCCAAAGTTATTGGATTTCTTGATAAAGCGTCCGCGTTCACATTAGTTTTACCTGCTTTGTATACCACGTCGTAATCATATTCTGCTAGTTTCAATCTCCAGCGAAGTATTCTCATGTTTGCATCTTGTGCATACTTAAACCACAGTAATGGCTTGTGATCCGTGACTAATGTGAATTTTCGTCCATACAAATATGGTCGGAAGTGCTTAACGCAATAAATTATTGCTAAAGCTTCCTTCTCGTAGGTATCGTATTGTTTCGTTATCATTTAGCGTTCGAGAAGCATATGCTATAGGTCGATCTTTGTTTATTTCTTCTTGTGACAGTATACCTCCTACTGCAATTCCAGAAGCGTCAGTAGTTAAAATAAACGGTTTTGAAAAATCAGGATATTGTAAAACTGGTTCTTCACATAATTTTTGTTTTAACATTTCGAATGACTCTTGTTCATGTGTCCATTCGAAGCGTTTGTTGTTTTTTAATAAGTTGGTTAATGGTTTAGCTAACTTGGAAAAATTCGGTATAAATCTTCTGTAATATCCTGCTAATCCGAGGAATTGTTTAATATTTTTAGGCGTTTTAGGCCTAGAAAATAATCTAACAGCTTCTAATTTTTTTGGATCAGGTTTAACTCCGTCTTTACCAATTACGTGGCCTAAATATGTTACTTCGGATTTTAAAAATTCACATTTATCTGGCTGCAACTTCATATTAGCTTTATGAAGTCGTTCGATTAATAAATTGTATTTTCTTTCATGTTCCTCTTGGGAGGAAGCATATATAACGATATCGTCCATATAAACAAATCATTCTTCGCCTTGTAATCCGAACAATACTAAATCCATTAATCGCTGAAAAGTGGCAGGAGCGTTTTTTAGTCCGAATGGCATCCAATCGAATTTGTAATGCCCAAAAGGTGTTGTAAATGCCGTTTTATGATCATCTGCAGGATCCATTTTTATTTGATGGAAATCAGAGGCCAAATCACATACTGAGAAATATCGAGCTTCGCCTAACTGATCCAGAATATCGACAATATTAGGTAACGGATGGGCGTCGCCGATAGTTTTATCGTTTAACGCCCGAAAATCTAAGACCATTTTCCGTCGCTTATTTCCTTTAGAATCTTCCTTTTTTGGTACAATCCAGATAGGTGTATTGTAAGGCGATTGGGAGGGCTTAACGATGCCTCCTTCTAATAATTCATTTACTTACTTATTTATCTCCTCTTTATGGAGTTGTGGAAACCTGTATTGTCTAGTATTTATAGGTCGATCATCCGTTGTCGGAATTTGATGTTGCAATACGTGAGTTGCAGTTAATTTTTCTCCAGGAATGTGAAATCTGTCTTGACTGTTGGCTATAAGTTTCTTTACACTCTTGCTCTCCTGCGAATTTAAATGCTCTAAACGTAATAATTGTATTATTTCAGTAAATCTGTCCTGAATTTCTTCGGATATTATTAAACATTCGCGTGGAATTTCGTTCATGTCATTGTTCGATAATTGTTGTTCTCTTTCTTCTTTATATTTCGATTTGCACTTACGCTTAAATTTTTCTATCATTTCCTGGGATCAAGCCTGCGTAGATGCCATTACTTTTGAAGACGGTTTATTTTTCCTTTTATATTATTTGTATTATAAAATTGTATTTTTTTCATAGGTTCTTCGATTGTTATATGAGAGGTATTATTTTCATTGCTCTTCATGGGTGTTTTAACCCTTGGAATTGTTAATTTTTCCGAAGGATTTAAGGAGCTTTCTTTTTTCGGCTCTCTTAAATAGGAGGTCGTGTTGCGCAGTGAGATTTGGTTACTTTCCTCCTCGCAAACGACAAGAGTGGAATATGCCAGGGATGTCTGGAAACTCTCCTCTGCAATTCCAAAATTATTTAACTTTTCCGGAGAGGTTTGGTAACTTCCCCCTCCGTGGACTGGAGAATCTAATGTTTCGAAGGGGATTTGAAATCTTTCCTCTCGAATACCTAGATTATGATTTTTATTTTTATTTTTATTACCTCTCAAAAATTTTACTTTTACTCTCATTTTCATTTCCTTTATTTGTTTTTTCTCTTATTATCACTTTATTTACATTTCCATTTTTAAATTCGTCTTCATAATCATTGGAGTTACAATCGTTATCATTTCCGTCTTCATTTATAATAGTAATTATTTTTTCCTCTTTGGCTTCTTCAATTGCCTCACAAGAATTTTTATTATTGTTTTGCTTATTGGCTTCTATCTGGCTTTTATACATTCCATGACTCGATTCGTCGTCGTCGTCAAATAATTCATTTAACGGTTTAAGATCTAAGGTAGGCACGTCTGTGAAGTTAGCCTTCCATTATCAAAATTTGGAAAAAATAACGTGAGTTCTGGTTGCTCCAGCAAGAGTTCTAGAGTTCTATAACAGTTTTAGAAAGAGTTCCGCCGTTTAAAGTTACGAAAACGTCATTTAAAGAATAGGGGGGCCAACTTCACGGCGCCCCTCATTTTTCGAAAAATGGATTTTTTTTTTGTAAATTCTGAAAGTTCTCGAAGAGTTCTAGAGTTCCCTGTAGGTTAGAAAAAGAGTTCCATTAAAATAAAGCGAAAAATCGACATTAAAGTCTAACCCATATAATAACTGTTTAAAGAAGAAAACCGCAGTTCTGTCGGCAGTTCTGGTATCCTCGTAAAGATTCTAACGATAATCCTTAAGACACGAAGCGCTAAAGTCAAAACTGACAAAGTTACAACCCTCCGAAGTGCCACGCCAAAAATTTTTTTGGAAAATCAGAGTTCTGGCGGGAGTTCTGGTAGCCCCCCGAAGAGTTCTAACAATAATCCTAATGACTCGAAACACTAAAATCAAAACTGATCGAGATACAGCCGTCCAAAGTGCCACCTCCGAAAAATTTCTAAGTGCGAAGGGTCAAAAATTTTTTTGAAAATCAGAGTTCTGAGTGTTGGTAACCTCCCGAAATTTTCTATCGGAGACTCTAATGACCCGAAGGTATAAAATTAAAAAATTGATAAGTTATCCGCCGCGTGCATGCATGTAAGGCTTAAAATATTTCTAAACCCCGAAGTTTACTCACCGTTTACTCAATAGTCGCGTTGATGTAGTTTGCATAGGATTGCAAGCATATCTACCCATTAGAGAATATCGATTTCTACTCTAACGGATAAGACACGAATGCACCCATACGCACGTATATTTTTTCCTATTGTATGGTTTTTTCCGTGTCGATTTGTATGTTTACAGATCATCTTATCCTTTAGTCATGGCTAGCTTTACTGCGCTTGGCGCAGAATGAACTTTTCTAATAATCACTGCGCATAGCGCAGACTATATTTTAACAGTTATAACTGCGCATAGCGCAGACCATATTTTAACAGTTATCACTGCGCATGGCGCTGATTACGTTTTAAGAATTATAACTGCGCATAGCGCAGATCATATTTCAACAGTTATCACTGCGCATAGCGCAGACTACGTTTTAAGAATTTTAACTGCGCATAGCGCAGATCATATTTCAACAGTTATTACTGCGCATAGCGCAGATTGCGTTTTAACAGTTATCACTGCGTATAGCGCAGACTACGTTTTCATAGTAATCATTGCGAAAGCGCAGAAAGGGTTTTTATAATCGTAATCATTTCATCTTATTGTTAGCATTATTCACAATGAATTCTTTCATACTCTAACTGTAAATTGTTTTCTAGAATTTCAATATTTCTTTCAGTACTTGTCTTTGCATGTATATTTTATTTTTCTTCCATCATTTTCGCCTTTTGATGTACGATAAGTTATGTAATGACATATAATCGATTGATTCATTTATATTTTTAAGTACTCACATAAAATATAACGTGTGGACATATTTCTTCATTTGTATTTGCAATAGATCGCTTTGCAGGCATGTCGTTAAACATGTACCAGTGTAGACCTGTATATACATGTGCAACATAATGACCGTCACTCCATTTTTTACCATGTTTCTTACAAGTCCTGCCAGAGAATAATTATTGTTTTCAAGTGTAATAGTTTTGGTCACATCATTTAACGTATGTTTCCGTTGTTTTATGCCCGTTTGTTTTATGTAATTGTCATCGGATAAGATACTTGTATCGATAATTATATGAGGTCCATATGAAATGTTGCGATTAATAGTATTTTTGCATTTATGACACGTTGTTCTTTTTGCGCACATAATGTTGTCGTCAATTGCTTGTTGCATATTATTGAAGCCGTTCTTTAAAATTTCGTCAACATTAATGTTATACGTTGGTGATGTTGTTTTATAATTGTGACCACAGTCGCAACATTCGTAATCAGTTGTGTAACTTGGGATGTTTTGAAATAAATGTTCTATCAAATGCGCAGCGTTGCAGTTTGTATTAAGAGATAAATTAGATCGCGTAATACATTTTTTTTTAATGGTATGTCCCATAAGATCGATGCTCTTGTGCTGTAATCATTTGCAATAATTCTTCCACGTTCTAAAATGTCCATTGTAAACTTCACAAAGTTATTTGAAATGAGTGCAATCATATTTTCTTTGTACATATAGCGTATACCCATACCTTTTCCAACTATTTGAAAAATGGAATCAAATGCACAAGTTTCCTGAATCACTATTTGTTTTCTATTAATGGTGGTTGGATTGCAAATAGAGCCACTTTTTATAACTAGAAGACCTATAGCTTTATTAGTATTGCTAAAATCCCAATCAATGCATAGCGTTAGATAATTAGGTTTGGCTCGTTTAGAAACGTTTCATGATTTTCTCTCGATGCTTCTCTCTTTATCTTACATCGTCAATTTTCTATCTCGTTTAATGAGTTTTGCTCTGGATTATCTTCATTCATATTTATAAACGATTCATCTTCGTTATTATGCTTCGAAAATGACTTTGTTGGATGGCTTTGATCAGATAGATCTAAAGCCGATACTTCGTCACTTATATTTATATTATTACTTTTCGAAGATGTTTTTATTGTGATTTTATTGGCTTTCTTCATCGGACATTTTTGCTATATTCAATTCTGTCTCATTAAATCCTCGCTACTTTTTGCAGGTGACCTTGTCTGTTTCATATGTTGGACTCAATTCTGTTTCGTTCAAATCCTCGCTATTTCTTGCAGGTGACTTTATCAATTTATCTGGTTCATATGTTTTTGTTGGACTCAGTTCTGTTTCATTCAAATTCGTTTTTTCATTGGATAAACCACAAGTTATTTTCAGTCTACCATCAAGATAGTCAATGTGTCGAAGTATAAATTTATCTACTCGCATGAGTAATTGATTTTTAAAGGCTCTGGTCTTTTAAGTATAAATTTATCTACTCGCATGAGTAATTGATTTTTAAAGGCTCTGGTCTTTAATTCAGCAAATTCAGTTTCAACAAAAGATAATAAAGCAATCTGTGTACCACGTTTAAAATGCGACCTCATTATGCCCGTCCATAAAGGTAGGTAACACATAAGATGTTTTATTTTGTTTGCGGCCTCAACATTGTAAAATGCATTTACGACACTTCCATTTGTGGAAGCATGGGCAAGTTCTTGAGCTTCAAGATATACATTTTCTGCCCAGGTATGCCAACAACCTTCTGTAGCGATTTCGTCATCTTCTATGATTTTCATGTTCTTCCGGCTCATCAATCGTAAATCCCTTAATCATATCAGTAACTTGTACGAGATGTATCTCGGATGGTAACAATATAACAGACATATCATTATCATTGCCTGTTTCCTCGCTTAATGCCACAACTAATATCGATTTAAGAAACTTGTGTACATCGTTGAAATTATCCATTTGATATAGTCTTGCTAGACATCTCAAGAAAAATTGGCGTATTTTAATCGCTCTGCCTCTTAAGTAGTCCCATTTAGCAATCATAGCTATAAAGTGGCTGACATCTAGTCTCATGTAACACGATGAGATATCCGTATAATTATTATTAATAATTTTGTAACATACTTGCAAGTAATGATTTAAATCCTTACAGTTTGCAAATACGCGCGCAACAGCGATCAAAATTCCTTTTCCAAAATCTGTTACAACACAATTCGAGGTTTTGGCGAACCATTTCTTACAATTTCCGAAAAAAAGTAGCTTATTATGGATGCATCTTGCTTTGCGGATATCATTTGAAAAGTTGGAAAGTTGCCATGTTTAGAAATGCAAACGCATTGATAGAGAAATAAATGTGCGGATTTTTCGCCATTAGGAAGTCGTAATTTCTTCCCTATACTTCCTGTTGTATCTACGGTTAAAAAACTGTTGCTATCTTTGTGAGCCGTTTTGTACATAAGCTTTTGTTCCTGAGTCCAATACATGCAGTAAAAAACGGATCCATTCCTATATTATGGATAATGCCAGCAAATCTGATACACTTTGCCATCTGTAAATTGTGTAACGGATCGGTATTTTCCAGCTGTAAACGTTTGTCCAGTTCCTCTTGTTTAGCTTTGCGCAAAATTGTTGTTTTATATAAAACTGGTGGAATATCATCACCGAATGTCATTGTTCTACGAGCTTCATCATTACGCCAAACATTGGCATTTTTATTTCCATCCACCAACTCACTTGCAATTTTTTCTCGCAATGTACCTCTCAATTGTCGTTTCTTCTTATGAATAACATCTGACGAGAAATCGGGCGAGTAAGCGTGCACTCAAAAATTATATCATTTCCTTTTAGGGGTTTATTGTATAAACCCCTAAAATCCCCACGAGTCGTGCGTCACATTCGTTGCAATTTCTTCTAAATTTTGCGTAATATTTAGCTACTTTTAAATACCTTTGCACACTTAAATGTAAATGCGCATGGTACTTTAGTTTGTTGCCATATTTTATCGGCAAAGATGTGGGTCCATTTTCCTGCTTGCAACGATAAGTATTTACGTTTATAATGACTTTGATCATTCGTTCTAGTAGACTTTACTTGAGCCCATTTGTCTTCTGAAATTAGTAACTTAAACTTTTCCACTGTTTTCTCACAAGTGGAACTGTTGTTCAATTCAGTTAAGTTATAAGAACTGTCTTTCGATTCATTATTTGCATCTCTTTTATCAATTGAAAATGCTTTCAATACAGTACTGTACATTTCACTTCTGTCATTTTTCAAAATTGTATAAATGTGTTTCGATGTGATATGGGACCCACTATTTTTAAGCGTCTCAGATATGTAGCGATAAACGGTATGAAATGGTGGGAAAATTTTACCATTGTCGTCAATGGTTTTGTATTCCTCATTTGTTAAAATATTGCACAACTTTTCCTTATCGTACATGTTGACTATTTCTTCAAATTTCTATATTAGATTATATTTTCTATATATTTGTTGTATATATATATATATATATATATATATATTATTTTTATATTTATTATAACTCCAAAAATATTAATAAATATTAATATTAAGTATTAATAAAAGAAGAAATACCTACAAAAGAATATACAAATAAAAAGATATAAATGACATTTACATAGAAATTTAAATGACAAATTGATAGATTTCATATGAAAACATATATAAATATGTGTAATTATGTATCAAATATGTCTATATATGTTCATATATATTTTCTTTTTTTTATGTCATTTCTATTCGTATATATTAAAAGGCTCATTTTTCGCATTTTTTTTTAAAGAAAAGGTAGTTTAAAGAAATGGGAAAAAATTGTTTACGTATAATTATGTATAAATGTAATTTATATATAATTTATAATTATGTATAATTTATACATAATTATACATATAATTGCGATAATTACTTTTATATATAATTATACGTAAACAATTTTTTCTCATTTCTTTAAACTTCCTTTTCTATAAAAAAGAAATACAATAATGATTCTTGAAATTATTTCTTAATTCTTCTTCATATTATTCTTTCTGTACATATATATATATACGAATAGAAATTATATAAGAGAAAGAAAACGTATACCAACATATACAGGGTGTTAAGAAACGACCGCTCACTAACTACATAACGTTATTCCTTATGAAAAATTGACTCAAAAAGTCCTGAACAATTTTTTACTCTATTATACTTAATAAAGCAGTAATTATTTTGTAAAGATAATCCAATCGGGGTTGTCCTTTAGCCAGGTATATGTCCGTGAGCGACGTTTAATAGTATGCGTGGCGAATGTATCAACAAATCGCTCACGCACACTACCAGGCGCGCGGCTCACCGACGTTATTCCGGCTAAAGGATAACGCATAATATATATATATATATATATATATGTACACTGACCGGCAGGAATGGTAGTATATATGTATGTTTTCATACAGAAACTTTTTACCAGGAAGTTTCGAAAACAGGCGATTTTTGCGGTGGCTCTTTCATTACAATTGGTCAAGTAACTGAGTAATGACAAAATGATTTAAAAAATTAAACGTTCATGATATTAAGGTGATGCTGGATACCGACATTACAGTTGCATATCTTTATTATAATAATTCATCGAAATGGCTTAACGGATTAAAAAATCCTTTTACAGGAATAAAGTACGTACTAAAACAATTCCTGCTGTACTCTTAAAATTACATAATTATATTAATTATTTATTGTGAGCTGTCAGCTCACAGAAACATTCACTTATATAAAGATTATATGAGGTTAGCACATAAATCGAGAGACCAGCAGGACTCGGACAGGAATAATTAACACTGTGGTAGCGATAAAAGTACGAGAAAATATCTAATAAGAGAGATTTATTGCAGTAAAGCTCACTCATTTTATTCATATGCAGTGTACATGTGGAACGGTAAACAATGCACGACAGTAGTTCCGGAATTTTCTAGAAGATGGCATTGGCGTGTCGGTGTGACACTTCCTTGTGTTAGTAACTTAGCACAAGGAAGATTCACATGTATACACTACTACACACAACCCGAGTGCGTGAGGATACGCGCGTAGTCAAAACACGCGAACGTAAACGGAAAAAAGTTGACCGAACTGTCAAAGCGCGCGAATGCCTGTTCGCTCCGTGTATTTTGGAGTGTAGTCGGGTCTCCTTATACCGTGTATACCGTGTCTCACGACAAACGACGAGACAGACAATGTCGCGATAATTAGTGATAGTCGTGATAATTAGAGCAGCCCTGAGGGCAGCCCCGAGCGCGTCGGCCACCACGCGAGGAAGCAGCAGCGCTAGCAGAACGAGATCATGAAGTTGAGCAGCATGGAGGACCAGATGCTGATGAACGGATCGGACGAGGAGTCAACGCGGCGCAGCCGCAACGACTCGGACTCGAGCGAGGGCCGGTTCTCGAAGAACTCCGAGTCCGAGAGCCGGTCCTCGATACCGCGCTCCAGCTCGGTCGAGCGGTTCTCCATGCGGGACAACTATGACTCGACGGACTTCTCGCGCGCCAACTCCACGTCGAACGAGCGCTTCCATTCGGACTTCTCGATCGCGGTGGCGACCCTTTAGAATCGTGAAATAACATAATTTCAAAGATTCTCAGTCCCGATTTCTAATGGTATGTACAATCAAAATCAGAAGCGTCTATTTTGACGGTACTGAGTATATAAAATTGATATGTATAAAATTGCATGATTATATGTATATTACATATAAAAATCAGAAGCGTCTATTTTGACGATACTGAGTATATAAAATTGCATGATTATATGTATATTACATATAAAAATCAGAAGCGTCTATATTGATGGTACTGAGTATATAAAATTTATATATATGTAAAACTGCATGATTATATATTACATATAAAAATCAGAAGCGTCTATTTTGATGGTACTGAGTATATAAAATAAAAGTATAAAACTGCATTATTATATATTATGTATAAAAATCAGAGGCGTTTGTAATCTGACGGTACTGATTATAATAAAAATCAGAAGCGTGTATTTGACGGAACCGAGTATATAAAATTAAAATATAAAACTTCATGATTATATATTATATATGATTATATATTATATATAAAAGTCAGAGGCGTCTGTGATATGACGGTACTGATTTTAATAAAAACCAGAAGCATCTTGTTTTTAAGATAGTGCTGGTTATTACAAATACTTATAAATTTGATTCGAAGAGACGAGAAAAATTTATTTGTGCGTTCTCACGGGAATGAACATTGGAGGGGCCCATCCACTGTTCCCAATATTTAAAATCATAGAATAATATGGATTTTATATAATACTATAATTTTAGTCACACTTCAAGACAAAATTAGTATTATACAAGTCATATTGTACAAATTATTGAATATATTTTTTTCATAAGATATAATAAAGTCGTTATATTATTATACATATTAAAATCATACGCGACTTTAATATTTATTAAAATATTATCAGGATGAGGGGCCCACAATTTGTAGGGCGGCCCTGCAGTGCCTGGTAAAAGGAAACAGACGCTCTAGCCGTCTCAGAACATCGAGAATCTTCGCAACATTGAGATTCTTGGTAACAATGAGAGGAAAAGGACGAAAGACCATATATCTGTCCTGCTCGTATCGTAAACAATCGAGGCGGCAACATTGCACGCACAAGCGCGCAATGTATACATGCTTGAGCTAGGATCGATAATATAGGAAATTTTTATATCATATTCTAGATTATCGACCTCGATCAAGTTTGGCCGTCACTCCAGCATTCCCTTAATTTGCAGTTTATAACATAAGCGAACGACGAGAGTTATGACGAGAGTTACAACTTCTACGATATGAAATAAAAAACTTATACAAAAAAAGTTAATCTTAAAATGCATGTCACTACATCGTTATGTCATAACATGTGAGATATTTTTCTCCCAAACACCCACATAGAAAGAGAACTTCTAATGGATGTCCAGTAGATCTGTCATGGATATTTGGAACTCCAGTAGAGGTTTGTTAGACATCCACCAGCCAACGACCAGATATCCATAGTTCCGTCTTGATGTCATCCATTGAACCTCTATTAAACATCTTTAAAGATGTCCATTAGACGTAACGTAGATTAGAAATAGATTATTCGTGGATCCTCGGTGAACAACTAACCGACGTTACGTGGATCATTAATAGAGGGTTCAAGGGAGGATGAATGGGGTCCATAGAGGATGAATATAACCCAGACAGTATATGGATATCTTTTGGATGTCTTAAAGAATATCAAATCTCCCACTTATTTTAGTTTACAACATATAATACGAACATATTACTGTATTATACTGATAGAATGTTACCAGAAGGTTCTAAAGCCATTACTCAAAACATTCATTTCATGTTTCGGTTAGTCTAAAGATGTTCATTAAGCTTCTTTATATATTCAAACAAAAACGAATTTTACTTACGAGAAAGCGTATAGTTCTTGCGACTCCTAGTGGCGTGCGCGGAACTTATATGAGTTTGCGAGCACAAGAAAGAGCGCTTTCGTGCAACGTAACGATTTTTTATGGAAAGTTTTAAAATGATGTTTTTAATTATATTGCTACACAATGACATTCCTACGTAAAATTATAAATTTTAAATGTATTATCTAAAAGTGTCTTAAATTAATCCCTGAAATTTCTAATGGCAGTCCATCAGATGTCTTATGGACGTCTTCTGGAAATTTCGAATCTTTATGATAGATGCCAATTAGAGGATATCATTTCATGTGGATAATCTATCAAAAACGTAGTATATGTAAATCTGTTATACATCTATAATAGATGTCTAATGGATGTCTATAATGGAATTGTAATGGATATCTATCATGGAGATAAGATCTCTAATAGAGATATATGAGACTTCCACGTGGAGCCAAACGTCGCATGGAGCTATGGAGTTTGAATGGATCTCCAGTAGACGTCTATCTGACTTCCATCATGGAGATAGACGTCCCATGGAGTTATGGAGGTTTGATGGACATCCACTGGATCCCAATTTCTATGTGGATATGTTGGTAAATAATAAAACTTACTTGTTAAATATTCCTTCCGAATTTCTCTTATTCCTCTCTCTTCTCAGCTACAAGCAAAAGAAACGTGAGGAAAAACTAACACAAGCTAAACTTTACGTAACGTAACCTTACTTAACGTAACTTTTACGATTCAGCTTCACCACGGGTAACAATCGATATCGACAAGATATTCAAGCGCCACCTAAAGATGTGCTACTAGCGATCGCGACTTTGTAGATTGGTCGGCTTGCACGGACCGGGGGCGCTGAGAGCGCCGCGGCCGGAACTTCGATCCAGATCTACATTACCATTAGCATTTCCGTCATGTTGGTAGGAATGTTGCAGTCGTTGCATATTGCATTGTGAAGGAGTGTGAGGAGAGGCAAAAGTTTGAGGATTTGGGAGAAAGATAATGGGAAAAGAAAAGAAGAGAATGGGACGTGACACGTCGAGGGTCGACAGGTGGAGGAGAGAGGACGAGGCAAAACAGGAGAAGGCGCAGAGAGAGAATCGGGAAAAGAGCGAGCGAGGGAAAGAAAATGCGAGGCTCGAGGAGAGCCAGAAGAAGAAGAAAGAGGGAGATAAGAAGGGGCAGCAGAATGAGGAACGTGGTGCAGAAAGAAACGAAGGTCGTGGAAGGATGGCAGAAAGGTTCGTGCATCTTGCACCTTTTATTTTTAGGTTATTATTAACTGCGCATTAAGTAACTGTAACAATGCATCAATGCTATAATTTCCTACTTAACAATGTAATTGTTACAACATGCGTTATATATTACGTTTGTATTAGTAAGTAGAAAATTATAATATTGATATAATGTTATCGATACTTGGTGTGTACTGGATTCGCTAGGTGAAGTTGCACACAAGCTCTTCTTAAACGCGTCACGTTAAGTTAAATTAATTTTCGATCTTTACTTTGAATATTTTATGATTTCGTTTGTGTGTTAGTTGAGATTGAATGTTACGTACGAATTAGATAAGTTTAAGAGCTGTACATAACATTAAATTTCAATCACCGCACAAATTAAATCATAGTATATTTAGAATAAATTTCAGATGTCAACGTTACGTGTTACAGAAGACCTTGTGTGATAACTTTTAATTAACACTATATAAAAAATATGCATACATTAGGAGAGCAATGTCGGAAAATAATAAAAGGGAAAGGACTGCGGAAAGGGAGAGGAACAGGGAGGAGGAGAGCGTAGCTTTAATGAGACGAGCGTTAGCAATGATAAAAAGGGAGAGATCGAGAGACAAAAGAGCAGAGCACATTAGCGTCGATGAAGTGAAGTAGAGGAAAAAAGAGAGAACGAGGAGAGAAGGCGAGGAGAGAGAGGCGAACGCCATTTGGACGAGCGTAACAAGTATGTTACACTTTTTATATTACAATGTTAAATTATTTCTTTGCAAGATAACTTTTAATTTCAATTCTTGCGTTATCCGTTTGCATAGATATTATTCGTCCAAACGAGGAAGAGGAGCAAGAGAAAACAGAGGATGGAGAGGAACAAGAGGATGGAGAGGGGCAAGAGGAAATGGTGGATGGCGAAGAGGAAATGGAGGATGGAGAGGAGGGAATGAAGGCTGGAATGGAGGCTGGAATGGCGGAAGAGTGAATGGAGGATGGAGAGGGGGAAGGGGGACTCGTCCCGTACATGTCAATACAACAGTCTAGTCATGTAGTTTATTCTTTTTACTTTGTCATTTTTTCATTTCGATTATTTTTTTCATATTTTTTTATTTTTCATAATTTTGTTTCCATTATTTTATTTTTAGTTTTATTTTGAATTTTTATTTTGATTTTTATTTTATTATATATAGTTTTTATTTAATTTTTATATCGAAATGTTAAATACATTTTTACTTTATTAATATATTATTAATACGCATATATTTAATTTAATACACATTACATAAGTAATACACATTAAATACACATTATATATATTTTTTTATCTTTATTTCTTCCCAAACGACAAATGCTTTTCCTTCCTCAATATATTCCTGACTCTCATCCCTTATTGAAATATCAAGTCTTTTTTTTACTTACATTCAATTTAACTAACAACAAATAAGCTGAATTGTACAGACGGGGTCATTAATGCATTGACATCGTAAGCTAAACGGGTTTTGGAACACGTGCAATTTCCAATTATTCGTGTATCGTGACTTGGCCGGAATGAGTTCTATAAGACCAGGAGCCAATAAATTCAAGAAGAAAAAAGTGTATCATGACTCATGATACATGAATGCTTAGAAATCGCACGCGTTTCGAATGTGTTCCAAAACCCGTCAACTTTACGATGTCCAGGCATTAATGACCCCGTCTGTAGGTGTAGTGAACTTTCAAGTATTTGTTTCTTTTTTTTTAAACATTATAAATTTGTTTACAAGGGAATCAGACCCCTCCTAGTTTCAATAAATTTTTTCATACGTTTCAATATATTTTTTAGTACTACATTTCCAGTAACAAGGTCCGCAGTCCATAATCATTTTTTAAACCTTAAGGGGTAATGCCACGTGAAATTGAAGGTCGATTATTAGCCCGACGCACGCACGCACGCACGCACGCACGCACGCACGCACGCACGCACGCTCGCACGCACGCACGCTCGCACGCACACAGTATATACGGTATGCGCGAAATAAATAAGCTGACCGGCATTGAGCCAACTGAGTAAAGTGACTTGTCCATTATCAAAGTAGGAAGATGTAACGTGATTTTACTTAAACTGTGATTATAGCAAATTTTAAAATATCTTGCAGAATTTTTAACTTTGTCAGAAAAGTTTATTATTAAAAAAAATTAAGTAATTGCTTATTGCAAATTTATTTTTTGTTCTTTTTACACCAACTGATTCATCTCATTATTCTGTTAAAAAAGTATTCAAATAAGATGATCGAAAAATCAATATTTTACGAGATATTTTGTAGTTTACGTCAAAATTCGGGAAATTTCAAGTCTTATTACTCGAAAAGTTCTTGATGAAAAAAATTTTTTTGTAGTATTTTAGAAGCTCCCGAAGTGAGCTACAAGAATACGCAATGAAATATAGGGTGTTCCATTTAAGAAATTGAAAGTGACCTTTGCGTGACCTTCAAGCAGCTATTCAAGGTCAAATCAATGGTCCCATCGTATGCCCTTTCAAAACCGTACAATTTTTATCTGAAACATTTTTCTGTAAAACTTATAGTTGTCGAGATTTTTCAGGGTTTCCACACTTTTGACAAATCCTGTATGTGGAACACATGACACGACAAGCACTTTCGAGAAAGATAAAGTCCAAAAATCATACGATCAAAACGCGTTTCTTGATATTCTAAGTCGATTGGTATACTCACCCCAAGACCAATTTGGAAAAACCGCACATCCAAGCTTGAAAAAAAAATTTTTTTTTCAAACATATAACAAATTCTAACTTTACAAAACTAGAAATATAGTACGTGTCGTCTTCAGAGTTACACTGAAGATGAAACGTACTATACTGAAAAATATATGTTCAAAACTCATATAAAAACCCATATTATGACAGGCACTCTCAAGAAAGGACACCATTTACTTAATTCGATATCTCCGAAATTACTGGTCCGAAAGAAACGGACGTGGTCGCGTTTGGAAGATTCCGACGTCCGCCAAACGGTCGTTCAAGTCCCGTTCCTTCATCTGTTACCGTAAAAAATACACGTCAAGAAATGTGAGAAAACTTCAAAAATCGATATCTCTGAAAATAATAGAGATTAGGAATTGAACGTGCTCGCGTTCGAGAGGCCCTAAAGCCCGCCACACGCTCGTCCAAGTCCCATTGCCTCTTCGGCCACCGTTAAAAAGTTACGAAATAAAATATAAAAAAATACATATCCGAAATCAATCAAGATGAAGAAGGGAGCATGGGCTCGTTTGAAAGCTCTCGCCAGCCCCTACACAGCGCTCCAAATCCCATTGCATCATCGGCCACCGTTACAAAGTTATGAAATGAAACAGAAGAAACATATACAAATTAATATCTCCGGAACCAATGACTTTGGAGAAATGGGCTTGGGCTCCTTTGAAATGTTAAAAACTCGTCTCAAAATTGTGTCACAACTGGTATAGTCGCCCCGAGTCGGATCTCCATAAATCATTCGTTACAAGTATACAAATCGACGACTAGAAGCGTGTCACACGCTCGTCGTCTCGGCCCTGGGTGGTGGGGGTTCGTCCACTGTCCCAGGAGCATGGGCCCCGTGCTATCGAGCGCGTCCCCGGGTTGCGGATAAGAGTACGGCCTCCAGATATGGAGGTTACCCGTGAATAACTCCTTCGGGAAGAATAAGCGGGCGCAGACAGTGGGGCAAACGATGGAACCGAGGGAGTAGGAAAACGCCCGTCCGGGGCGCTCGGACGTATTCCGGGGTCGGGGCCGGGCGGGTGGGGCCTTTTGGAGACGCCAGGACGTATTCCTGGGTCGGGGTTCGACGGTCGGAGTGTGACGTAACTTGACGCTCTCGTGACTACGCCCCTTCCGAAGCGGGTAGCGTCGAGTGGTGTAGTCTGATAGAAAGAGATGGAGTCCCCTCACCAGATGTGCTGGTCGCCACGGCGGGTAAGGCGATGGAGGAGGTGTGGCCTCCTTCGCCCCAACCGTCCGTGGGGCCCCCCGCGTGGCGGAATTCGATACGGTGCCCCTGTAGTCGGAGACAGGGGACCCCCGAAGACTCACGGGAGCCTGGGGCTTGCCCCGCCCGTGAGCTTGTAGAGGGCAGGAGCCCAGTGCATCGGATGTGCTTTCCTGATGCCCGAGGCATATGCCGCCTCCCGGACAGAACTCCGGGCCCGACCAGTTGGTAGCCGGGCGGTGAGGGTACACCCTAGCGGCGAAGCCGTATCGAATAGCGGGATTAAAACCAAAAATGACAGACACTACTATTACAATTACCGATGTAAGTAACGAAGGCGCGGAACTCACCGCAGCAGCAGCAGGGACGTCTGAAACACGTCCGGTTCCAGGAATTAGTAGGATGGGAGATCCTACCAGGCCAGTCCCGTCTTTCCGTCTGTCCAGCGGAACGGAAGAAGAGGACGACGACGATGACGACGATCCACCCGAGTCGTCAACGTCGGAAGACGAAGAGGAGATGGACGAGGAGAGAGAACATTGGTGGCTGCGTCTCCTCAATCCGAGGCCGATCGGTAGAGATCTTGAGAGGGAAGGTGTCCTCATGAGATTCGACGTGGACTCCGTCCTGATAATTTGCAGATCGTTGCAACCGTTCAATTGCAATATACGTCTGCAAATTAACACGATGCCCGAACCGATTTCACGGTACAAGAATTACAAGATGCTAGAGAGTCTGCTAAAAAAACATTTGCAACCCAACAACGATGACGACAACGGCGACGACAATGACGACACGATCGACTTGACCAGGCCGTTCTTCGAGTTTCAATTTGGCAAACTCGACGGCCAAAGCATCTACATACTTATACAAATCGACGAGGACGGTCCCGTCTTCGAATGTGACGACACGGACATCATGGTGGACGTACAGACGATGGCGTGTAGCCTCTTTATCAAGAATTACGTCATCGAAGCGACTACGTTTCTGTCGACGTGGTCGAAAACGGCCCGCTCTGGTCTCCCTTTCATCCGGGAAATAACCAATAACAAATACGTCAACCAACCCGATTTCGTCGAATTCGCCGAATGGCTGGCCAACTTGACGACGACGAACAGCCCGCGCGAGACGTGCGGCATAACGTTTATACGTTATTACGTGTGCGAGCACGGTCTGCCGAGGGACCACGCAAGGGCGTTCGTACGAGCAATTGTTCCATCGCTCGATCACCGCGACGTGGATGTGGTGCAAATTCACGTCGCGAACGAATTAAGTTTCGCCGATGGATCGAGCGACGGGGGGAGGGCGTTGCTCGTCCGTCTGGACGGCACGTCTAGGCAACCAGGATCGCTGGCGTCTGTCTTGCGCGGTGACAGCAGCACGACCCGGTTGCAAAAATACAAGATAGGCCATCTCAGCCAATACGGCTACTTTTCACGCCACGGCGAGTTTGCGCTCTGTACTAAGAGACCTAACCGTGCGTGAGTTACGTACGTACAGGCGTACAATTTGGCGGCCAAGATGGCCGCTCCCGCCGAGTGCGGCCTAGTACCTATGTACTTTTTGTCGAGAGGCTTCGACGGCAGCGACAAGACGTACCGCCGTTTTGCTAGAACGGTGCGGCAGTACGCGCACAACGTTTTGGAATACGCCACGACGTTCTTCAGCGACAACAACGAGCTGCGCGTCGAACAAGTGGTGACGCTGAGCAACGTCGCCACAGAGGATGCGTCAGTAGAGGAACAGGTCGCCTGGTCAGGCGTATTTGAAGAAGAACGGTGCCAATTGACGATCGAACTGGTACATCGTCAACTCGTGTACCGATTCGACAATTGGGAGATACATTTCCGCCAAAACATCGGCGAGGAGCTGCGCCTATTACACGACAGCGTGTTGGACCCGAAGATTTTCAAACAATCGCCGTACGTCCCGACGGCGGCGATCGAACGTGCAATGAGAGCCGATTTCAGGCTCTCATATTTCTTGCACGGAAAGAAGCCCGAGTACAACTACGAGATGTGCCGACATATGATGCCCCGCGGCAATGAAGTCGATGACCGGGGTGTCATCTACATGCGGCCACTCGACGACGACGACGACGCGGACGCGAATCAACGGTCGGAAAAACTTCCGCTACACGCGTCCGACGTACCACATACCACGTTGACGGCGGGCAAATTTTTGTGACAGTATCGCGACTTGCTGCCTGATCCGGTCGACGGCCTGACGCCCTATCTGATATCAGTGTACGCCACGTGAGCCTACACCCGGGCGTTTCTAACACCACAGGCCGAAAAGACCGTCGATCCGGCGCAAGTCGCGCGCGACATTCGCGCAAACATCGCGCAAACGTTTACCGCGACGTACTTGCTCGCGCGGATCGCGCGACAAAAGAAAAGCGAGTATATGATAAAAATTACGGGCGTGGTACGCGCCGATTACTTGGCAAGGGCGATGCTCGTCGACCCTCGCTCGCCCTTAGCCAAAATGGTGCGCACAAGTGTCCAAATCAATCAGGATTACCTCGACACTTTTACGAGATATATAAAAGATAATTTCGAGGTATTCCCACAGAACATAATTGATTCGACACAATTGTCCAGACGGTGGTCAATAGTGACCGGGCGTGGGAACGTCGCTGTACTACCAGTTGGACTTCCTCTGACGGTGGAGTCCATGAGAGGAGCGGTAAGAAGAGTGCGGGCGGGACTCGACACGCTGCCGACAAACAAACGCGCGGCGCCGAAGAAGCGTCAGCGTCCAATATCTTTACCCTCCTCCTCCTCCTCCTCCTCCGTCTCCTCGGCCGCCGGCGAGCGACAAACGGCGTCGCCACCATCACCACTGCCGTCACCGCAGCTCCTCGCGGAAACAAAATAACCGTTAGACGAATCTTCTTGTCATCATCGTCGTCGTCGTCGTCTTCATCCACCGACGAGGAGATGACTGAGAAAGTGACGACTGTCGTCGCCATTGCCGCTGCTCCTTGCGCGACAATTCTTGACGATTCCTCCGGCGGCGAGGAATCACCGGTCGTCGCAACCATTGAGCGAACACCGCCGCCGCCAGTACTATCGCCGTCGCCGATTCCAACGAGGCCGTGGCGGTGGACACCTTTACGCGGCTTGGAAAAAAAGACGCCGTCGCCTCCGCTGCAGCAGCTGCCGTCACCGCCGCTAGCACCATCGCCGCCGCCGCCGTCGCCATGTGTCGCCACGACTAGACCCACGACGCGATTGATGGCGAGGCGTATGGCTTTATCGCGCCCGGGACAACCGGGAATAAAGCAAGACGAAGCAAATCAAGGCGAACGACGCGAATCGAGCCCGACGTCAGGTCCCGAGGGACCAAGTCGTCAGCGTCCATCTCCCGACTCTCTTCGTCGCATAAAACGTCAGGTAGGCGAGACTTTACTGACGAACACGATCTGGCGATATTACATCACTGTCAGCACTGGCAACGTGAGGAATGAAAGGTCGTGGTTGGACCTAATAGATCAGAGGTCGAATCTATTTAAGAACTTTCGACCGATCCACCTAATATGGAGAGCACGTCAAATGGCCGTCGGAATGGTCGGTGACCAATTCAAGCGAGACAATTCCGTGGCGCTAAAAACGTTAAAAAAATATGTTATAGTGTCGTTCAAAGACAAATAAATCATCGCAATCGTATATTTATATTTTTCTATCGCGCCTATATACACATTCATCATCTTATATTTTACATTTATTTTTTTTACCTATTTACATTTTATATTTTAATTTATATTATTTATTTATATATTTTTTATATTTTTTATTATTTATTATTACATATTATATTATATTCTTTTTTACTTATTTAAATTTTATAAACCTATAAATTTAATATGGAGAGCGCGCTAAATGGCCACCGGGTCAGCGAGCGGTTCCAACGCGACAACGCCCTAGCACTGCGTATGTTGAAGAAACTGGTCGATAAAGCATACAGGCGCAGCAATTCAATTGTACATATTATTTATTTAGTTATTTATTTATTTATTTATTTATTTATTTATTAACATTTGTACATATTATTTATATACATCATATCGATCTCTCTATATACATTTGTACATATTATTTACATACATCATATATCGATTACTCTATATACACTTGTATTATTTATATGCATCATATCGATCTCTTTATATACACTTGTACATGAGATTTATTTACACTTGTACATCATTCGATCTCTTTATATTCACATTGTTGATGTTGTTGTTGTTGTTGTACATACACTTGTTGATTCTACATAATTTGTATATATTATGTCTCGCATCTCGAGTGGATTAGGCCTACTGGTGAGACCACTTAAAAAAAAACGCATTAACGCAATAGTACCTTATGAGTAATGTGGAAATCTATTGCCTCGTACTTGAAAGCAACGATTTAATAAATATAATACAATAATTATGAGAGTTGTGTACATAATTATGATTATTTTTCAACTTTTCTAAAGCAGATATTTATTCATCCGTTCTGCATTGGATATGTTTTGTTACGTCCCGCGTTAAATGTCTTTCTCTGTTACCTGCCCAGATTGCAGTCGGCGGTTATACATTTGTTTGTTACGAGTGGCAGAATGGCGCGCGCGCGCGCCACACACCCACACACGCACGCACCCAAGCACGCAAGCACGCACGCACGCACACACGCACACGCAAACGCACACGCACACGCTCACACACACACACCCACCCACCCACCACCCACACCCACCTACCACCCACACCCACCCACCCCCACACACACCCCACACACCACACACCCACACACACCACGCACGCACGCATGCACAAACACACACACACCCATACACATCCACACCCACCCACACCCTCACACACCACGCACGCACGCACGCACGCACACACACGCACGCACGCACGCACGCACGCACGCACGCACGCACGCACGCACGCACGCACGCACGCACGCACGCACGCACGCACGCACGCACGCACGCACGCACGCACGCACGCACGCACGCACGCACGCACGCACGCACGCACGCACGCACGCACGCACGCACGCACGCACGCACGCACGCACGCACGCACGCACGCACGCACGCACGCACGCACGCACGCACGCGCACGCACGCACGCACGCACGCACGCACGCACGCACGCACGCGCGCGCGCCACACACCCACGTACGCACGCAAGCACGCACGCACGCCCGCCCGCCCGCCCGCACGCACGCACGCACGCACGCACGCACGCACGCACGCACGCACGCACGCACGCACGCACGCACGCACGCACGCACGCACAAACACACACACCTTAGATGTAAGAATAAAACTCTATACTTTATATATATTAATTCACACGGCTTTCTCATTCATTAAGTACCCGCCGCCCGGACCTTGGATTCCCGCGAGCTATCCGACCCAATCAAATTCAAATCCAACGTCACAAAATATACATACAAAAAGCAGAAATTATTGTCTCATTTAGAACGTACAGGAAGACGAGACAACAAAACCTAATATATGGTATGAATACAACCTGGCTTATGACGCAACTCGATAGAAAATTTTTTCCAAATGAGTTTGCTGCACAGGGGAAGAATATAAGTCAACAAGGTTAGCAGACATTTATGTTCATGATTATTTATTTATTTTGCTGGGAAAAATCCGATCAGCAAAAGCCGGAATTCGAAGATTTCTTCAGTAACCAATATATCCCAAACGAGTTAGCTGCAAACGGTAAAAAATATAAATCAATCGTTAGCAGGATGGCATTTATATTCACAATTATTTATATTGTATTAATGTATGATTTCCATGCAAAGAATATTACAGAACATAAATGATTTTTGCGTTGTAACGAAACGTTACTAGGGAACCGCGTCGTCGCAGCACCCCACCTCGCGCAGTTTCCCCCGCCACGTCTGTAACCCCGCACCACCGACCGACCGATATAAATAGGGCCCGCGAGCCGTGGAGAGACAGATCTTCTCGGATCGACGAGCTGAGTCGATCTGCCACCTCAAGACGCGCTGAGTCTTGACTCCTGGTGAAAGTGCGAGCTGAGCATGACCACCGAACCTCTCGACGCGAATTGAGCGTCTCCTGCACAGACCGATCCTAACACACGCACCGCGAGCTGAGCGGTTTCCCACCCGGGCCGTCTGCGAGATGAGCAACGGCGCCGGCATCCTCTAGGGCCACGAATTGAGAGGCTCACACCGCCGCCGCCGCGAGCACGTGCTGAGTGCTCCCGTCCGTTGACAGCTCCCGTCCGGCACAGCTGATCGCAACGCGCCGATCCGCGCTACTCAACGCCGCCGGCCCATGACACCGGCCCCGCGCGCCGAACCTTAAGCCGCGACTCGCCCGCGACTCGCCCGCGACATCGCCGCGCCCGATTGGCGCTCCGCCGTCACCGTGCAATCGCGTCTTGCGACGACCGCCACCATAGAATTAAGCCGAATTAGAGATAAGTAACACTGTACATATTTACCCACACACCTTAGATGTAAGAATAAACTATATTATATATATTAAAATCACACGACGTCTCATTCGTTAAGCACCCGCCGGACCTTGGATTCCCGCGAGCTATCCGTCACAAACAAATAAATCCAACGTCACAGCGTTTACTGGAGCGTACAACGGAGAAGTGATAGCATTACAGAAATTTTTTGCTCGAAAGTGCGATTCGGTAAAAACTGCACTGCAATTCTAACCTGATTCATATTTATTGTACATACATGCGTTCACCATGCGTTCGGGGAGACACCACCAACGCTATCAACGCTAATGCTATTCGTGCACTATCTCTCTAGCAAGAACGTCGGTAGCGCGAATTATGACGTCAAAACGCTACCGTCACGATGGTGTTGATTGGATTGGTAGCGTGCTCCCCGAACACCGATAGTGCTGAATAGCGCTAATAGCGAGTTCCCCGAATACACCCTACATCGGTTCGTGTCACGCCGCGGATATCCTGCGTCAATTTATTCAGATAATGGTACTACATTCCAAGGTGCTGATCGCGAACTTAGAATCGCAATTACTAAGGCTCTCGAAAATTCGGACTTCCAAAATACGCTTTCGACCGACGGAATAAAGTGGCATTTCGTATCACCTTCCGCTCCTCATTTCAGTGGATTATAGAAAACTGCCGTACGAAGCGTCAAGTACCATTTAAAACGTTGTATCGGGGCACATACGCTCATATTCGAGGAATTAACTATCGTTCTTTGTCGTATCGAAGCATGTCTTAACTCTCGTCATCTTTACTCTGTATCTGACGATTTCGACGATTATAATATACTAACGCCAGGACACTTCCTCATCGGAGGACCACTGCTGGTTGCACCAAGCGTTCTCGATCTTAACGAAGCTGGTCTTTCCCACTGGCAATTGTTGCAACACATTACCGAAAATTTTTGGAAATCCTGGTCAAACGATTACACAGGCCCACAAAAAAAATTTTTTTCTGCGCCATGAATGCCACAATCATTTCCTATGTATTTTTTGCCGCTGAACCCGAATCCGCAGCCCGTTTAACCCCTAGTCGTCAGGATTTTTTCCTAACCTCAAAAAACACCGTAAAATTCACCGAAGCCATTAAATAACATTACACAGCCCCACAAAAAAAAAGTTTCTGACCTCGGGGTCTCAAAATTCTTACTATATGTTTTTGGGGTCGCTGAATTCGAATCTGAGTTCTAAATAGCTCCATCGGGTCTGAGAAAAAAATACGTTTACTGTATGTTTTTAGTGTCGTTGAACCCTCACCCCCATAATCCCTTAATCACGGTAATTCTGATGGACATTTAAGCTCATAAAAACTTTAAAACAATGTTAGATTCTTGTTTCGTCCTTGAGAATTTCTTTTGAATATACTTAGTGAATCATACAACTAATATGTTGTTATATATTTTCAAAAATCTTGCTGCCTTAGAGAACTCTGGAAATGGTGACACTGCTTCATAAGAAGATGTGTGGTATGATCCACACATCTTCTTATGAAGCAGTGTCACCATTTCCAGACATCTTCTGGATCATTCAGACAATCTGAGTGTCTTTCGTCAGCCTCTTTTGCTTCCGCATATATATAGCGCAAATTTGACAAAAGATGATCAGGATCGTCCTGATCGTCTTTTGTCAAATTCGCGATATATATATATATATATATATATATATATATATATATATATATATATGCGGGAGTAGAAGAAGCTGACGAAAGACACTAAGTGAAATATCATTGCTGTCAACGATGCTGCGTTATACTAACGAAGAGTTAGCAAATATGCTGCTCATTTATGGCGAATGCCATAAAAATGAAAGAATAGCTGCGATTTTATACGCGAATCGTTTCCCCGATAAGCGGCACCCGGCACACTCGCTTTTTGGATTACTTTATCGTCGGCTTTGTCAATTTGGCACTCTTCACGCATCAACACGTCCACGAAACGTACGCCAACGCGATGAAGGAATCGTGAATCAAGTAAGAGAGGCTCTTGTAGTAAATCCCCATACTGCACCAGGTGTATTGCGAGTGAGAGAAATCTACACCAGTCCAGAGTGCATAGGGCGATTAAAAAAAATCTAGGATGGCATCTAGGATTCTTTCAAACGACACACAACGCAAAAGTTGTTGCAAGATTTACCTCGCCGAGAAAGATTTTGCGATTGGATCTTAGACCAAGTAAGTTTAATATCTTAATAATTAATTAGCCATTTTGCTTTCACAAAAGTTTACAATATACGGAATTATTGAATAAACTTTCGTTTGTCGCTGATTGTTCTTTGTTCCCATACAGCAACGATTGTTGCGGAAAGTTTGAAAAAATGAAAAATATGAAAAATACAACTATATTATTGTATACCTTTATTATACAGGCTGGCAAGACAATGTTACCGATGATAATTTCTTAAGAAGAATCTTGTGGACGGACGAGTGTACTTTTCGGAGTGACGGACGTATTAATCGCCATAACGAGCATCATTACGCGGAAGATAATCCCCATTGCCGGAAAGAAACACACGTCCAGGGGCAATATAGTGTAAATGTTTGGATGGGGATTGTGGACAATATGGTCATAGGACCATATATTATTCCTGAGAATGTCACGGGTGAAGTGTATGCAGAGTTTTTGGAAGAAACACTGCCAAATTTATTGGAGGATGTTCCACTTAATATCCTGCCGAACATTATATTTCAACAAGACGGTCATCCAGCTCACACGTCCATTCTCGCCCGTGCTGTGTTAAATCACCGATTTTCACACAGGTGGATAGGCTTTCACAGCGATCTCCACGAGTGGCCACCGCGATCACCTGATCTCACACCCATGGATTTTTTGCATGGATTTACATACGAGATCAGGTGTATCAGACATTACCAGTTAACCGAGCTGATTTAATAGAAAAAATTGAAGCAGCAAGTCTGAACGTAACACCTGCGATGCTGAGCGCAGTGCGACAAAGTTTTATGCGGAGAGTCGCATTATGTTTAGAAGAGTCTGCAGGATATTTCGAACATCTTCTGTAAATATCAATAAATAGTTTCCCTACACAAATGAAAAATGTTTTTGACTTAAATACTTTCTTATATTTCTATCCCGCATCTTCGGAATAAAAAATAAATTTTCTCTTTCACTTCTTCTGAATCTGAAAATTCTATCGAAACTTATAATGCCAATACGCGCGAAAAATAAAAAGGTGAAGAAAGAAAGTTTGTACTATCATGTTTATTTTATCGTGTTAACTTCATAAAATTTAATTTTTCATCTTTCATTGTCGTTTCGGCTTCTCTTATAATAATCACAATTATATAATTATCACCCTAATCCGTCCAAATAATTGAAACGCTGCAAACTTTATTGGTATAAAGGCACGCGATCCACTCGATTAATAACCGAGACAGCACACAATATTCATAAAATATTTATAAGTAATAATTATTTGAATGTTTTATAAATATTTACCAAAATATGTATTTTATAAATATTTTTATAATCTTAGATTGAACAGATCATAAAGATTTATCATAAGTATTATAAAAATATTTATATAATATGTATAAAATATTGCTATAAATATTAATTTTTTTATTTATCATAAATATTGTGTAAAATATTTAGTTTATGTTTTAATAACATGTTGAATAAAGATTTTATGATTTTTTTTCCTTCGTGTATATAAAATATGTATAAAATATTTATATAATGTTCTTAAAAAATTAATAATAATAAATATTTAATAATATATATCATAAATACTATGTACTGTTTGGGAAATTCTGACGGTATATGATATGCCGTTACCTACTGAGCCGCGCTTGCCCTTGCAAAGTCTGCCGCGCAACCCGTCGTACTGCTTAATATGTATCTGCACCACCCTGTACCAATTGTTGCACATCGTTCTTGTCGATGTCCCACATATCGGGTGATCTCGAGAATTTCTGATCTGTCGTTGAATCGGTTTTGATGTTGGGCGAAGACGTTGCGAATTCCGATAACTCCCATGGAATAGGGGACTCGTCCTCGTTGTTAAACTGAAAGCATCTCGATAAGATCGTTGACGGGCGCCTTCCCGTCAGGAGCCTCGATGCTTCGAGTACTCTTGATTTCGGGAAGAACGACGGCCGTGCGACCCGTGGAACAGGTCTCCCCTACGTTCTCTAAATAATAGCTCCACCCCTCGAGAGATGAAATGAAAAAAGATACACTGTACAAATTAGAAGTGTAATTTGTGACAGTCTTGCTACAGCATTCGTATGTGGCGGCCGCGCCTTTTGAACAGTATAGAAGCCGCGTGCGCCGTTTCCCGCGCTCTGGATGACAGCTTGGCCGTCACATGAATTAAGCTATGAATTAAGCTATGAATTTTCGAAAAAATGCCAATTTCAGTCATTATAAAGAATTTGTTATTTTGCCGACAGGCGTCGTTTGATTTCTTTATTTTTCTAGTAATTAAAAAACAGCCACATCTGTTGTATAAGAGGGTCCGGCGATCGACTCGGTACACAACGGAATTTTCTCCGAGTGTGTGTTTTTGGGTGCATAACAAATACGGAGTCGCTTCTTGATCGTCCGTCTTCCTGTCGTTGCTGTCCGCCGAATTCGAGGATTTCGACGGAGAATCAACGAGAAAAAGCGGTTGCTGGTGACAAGGAGTCTGCAGGACATCCGAAGTGGCGGCTGATCAAGCTCCATCTTCCGCCAGTCAGGAAGACATGTCCACCCAGACATCTCTTGACGATTTTCGATCCGAGAGAACGCAAACCGTTCTCCCGATTAGCCCAAAGCATCTTCTGGAGGGCCCAGGAACACTACTCTCTCCCCTTCCTCCTTCACCAGGAAAAGGAAGAGATACGTCGACCCAGACCTATTCCACAAGAGCAGACTCTGCAACGCAGACAAAAGGCTGGACGGACTTCGAGTCTTCTGAAGAAGAGGAGGCGGCCTCCGGAGAAATTCGGGCCGATTCTGGTCACACTTACTGCCCCACATATCACATACCGAGAGAAACTTCAATAACATTTTTTGACCGGCGCCGCAAGGCGGCATAATTGTAAACCAAAAAGAAATTGTATTTTCTTAAATAAACTTTTTGAGAAAAAACCAAAACGGAGTCCTGGCGATTTTGGAGAGACAACGCGCATGCCACTCCTCACGTAACTTGCACAAAATCACACATCGGATTTTTCGGATGTGGAAAATGTATGCAAGAAGGCACTCATATCATCGTCATATGTCGTTTTTGGATCTACTGCGCCTCTTTGAAGTGATGAAAATTTCAAGAATAGATTACAAGATCATCATACTGGTATATCTCCTTTTGAATCAATACAGCTGCCAATGGTTTCACGATTTCCTATAGACTATATGCACTTAGTATGTCCAGGAGTCGTAAAAAAACTATTGAGATTATGGGTAACTGAATATCAGACCTCAAAATTATGTGAACGGAAAATAACAGAATTGTCGGAAAGACTAATTGCAACGTCGAAATAGATGCCGAAAGAGTTTGCTCGAAAATCACGTTCTTTTGATGAACTGACTCGATGGAAAGCAACAGAATTCCGGTAATTTTTATTGTATCTTGGACCAGTCGTACTGCTGAACATTTTACCTGAAGATAATTTACTACACTTTAATGCATTGAATTGTGCAATACGAATTCCGTGTCATCCAATGGATTGTATCCGTAACAATTAATACAGCAGAGATCTACTGATTCGATTTGTAGAAATATTTAAACAATTGTATGGCGACGATGCCATAATTTACAATGTACACAATTTAATTCACTTAAGTGAAGACGTATTAATGTTTGGATTACTGGATAATTTTTCTGCCTTTTCTTTTGAAAATTACATGTAATCAATAAAAAAAAGATAAACCCGATAAACAACTGCAAAAATTATATAAAAAAGGATTTCGGAAATTTGTAATGATGCTTTTCAATATAGTTATGACAATTCCAGTATACCTACAATCAAGAAGTGTGCTAATGTACCTCCAATGAATTGTACATGCTTATTGTACAATTCAATTCAGTGATTTTACATTGGCGAACAAGAAATACAACTGTTATTATTTGAAAGATAAAACAATTGTTATTGAACACACTTGCTATAACAAAGAAGGAACAGCCGTTATCATTGGTAGAAAATTTTTAAGAAAAAATTCTTTGTCATTCTACCCTTGTGACTCAAGAAATTTGGAGATATGTGTGGTTAAAAATTTATCGCATCTGATGATGTGGCCAATAACAGAAATCATAAACAAAACTATTCAACTTCTGTTTGAAGCCAAAACTTCTTGGTGTTGTATGTCGTTATTATATTTGTCATTAAAATAAATTAATCAGCTTGTTTGAATTCTTTATTATAAGAAAATCATTTTTCTGGACTATAATTTTGGTATATATGTATATACAATATGTATATATATATATATATGTATATATATATTTATATATATATATTTATATATATATATATATATATTTATATATACAGGGTGTCCGAAAAATCGCCTACTCCACTTTGGGAGGTGATTCGGGTCCCAAAAACAAGCAAAAAAGTTCATACAAACATGAGTCCGGAAATGAGTCATTTCCGAGTTATAGCCACTTTTATGTTAAAAAATCCTAATTTAGAATCCGCTTGGCATCCCCCTTTCTTAATTATTTCTTAAACTAAAAATTTTTATTTTTTTATTTTCATTTGTTATTTTTATTTAATTTTTAACTTTTAATTTTTATTTTTTAATTTTTTAATTTTTTTAATTATAATTTTTTAGTTTTTTTTTCAATTTTTTAATATTTGTTAATATGATTACATTATTTTTAAAGTAATCATGAACAGATATTTAAATCGAATTAAATAAGGTGTTCAAAATGACCACCTTCAGCACGAATGCAGGCCCTTATTCTTCTATCAAAGGAATTCTGAACTCTTTGAAAATATGGATACCTCCTTAATTCTTCAAATCCATGAATTAATTTATTTAAAACTTATTGACTTAAAATTTATTGAAAACTGTTTTCAATAAGTAAATGCAAAATGAAGAATGAAAAAAATTAATTATTTTCACGGCTACTTGAAGTCAGTTGTTTTCACGACTATCCAAATCAGTTGTTTTCACGGCTACTTGAAGTCAGTTGTATTCACGGCTACTTGAAGTCAGACCTAGAGTAAATGTTGTAGAAGAAGTACTTGAACAATTTGAGCGTAATTCTGCTACTAGTATTAGAATAGTTTCGGATGAAATCGGAGTACCAAAATCAATGATGTGGAACGTATTATCAAGAAATGCAATGTATCCATATCACGTGCAACGAGTTCAAGGACTGTCAGTTGCAGATTATGGTCCCCGTTTGTAATTTTGCCAATGGGTTGTTAACAGAATAGAAGAAAATCCGAATTTTTGTGAAAATATTCTATTTACTGATGAAGCAGGCTTTGATCGAAATGGAATTTTGAACTATCACAATCTTCATGTATGGGCTTTAGAAAATCCTAAAGCAATTGATCAAAGAAGGCATCAACAACAGTTTAGTTGCACTGTATGCGCGGGTATTATTGGTAACTTATAGAACCATATTTCTTTGAAGAGAGATTAAATGATCAGAATTATGTACGATTTCTTAGAGAAGAATTAGGCCACCTTCTTGAAAACGTCCCTTTAATAATACGACAAAACGTTCATGCATGATGGTGCACCTGCGCATTTTAGCCGTGTTGCCAGAAATCATTTGAATGGAAATTATGGTCAGAGATGGATAGGGCGTGGAGGTCCGGTTGCCTGGCCCCCAAGATCACCAAACATGAATCCACTTGATTTTTATCTATGGGGTCATGTCAAATCAATTGTTTACAGAAATGCACCCAATAATATTGCTGACTTAAGACAAAGAATAATTCATGGATTTGAAGAAATAAGGAGGTATCCAAATTTTCAAAGAGTTCAGAATTTCTTTGATAGAAGAACAAGGGCCTGCATTCGTGCTGAAGGTGGTCATTTTGAACACCTTATTTAATTCGATTTAAATATCTGTTCATGATTACTTTAAAAATAATGTAATCGTATTAACAAATATTGAAAAATTGAAAAAAATTAAAAAAATTTAAAAAAAATTAAAAAATAAAAATTAAATAAAAATAACAAATAGAAATAAAAAAATAAAAATTTTTAATTTAAGAAATAATTAAGAAAGAGGGCCAAGCGGATTCTAAATTATGATTTTTGAACATAAAAGTGGCTATAACTCGGAAACGGCTCATTTCCGGATTATGTTTGTATGAACTTTTTTGCTTGTTTTTGGGTCCCGAGTCACCTCCCAAAGTGGAGTAGGCGATTTTTCGGACACCCTGTATATATATATATATATATATATATATATATATATATATATATACACTGAAAACATTGACGAAGATAGACGATGCGTTGAACATATTTTAAATGTAAATTTATTAACGAAGAACAGAAGGCAACGTAATCAGAGGTTAACGTGATTAAAATGACGCATGAATAAAAAATATAAGATATAGTTTTTAAACTTCGAATTGGATGTTCAAAAATTTGTTTATTATATCCATATTCATAAAGTCTATGCACTTTACCAAGCTGGTTGTCATTTGCTTTCTTTTTATAAATTTCTATTTTTAAGAAAATTAACAAATTAAATAATTACCAATCGATTACTTAAAAATTTTAATCGTAATGATTTCTTTTTCAATATAAATTTCTTTTAAGTAGCCGATTATGACTATCATTACAATCGACAACATAATGTTCTCGATACACAAAAATTTTTATTTTTAACATTTCCTTTCAAAACCTATTTCCATCGAAATAACTTAAAAGTCCCGGTACTTTTTCTCCTGTATTTCATTTTACGATGCGTCAGCTATTCGAAAAATGGCCAGAAAACTATGTCTGTATTTTTCTATTGCCAGAGTGAACCCATACAAGCTTCTGTCTTGTGTGATATCTTCTCGATAGCCACTGCTGGATGAAAATGTCTCAAAATTGAGACAACATCAATTTCGTTTTTACAAATTCTCGACGGAGTAAGGTAACATCCTCATTGAGAGTATCTCGCTTTCTAGAGGAAGACAATGTGAAAACACGTTATAATATATCTCGTGAAAGAACCTACTGACTACATCGAATTCAATATATTTCGATATTATAACATATTGAAACAGATCACGTGTTTATAGAACACCTAACAATTACAGTATGGAACACTTCAAGCACGTTGCAAAATATTCAGCAATTAATAAAATAAATTTTCAGTGGGGAAAAAAAGAACCCGACAAAAATATTAATTCACATAAAATGAAAATCCAATAGAATCACCATCCAATAACCAAGAACCATTAGCACAAATAGTGCGACGAAAGAGTAAGCGGTTATGCATATATTCCTACTACGATGAATTTTACTTACAAGTACGTCTAGAGCCTTCTAGCCCCCTAGCGGATAGTCAGAGAAGCTTCTTAGATGAACTCATAAGCGCTCGCGAGAAATCGAATATTTGGCATTTACAAAATAATCGTTAATATTTATTGCGAAAATATACGAAAAAATCTTATTTATTAATGTTTAGAAAATACCAAAAATATTGCATAAATGGCATAAACTATATCTTTAAAATGTCAATAAATTGTTGCAATAAATGGTATATACACATGTTCTTACAACTAAAACAATGTAACTAATAAATAATTCGTTAGACCAATTTAATAATAAGAAACCATCTACGGTCGATGGATCTCTTTTGCAATAATTTTCTCGAGCACTCGCCGAAAGTAGTTCTAGAGTCCTAATGATGTCATTTTACTCATTCTATGGCTCATCATCAGAGCTATCCAACATGATAAATATGTCATTACTATGCTCAAAACGTATCCGAGAAAAATATATTTGATGGATTCTAGAAACAAAATGACATATGATATGATATAAGCATAGCAGCCTACAGTACGCACCATGTAGATTTTACAAGAAATACAAAAATAATGTTACTTAAACACATCGAAAAAAATAAATAATTTATTTATATGTGTAAAGTGTGCTGAATTAACAATTTTACAAATATAACAAGTATGCTTTCTAAAAGATCATTTTCATAAGGGTTTTTGGACCACCCGCGTCCAATCGTGTAAAGCATATAAAATTTAATAGATAACAACGGTAGTAAAAACTAAAAAAATTAACTATTTTAAGTTTAATGAATTGAAATTGATTTCTTTTTCAAAATAATCATTTTTTTTAATAACCGATGATACTCATCATTAGAGTTGACTAGTTCTCGATATACTAAAAAAATTTTATATTTAACAATTTCCTCCAAAACATGTTACCTTTGAGATACTTTAGAGTCATGGTATTTTTCCCGAATTCTGTAGAGGAAACTTGTTCAATTCGTACCTCTTTAAAATAGTTGCCTACAACTTAACGAAAAATTAAGAAACGATATTAATGATAAAGAACTTTTTATTAATAAAATCAACAGTTTCACAACCAAACAGAAATAAAAAATAAATTACACTTAAAATATGATTTGTACAAAATCACATAGAAAATCCTTGTAAATCTTGTAAAAATTTTACTGAAAAACACCCAAAAAGTTCACTTTCATAATAATTTTCTATGATGTGACAGTACAATGATCTGACTTGTTTAGAAGCGGTTGGGAGACTATCGTTAATTTTTTCTGCTGTTAGAGGCACTATTACTATCATGGTTTACGAGAAACCGCAGTTGTACGATTTAAGCGAAGGTACAAATTAAGCAAGTTTACCCTACATGACTGTATACGTCAACTGTTCACAATTACGTAAAATATTTTTTTAATTGAAAATATATTAATGATTAATGGATAATAATAAATATTAATGCTATAAATTGAAAATTAAAGAATAACAAGAAGAAACAGTTCTTGAGAGTCAAATGTGATTAATTGAATGAGTTAATGTTATGTATTTTTTAATTAATAAATTAATTTTAAAAAACGAAAGACACACGCACATACTCGGCCTTACACACGCATGAACACATTGAGAGATGAAAGGTTAGACAATTAAGATATTTATTCAGTTTGGCAGCGCCAAGTTTTTTAAGCGTTCTTCAAGTGCTCCGTAATCAATGAAATAATTAGTACCTTAAGATAAACTAAAATCAATCTTTTATGTAAGATCAAACTATGAACACTGGCCAAAAAATAATAGTGAAAAAATAGATGTTTTAGTTTCTGTAACTATCCATTTTTATAATTGGCGCAATTTCTTGATATCACTACTTTTTTAGGAAAGATAAATTTCTTGTCATTTTTTTCTACAAAAGTAATTTTGTAGTGATTTTATACATTTTATACTGTCAAATTAAAATAATTTGGTATAACAGTTATTTTTTTAGGTATAAATTACAATACGTACGTTTTCACTTCGTTTTAAGTCATCTTCACTGACGCATTGATAAAATAGATAAAGTAACTAATTTTACAGTCTCCCCCAAGCATAAGTGAGTATTTAAAAATCGAATATATATACGGAGATGTAATTTTTAACCATCAGTTATTAGACTATCAAAATTTACCATTGTTATTAGACTGGATGTGCGTTATACGATCAATTTTCAATCGCTCATATCTCGGAGTCAAAACAATTTTAATTTTTTTTTTAAACAAAAGTTCAGAATCTCAGGAAAATGAATATTTTAGCAAAAATAAAAAAAAATTAATTCCATTTAAAAATATTTTTGAAAAATGTCAATATACTTTTTGAAAAAATCGTCTTCCTTTCAAAAACCTATATTTTTGCTTTAATCTAAGATAAATGTATTTTATAGATGACAAATGGAAACTTCTATAGTTATACTTAAAGCATCTGACGGTCGTTTCATGATTTGTTAAAAAAAAGTATTTTTTTTGCCAAATGAAATCAGGAAATTTCAATACAGTTTTTCACGTATAAGGCGCCTTATTTTTATACTTTTTTATATATAACGTATAAAAATATAATAATACACAAAATATTAACACAAAAATAAGAAAATTTATTTTAAAAAATATTTTTATATTAAAATTTTTTTTTCAATTTTCAAAAATTTGCGATCTTATGGCACTATTATCACACTTTTTTCACGTAAAATTCAGTAAAAAACTATCGCTGTTATTTTATATGTGTAAATAATTTATAACAATATTTACCTTTCAGTTGAGTTCGATAGCACATACTTTTTCTGTTGACGTTGTATGAATGTAATACAAATAAATATGATAAAAATAATACTCCAGAAGAACTGTTTATTTTCAAGAAAATATCTGTTTCTTCTTTTTTTTACAAGAAGTTTCTTACAACAAGTAGAAAGTCTTATATACAATACAAGCAGCATTAGAAAGTTTGTTACACTAATTAAAATTACGTATAATGTACTAATTGTAATGACAAATCAATCAGCGACGTGATGATATTCTGCATTTTCACGACTAAGAAACCACGAATATGTAAAAATGTTTTTTTTTTTTGCTGAAACTGGCACATATACTGGGTTGTGCAATAATAAATAGATTATGGGGCAAACTGTAATTACGTTTATTAATTAATAAAATAAAGAAATAGAATTAATGAAAATACAAATGTAAATTACAATCTATTACAAGAATACAACCAGTTTCAGATATTTTTGACACATAATTTTAAAGTAAATAATAATAATGGAATACCTTTCGCGCAGAGATTGAAAAATTTCAGAACTTGTAAAACATTTAATTATTTTACATGCAACTGAGCGTAATAAACAATAATGCATTATAAAATCTTCATTGATATAACTTTGAACAATATTTTCTACATATTTTGATGTGATGAATACGCTGCATATCTCTTAATTCTAATTATACTAAATGTAACATTTCTCTCACCGATATTTAAAATGTAAAAAAATAATTTTTTTATTAATAAATAATTATTGATAATAGCATTGATATTTATATTATCAATGCTATTATCAATAATTATTTATTAATAAAAAAATTATTTTATTCTATTAATTCTATTAATAGATTCTATTAATTCTATTAATAAACATTTCGTTTTACTGAACAAAGTATAATACTAACGATTTTATAAAAGCATAATATATAGCGTCTGGATATGCTAGAATTGGAGACAGTAATTTATCACCGTCGGAAGAATCTACTATTTCATCAATATTATTTAATATTTCATTGATGTTTTCATGCATCATTTTGACAGCTTATGAATTCTGGCACTCAAGCTGTTTTGCGCAAATTACTAAATAAATACATTTATTACATTACTACAGAACTCACTAAAACTGAAGGATAAAAAGTATAAGCAATGCGAAAAAATCTAATATAAGAGGGAGGAAAAACAAAAATCAATGCTAAAATAAACAATTAACACCAATATAAAAAAATAATGTTATATAAATTATTCAAATAAAGTTATAAACAAGTCAGTCCTCAGATCAAAATCTATCATTATCGTAAAGTTCATGGATTAAAATAAATTCAATTCTCATGTATTGTTCAATGTTAAAGATAGTATTGACAATCTTTTTTATCCTGGAGATGCGTTCCTTTTTAGTTTGCAAGACAAATTCGAGTCATAAACAAATAAAATTAAGCGTATAAGAATTCTCAACGTAGTAAAAGCTCTAGAATTCACTATTCTAAGCTTGCATGTATAATAGAAAGAACACATAACAAAAATCAATGCTTAAAAAAAATTGTTATATAAATAAATAAATATATATGTACATATATTACACATAAATACATCGTCCATCTTCGTCAGTATGAAGATGGACGATGAATTGAACATATTTAAATATAAATTGATTAACGAAGACCCAGAAGACAACATAATCAAGAAGCTAATATAATTAATTTTAATATAATTAAAACGAGATATATGATTAGAAAATATAAAAATGCTTATTTTTAAACTTCGAATTGGATGTTCAAAACTTGTTTATTATATATATATATATATACTGTTTTTATCAATCTGGCTGTCATTTGCCTTCTCTTTTATAATTTCTATTTTTAAGAAAATAAAATTATATGATCACCAATCTGTTCACTGATTACTTTGATGGGAATGATTTCTTTTTTCAATATAAATTTCTTTTAAATAACCAATTATGCCCACCATTACCGTTGACATATCGTTCTCGATACTCAAAGATTTTTATACTTAACATTTTCCTCCAAAACCTATTTCCTTCGAAATATTTTAAAGGCCCTGGTACTTTTTCCGTATCCTGTATGTATTTCATTTTATGATGAGCGTCAGCTATTCGAGAAAGGACCAGAGAATTACGTCAGTACTCTTCTATTTCCAGCATGAACACCTACTAGCTTCTGTCTTGTATGCGATATCTTCTCGACAGCCATCGCTGGATAAAAATGTCTCAAAATTGATATCCAGTTTCGTTTTATAATATTAAATATACTTATCAAGAGGCACGGTATGTCTTGACGCGCGATGCCGTTTAAAGAGGATATCATATTATCAGATCTCAATAACGGCTGATCTGATTAAATTCTAAGTCGTCTCAATGGATAGCACGGGATCAATTTGTATAACAAAAATGTTTTTATTTTTTTTTGTACGTACCCTATGAGCAGAAATATTACAATTCAAAGTTTAATTGTGAAAAATATTAAATGTTAGAGATACATGTAAAAATTAAAATTTCGCGGGTTCTGATAAGAAGCGCGGCTGTTGCCGAGTTGTCGCACCGTTCGTTACTTCCTCCTTTTCCGTTCTTGCAAAAGTTGTACGCAAAGAAGTTTTCATTTCATTATATTAACCATTACATCACAGTTTATATATACAGAAACATAATAAAGTTTCATTGAACACTAAAGTATACGGGTTGTGTTTCTATATATACGGGATTTTGTCTACGCATCTCTGTTATATCTTAACATAAAGATTCTCCGTCGTCATGGTCAAATTGTGGTAAGGGAGCACGCGGGAGAAGCGAAGAAATGTTATCGAAGTCGGGATAAGAAGCGGGTTCGGAAAGAGTGAGGAAATGTAACACGGTTGAATTGTCTGCGTTTGCATTGTTATTATGACAGTTTTGACAGTTCGTTATTGCAAGATTAATAGGTTATTGAAAGAAAAAAGATTAAAGTATCTCCACTTCCACCACCTGATGTATGTACGGCTAAATTCCTCGTAACGCGACGTTTTTTCCTGATTACGACGCTCTGCTAAAACGAAAACTGTTAAGTCTTTACCAATAACATTGAAGAGTATAAGTATAAATTGATTAGAACACTTTTTACATAGAATATAATAAATCTCAGTGCTGTAATATTTCAATTTCTAAATATATATTATTTTAAAAGAAAGAACTGCCACTTTCGCCTCTTACACCGCCTCTTACACCACTATTGTCCGAGTCTCTCGTAGGTTGTTACATGTTCAGTGTACAAAGTGGAAGTGCCCCAAAATAATATAAATAGGAATTTGAATGACTGTTTAAAAATACAAAATATAAAAGATGAACCTAAAAAGTAAACATTACTTTGTATTGTTCTCTCAAGTATTTAAAGAACATTACTGAAATTTAGATATTTGAAATATCTTGATATCTTTTGAAATTTTTTTTTTAAATACTTGCTAGAAGTAATGGTGGACTTTTTCTTGTTGAATATAAAAACATTAATTGTTTAAATTTATATGAAGAGATTAAAGCCATAAGTTATGTAAGTTAATTTTTTAAAATATTAATTTGTGTGTATGAATGAAATCATTTCCAATATTATAGTTTATGTATTTGTAAGTTAATACTTTAAAAAACGAGACTTGCAACATCATGGCTATCATCCTTTCATATTGTAAAAAAATAAGATATTTCAAGAGACACGATAGTGTCTCGCGTCAAGTACAGCGAGACCTACCAGGAGTCATTAACGCGTGATACCATTTAAAGAAGATATCGTATTCTCAGATCTCAATAATGGCTGATCCAATTGAATTTTAAGTAGTCTCAATGGATAGCTCGGGATCAATTTGTATAAGAAAAGTGTTTTTTTTTCTTGTATGTATCTTACGAGCAGAGATATTACAACTCAAAGTCTAAATGTGCAAAATATTAAGATTTTTTTCTCCGTCGTCATCGTCAAATGGTGGTAAGGGAACGCGCGGGAGAGGCGAAAAAATGTTACCAAAGTCGGAGCAAGAGGCGGGTTCGGAAAGGGTGAGGAAATGTAACACGGTTAAGTTGTCTGCGTTTGCATCACATTGCTGGCATTGCTATTGTGACAGTTTTGACAGTTCCTTATTGAAAGATTTTTATTAGAAAACATTAAAGTATCTCCACTTCCATCACCGATGTATGTATGGGATATGCTATCAATATCTATGTATATATTTATGGCACATACTTTTAAAATCTGTTCTTGATTTAATTATCCATTAAAGTTGTTATGCATCTTGTAACATTCCGTGTATATTTTATTTGGTACTACAAAATGTGTGATATCACAACAAAATTACCTTTTTTAAAAAAAGGTAAAAAAAGGGTCAAGTATACACCCGCAAAAAATGTACTAAAAAAAGTAATGATATGTTATCAAATTGCGCCAATTATAAAAACGTGTATTTATATCAACCAGAAGAACTATTATTTTATTATTACTCTTCAATAGTAAAATGCCATGCAATTAATATGATTCTTTACAGTATTCAAAATACTTGGCGCTGCTAAACTGAAAAAATAATAAGTTTAAAGAATAAGTTTAATTACATTTGTAAAATATGCATAATGTGCTCTGAGAAGTTTAATTATGTAATTTAGATTGCAAAAACATCATTGTAGTTTTTATAAACATTTTTAGATGACGTACCTAATTTTAGTACGTCAAAGTTATTTCAAATTTAGATTATAAGGATTTGTTAATAAGGCAATTAACATATCCTGTTTAGCAGCGCCAAGTATTTTGAATACTGTACAGAATCGTATTAATTGCATGCCATTTTACTATTGAAGAGTAATAATAAAATAATAGTTCTTCTGGTTGATATAAATACACGTTTTTATAATTGGCGCAATTTGATAACATAACATTACTTTTTTTAGTACATTTTTTGCGGGCGTATACTTGATGCTTTTTTACCTTTTTTTAAAAAAGGTAATTTTGTTGTTAATACTATAACCGAAAAAGTAATAAGTTTAAAGAATAAGTTTAATTACATCTGTAATGTATGCATAATATGTGTTCTGCCGAGTTTAATTATGTAATTTAAATTGCAAAGACATCACTGCAGTTTTTATAAACATTTAGTATGTAATTTGGACTATAAGGATTTATTAATAAGGCAATTAACATATTCGTTTAACAGCGCCAAGTATTTTGAATACTGAATCATATTAATCGTTGCATAGCATTTCAATATTAAAAATAAAGAAATAATAGCTTTTCTGATTGGTATAAATACATATTTTTATAGTTGGCGCAATTTTTGATGATATATCACTACTTTTTTTAAGAACATTTTTTGCATTTATATTTGACGCTTTTTTACCTTTTTTTAAAAAGATAATTTTGTTGTGATCTACTTAATACATTTTTAAGGTAACAATAGTAATCATAGCGCAGAAAAATGTACGCTCTTCTTAAACTTAAAGATATGTGACACATTCATAACAAAAAAAATTACTTAAAATTTCTTACTCAGTCGCCACTTCTCTGTAGAGTAAGGTAACACATTGGCCGCATTCAGCGCACAAAACTGTTGCGGGATTGCTCTCTCTCTCTCTCTCAGCGCTTTTTTCCGCTGACTAGTTTGTTGAGTGAGCGCTCGATACTATGCAACATATGATCGATATTAAAGTTATAACGTTACAAATATGAATATATTTTTACAATTTGCGGCTGATGATGGGCTTGATATAAATATTGTACGTAATAATCGATAATGTTATCCACCCATTGCCCGAAAATAACCTATATCCTAGACAACGTCGAGCTGCAAAGACGCGAAATGTGGAATATTTAGAATTAACAATTCCGACATATACGGACAATCAATTTAAAGAACATTTTCGAATGACTCGAAGAACTTTTGAGGTACGTAATTTTTTCTGTAATGCAATTATATGTGTAATAATGTAATACAAAATTATTCTTTCATTTTGCTATTTTTATTTAGGTATTGCTAAACGTAGTTGGAAATCATATACAAAACGATCAACTAAATGTCAATATCCCTCTGAATAAGAAGTTATTATTTACTATATGGTTGTTAAGTAAGCCCGAGTCTTTTCTGGCTGTTGGTGATCAATTTGATATTCCAACCAGCACGGGACATGGCATATTTAAATCAATAGTATCTGTTTTAGCAGAATTAATGCCACAATATGTTAAGTGGCCAAATGCTGCACAACGAGCTATTTCATCGCAAGTGAGAATTTTAATAACGTTTTTTATATAAACTTAATTTCATTAAAATTTATTTTTACACGTATTCTAAGTATTCACAGAACGTTCACGTGGTATACGAAATGTCGTGGGGGCAATTGATGGATGCCATGTACCAATAAAGCAGCCACTTAGAAATGCAAATGATTATTTCAACAGAAAACAATTTCATTCGATAATATTACAAGGTATAAAGATAAAGCATTATTTTCAAATTTTACGCAATCCATAAAAAATATATTTATTAATAAATTAAGAAACCAATTTTTTACAGGAACTTGCGATCATTCTGCACGATTCATCGATGTGTTCATTGGAATGCCAGAAAGAATGCACGATGCACACGCGTTCAGAAACAGTACATTGTTTCAAAGATTGACGGATAGGGAGAATCCACTTCTTACACAGGAGCATTTAATTGGAGACAGTCCATACCCATTAATGTATAATTTAATGACCCCATTTCGAGATAATGGGCATTTTTCTGCAGCTCAAATCCGCTATAATATCAGACTGAGTTCTATTCGCTCAATTATAGAGCAAGCATTTGGATTATTTAAAGTAAAATTTAGACGTCTGAAATATTTAGATATTTCTGAGGCAGACTTTGGAAACACAATTATTGCGTGTACATGCATGCTCCACAATTTTATAATTGACAATGGAGAAATAGAAAACTGTGAAAGAATTCGAATTGATGATGACGATGCTCCTACAATCAATGTATATGAACATGCAGTCGAGGATAGATTTCGGATGCATGAAGCAATGGAAAAGAGGAATGCTATTGTAGCTGATTTATAAACTGTTTATTTTTAATAATTAAAAGCAGTTTTTAAAAATCCTAAATCTAAACCTTATTTTTAATAGTAAAAAAATCTTATTTTTAATAGTAGGAAACCTTATTTTTAATAGTAGAAAACCTTATTTTTAATAGTAGGAAACCTTATTTTTACATTTTTTCTAAATATTTCTTTAAAAGCTCGTTTCTCTCTTGCTGAATTTTGTTATTGTCATCGATACTTTTTTTCAAATCGGCTATCATTTGAACTCGCTCATTTTCCGCCACAAGTAATTGCTTTCGCAGATCATATGTTTCTTTTGAAGTAATTTTTTTTCGTCGTCGAGTTGATAAATTAATACATTCAGAAGAATTTGGAAGAGCAGATTCAGTTTCGCTGAAAGAATGTTCTGCTGCTACACTAGAAGAAGAAGAGTAAGAAGAAGAGTCAGATGAATTCATAATATTTTCTTCGATAAACGAATCCCCTGTGAACATTGTATCGAAGAAATCTGAAGAATGTGTTAAAGTCCTCATCAATGCAGGTATGGATGTTCTTGATGGTGTATGACACGCATACCTTATCGATATCGGAGATATCGTCCTTACAGATGATGGACAAGTTGACACTCCTGATGATCCAGGAGAGGCAATTAATCTTATTGAAGGAGATGCAACGGAAATGGAAGGGGATGCAACTTGAGTAGGAGACAATATTGTTGATGTAGCAGATGATGAACACTGTGTTGTAGCTACAGCAAAATCCAAAGAAATCGTCGGTCCAAAATTTATGGTCCGGTCATCAACGAATATTTTTTGAAAAATATCATAATACTCCCATGTTATCCGTCCCCGTCCCGTTGAACTTTTTCGGATATTGTCCTTTATTGTTATAAAAGTTTTTTTAAGATTGCGCAACTTTCGGTCCGGTATGTCTTCAGTCAAATGCTTATAACCATTTTTGTCCATTTCTTTTACGATCTCTGTCCACAGGTTTCTTTTTTTATTTTGGGATCACGGAATTTTTCTTTTCTCTCCTTGTACAATTCCAATAATAATTTTGTACCTCTTACTGTCCATTGTTGTTTATTGCCTTCTTCTATTGAATCAAGCATATCTGAATAATGAAATATATTTTACAATGTAACTAAATGTTAATGACAAAGTCAATTGTGATGCCAAAAACTATATTTTAATCAATTTACTGTTTGCGATATGTTCACTACAATTTTCTGTCAAAGTGTTATCATTAGAACCGGCAACCTCTAAACAATTTAGGTTGTTTTTCATATATGCTTGAAAGAAAGCATCGTCTAAAACATGTACAATTATTATACATATTTTATTATCACACATACGCAAGTATGATATACATAATAGTGTAATTTAAGATTAAGTAGGTTAGTTGTATAATTTAATTTTAAATTAATATTTCTTTTAATTGTACTTACCATTTTTCAATTTTTCATGTACCTCCAATGAATCTACAATATTGTAGCTTAATCCGTTATATATATATTCATTTTCATAAAAAGCCATTGCGATCAATTGCGATTCCGTACAATATAACCAACAAACCACAATAAGCGATATAAGAAGACGTCTCGCAACAGTTGTGCCGATGTAGCGTAAAAATTTTTGCTCGAAAAAATGGCGTCCGTTACCGTAACATGTTGTGGGAGCGCTTCAGATCACAGACCATTCAGCGCATAAATTCACAACTGTTCCGTGCGCTGAATGCGGTCATTGACTGAGAGCATCTTAACATATTTTGGTATTAAAAAACATTGAATCAGTTCACGTGTTAATGGAAAACCTAAAATCAGATACCGAACAATACAAGTATCGTAGGAAACAATCAGCAATAAATAAATTTCCAGCGAGGAAAAAGGAACCCGTCAAAAGTATTAATTCTCATAAAACGTAAAACCAATACAACCAACATCCAAAATCAGAAACATTAGCACAAATAGTGCGGTGAAAGAGTAAGCGATTGCGCTTATATTCCTACTACGATGAATTTTACTTACGAGTACGTCTAGAGCCTTCTAGCCCTCTAGCGGATAGTCAGAGAAGCTTCTTAAGTAAACTCATAAGTGCTCGTGAAAAATCAAATATTTGGCATTTACAAAATAATCGTTGATATTTATTGCGAAAATATACGAAAAAATCTTATTTATTAATATTTAGAAAATACCACAAATATTGCACAAATGACGTAAACTATGTCATTAAAATGTCAATAAATTATTGTACAAATGATATTAACACACATGTTCTTACAACTAAAATATTATAACTAATAAACATAATTCATTGATATTTATACCAATAGAAATTAAAAATTTTAATAAAGAAAACATACATACCTTTCAGTAACTCACTGTACAATGGTATTTAGATATTTATTATTATAATATTTAATAATTCTAATAACAAGGAAAATTTTATTAAATTTTTAAAGTTTTAAATTTAAAAGATAATTTTTTTCTACTCCGTTCACTGACAAAATATCCACAGAGGGATAAAATAGAGACAGCATATGTTTAATACAATACGCTTAGGAGAAACGGGGAAGTTTTCGTTAGAGTCGTACACATATTTTTTCGTTAAGACTGTATGTAAAAGATTTTACATATGTGACATAATATTATTGTATATTTAAAATCTGTACACACATAAAACACTATACTAATAATAAGTAACAAAATTGTCTGTTTTTGTGTTCAAAATTTTGTGTTTACTAAATTTTTAACAATTTAGTTATTTTCTATCATGTTATTTAGTAAAATCTTACATAGTTTATTTCATAGAAATCAGAAAAAATCGGTTCAGAATTAAAAAAGACACGTTAAAAAATTAGAAACGGTGCTAAATAAAAATATCATTAGTGAATCTAACGTCTTCGAAGAGATTCCTGGTCCTTCCACAGCTCAAAAGAAATTACTGAAGATGGTGCGTCTAAATACTTTTAAAAAAATCAACTTCATATGTCAAATGAGAAATTATTATTATTAATCATTTAATATAAAAAAATTTTACTATAGATCGAAAAATATCCCAGTTCAGGGATAAAAGTTACTGAACAACAATGGATGTTAGCAAAGTCAAAAAGCTCGTTTACAGCTATAGGCGTTTCTTTGCTAATGACACTTTTCCCATTAGAAACTTTAATAAAAAATAATTTAAAAGACGGAGCGCCAAAAGCTAAAGGTAATTCTCAAGCAGCATCAGTTCACACTGCTCTGGATCCATCGATTATGACAGCATTGAGAAGTATGATTTATATATATATATATATATATATATATATATATATATATATATATATATATTCTATTATATGTATTAATCAATGTCAAGTTGATTTACAAAGAATTTACTAAACGTATACGTTATTTCTAGAAGCAGTGCAAGAAGATGTTTTCTACAACATATTCAAAATCGGGATTGGGATTAGCTATAAATAATAAGCTAAATGCGTTACGGAGGCTAAAAAAATCAGATAAACACCCAGTGTTATCTTGCGTACCATAAACTACATAAGTTATATGTTATATTTAATTCTTAAGCACATTTTTATTTTGTGGCACATATTTTATATATTTTATTATTGAGAAATTTGATATTAGATTCATTTGATTAGCTTGATATTAGAACGTAATATAGTCTATAACTAATAGAGTCTTTAAAATTCATTAGGTATAAAAAATTTAATAAAAATTATTTTTATTTTTTCGTGTCACTGTATTCATAATCAATAAAATAGCAATACATTTTTTATTTTATTCGAGTATCAGACTTCTGTCAATATTTAAAAGTTATAATATTTCAGATTTTAAGATTTACACTATTAATAAATATTATATTAATATTATATTAATATATTATATTAATATTATATATGGTTTTGTTATTTTAATTCAAAATATAATGAAAATATATACATAAAATGTATTTCAAATAAATATATTATAACATTATATTTCAGATGTGTAACGTACATGTATAAAATATATTTAAAATTTATATTATTCATAATATAACTAAAAATATAAACTAAGAATATAAATTAAATATATATAAAAAAACGGCAAAAACTTATGTAAATCTCACTTATATTTAATTTTATTAATAATATATATTTCTATCTATATCTGAAATATATATTTTGTTTCATGGGGGAAGTTACACTCTATTAAACTTTTCTCTCTTAAACTCTGTTTCTCTGGTTACAAGTTTCACAACCTAGTCAGAACGCTAATGTCGAGTCAATGTCAAAACAACGTCAATGTTCTCAATATCCTATCAACGGTGTTTTGCGAGAGTTTAGGCCCATGCACAATACTAAGTAGCAGGCAATAGGAATAGGAAATAGCACATACATACACACGTACACAATCATTGATACACGCTTTCCGATAGATTGAAAATCTGTTGTCTGTATTATTCCCTGTTGCCTGGCATTGTGCAAGGGCCTTTTATGTCGAATACAGCTCGAAATTGTCGACTTTTCGATGCATAATAGAAATAATAAATTATAAATAGAAAACAGTTCATTTCTACCCGAAAACGAAAAAATAAACCTTTTCGGATTCGTGTTTTTATATAAAATCGAAATGAGGTCAAAATATTAAAATTTTAAATACATAATGTGCTAGCTTAAGAATCTTTATTTTATATCTTTGCACTCTCGCTCTTAACTTAATCGCGCGCTTAGTCGAGGCTACTGCCCTCCTCTGTACCACCAGTAACCGGAGTTGTTCCCTTGTTATCGACCGATGGATCTTCTTTTACCAATTGCCATTCCTTCCTTTTTCCCAAGTTTGAGAAACGGAATTTTATTATCCTCTTTGCTAGACGTCCGTGGTTGTTGTATTTGTCCGTCTTCTCCTAGTGTCTTTGGTGCATCCTTGATTTGGTACCTTCCTGCTATTTCATTCTGTATAATGTAGAATTTCACATGTTTCATTCTGATCCTCTCCCTTGGTCTTATCTGGTAGTTTCTTTACATGGGTAACGTGTCTCCGAACGATTTTACCATCCCTACTTAACACTCCTTAGTTTCCCTTCCTTTCCATCACGACATACTCCGTTTTATCGAACCTAGGCGTAAGTTTATGCGGCACGACCGCGTTTTGTACTACTATATTCTCAATCAATTGTTGTAAATATTGTTGTAAAAGAGTACTAATTATTTTTCACGGTAATCGAGAACATTAAATAAATAAAAAAAATTAAACAGAAATAATTATCTTTAATATTTCAAATTTTACTTGTTTTTATGTAAGGTTTTATGTGAGATTTTTTATCTATTATGTTTTTTCAATATTTCTCTACCTCTCTCGTTCTTTTTCTTTTCTTTTTTGAGGCTTCCTTTTAGGTATATGTAAATAATCTATAGTTAAAGAATATTATAGAGAAAACTTTAATTAAATTTTGTTTTATTTTCTTATGTTATAACTATTTTACTTGTATTTAATATTTCTATGTAGAATCAAGAATGCTAAATAAATAAAGAAAAATTAAATAATGACTAATAATTAAAAAATATTGTTGAAATATGTAAAAGAGAATTACATTGTCCGACAGCACTTTTGTAACATGAATATAAATATTCATTTTCAACGTATTTTTGCCTTTTGAACACGAATTCACATAAATAAAATTACATATCTAAATAAAAATACTTAAACATATGTTAAAATAAGCAGTTCTTTTTTCCATTCTTAAAAAGGCGTGTTAAATCGATATTCGAAAGTATTGTTGCCCCTTCTCTGCAATGCTGATTGTGTTACGTCCGGCAGACTCTACAATTTCCCCTATTCGGGCAAAAAGCTTTATTTCTTAAGGCGATGTTGGCGTGACAATCCAACCCTATATTATATCAGTCAAAATTGAGACTGATTGACTTCGCTCCTCTCTTATAAATTCTCGTCCCATTAAGAATCTACTTGGTCCTATCCCCGGGTAAAAGGGATTAAATTCTCTGACCCAAAATAAGGACCACGAGTACATCGTTCCTGGCGTCATAGCGTCTATCTGAGACGTTGTCCCAACGCCTTTTAACATGGCCGAATCTCCCTTCTATCCTTATAACTTTTATTTAAAACATTTTTTCGTGAAAAGCATTGCTTTTGAAATATTTGACTCCATGTTAAAATGGGAAAACCACAGCTACATGCAACTACAGTATTTTACATATTTTCAAAATTCAATATCTCCATGAAGAAAAAACATAAAATTATAATTTAAAGTGGATTTTGAAGTTAAAATCTGATACTAAACAACGATTTGGAGCAATCTTTGAAAAAAAAATTATTTGCTTAAGTTTTGAACTGTTAAAAATAGTAAAGAACGACATTTTTTGCACTTTTAGGTAAGATTTTCTCAAAAACCTGACTTGACACGCAAATCCTACGTTCAAATTCGTATTTAGCGCAACAAATTACATCGGAAATGATATCTTTTATTCAAAATACAAAAAAAAGTTAAAACTCTGCAGCTTTGTGTAAACTAAAGACTTTATCAGAAAAAATTGCAACATTTTTTAGCATTGACAATAGCACATAAACTTCAAACACTGTAAAAAATTAATATCAAGAATATAGTTATTTTAGAAAATGTAATAAAGATAAAAATTCCTGATCCAATAAAAACTTCAAAGCGAAATAGCTTCCAACCAGAGTTAATTTTACCAGTATTTAAAGAAAATCCAAAACTGTGTATCGCTTTCTTCATTAAAGATGACTTACAAGCAACAAAAGATCTAAGAGGCGAAGTAAAAAATTTATTTATCTCAACAAAAAAGCCTTACAAAGCTGTCACGTCTCAAACTATTAGACACTGGGTAAAGAATATGCTAGAAAAAAACAAGTATAGACATAAAACAATTCAGTGCAAACAGTACTCGACATCCTTCAGTTTCTAAAGCTTTTAGCCGAGGTGTGGATCTTAATATTATAAGAAAAACCGCAGGTCGGAAGATTCCACAATCGACCTATACAAACGTTAAGGGGATCCTAAACTGACGGACGAACTTGCACGAGGTCGATAATCTAGAATATGATATAAAAATTTCCTATATTATCGATCCTAGCTCAAGCATATATACATTAGGTTTGTTCGCGTTGCTTACACTTTTAACACTTTTACACTTAGTGTACACTAATTCGTTCGAGTTACCAGAAGTGATGTCATAACTCTGTTTTTGTTGCGAGTACGGATGCACTTATGGCAACACTTTTTATACTTGGTCCCGAGGAAGAGTAAAGGTGTAAGATTGTATAAAAGCGGTAAAAGGTAAGTTCAAAATGTCACGAAAATAGTATAACAACGTCTAAATTCTCTTATTTAATTTTGTTTATTCCAAAAATTGTTATTTTACAAATCTGTTAAATATGTCATGTTTCTGACGTAGTATGCAACTTATATTTTTAATGTGAAAACTAATGCATAATAAAAAGGTTATGTTAATAAAATATTTACAATTTATGCATGTATATGTGGGATGGTAATTCAAATCGTTCTGCCGATAATGCCATCTCAAGAGGGATACGAGAGACATCGGAGGAGGGAAAGGAAGGATCGAAAAGCGCACCACGGCGCTCAAAACGATTGCGGAAGCAGAAGAAGCATGTCTGAACTTTCACGAGAATATATCTATTGATTCTTCTATTGTAATTGTGTCGTGTCTCGTTATTATTTCCTCCGAGATTCCCACATATATAAACTGTATATCTAGAATATAAACGCAAAATTTATATAAGATTTACTACAATCTTGTTTTTTCTTCCTTTTGCTTTTATAACCTACAAAACTTAATCTATTAGTCATAAGTACAGAATATTCCAATATTGCGATTTAGTGTTGCTGTAATTTAATGTTGTTTTTGTGTTCTGTGTTATGTGGAAAATTATTGCAACTACTATATTTATGTTCTTTATAATTTTTCTATTCATTTTTAGCATATCTCTACAAATAATGGCATTACAAAAAGAACATGCCATCTTAATTTGCGATGATGAAGGAAATCCAATTATTGACAATGAAGGAAATATGCAATATGTAATTAATGGTAATATAAAAAATATGTATAGCCCTATTTTGTTATAAATTAAATTTAATTAAATTTGTTGTAAATTTAAATTAATTAATTTAATATTTTTTAATTAGATGTAAGTCAGTATAAGATTACTCGTGATAAAATTAATTCACCAAATTTCTTAAACCTCGATATTAATGGGATAGAACTTTATACAGATATCTCTAATCCAACAACAAGAGAAACAAACAATATGGAAAATGAAAGTGAAAGCACACTAAACCAAAAAATGTTATTGGAATGATGCAGCGACAAAATTATTTTTGGGCATATATAAGGTTAAAAAAGATCTTGTTTCTACAAGAAAAATAAAAACTTACAAGCTATTGTGGAAGAATATTGCAGAAGATATGTTGTCTCATGGTTATCTTGTTTCTACATTACAAATAGAAAACAAGTTTTAATCAATGGAGAAATCATATAAAAATATGACAAGCAACAATAATAAAACAGGCAGAGCAAGAAAAACTTGCAGTTACGAAACGTAAGTTTTTACGTATGTAAACATCAAATAATATAAACGTAACATTAATATTATGTTATATTTGTATTTATATTTTTACTCAGTATAACTGAATATAACTCAATATAACTGTTGTTACATCACAAATTACATATTACATTAATCACATTTTTTACTACTAAATTATTTGTACTGTTTTTTGATGTTTACAACAGAATAGATCTAGAGATTTTACCTGACATTGATTACGGATATTAATAATATTATTTATATTATAAGGAGTTGACAGAGCTGTTAGGTAAAAAACATAATGTACAACCACTTGCACTATCAGAGAGAAATGGATTATTACTTAGAGAAAACGCAGCTGCTTTCAATACAGAAAATAATGCTTTGCGAGTATACAAATTGCATTCTAATATATCATATAAAACTATATTTATTAAGCTAGGCAATTTCTTTTTATTATAAATTAAACGAGAATGACATTCATGAAGAATTTGAAAATGGTGTAGCATCAAATAGTACTGTTTCATCAAATAGCACTGTTGCATCAAATAGCACATCTGTGTCAGAAAATGTAAAGATTAATGAACTTAAAATCAAACCACAAACTAAAAAAATGGCTGAATATCTAAAACAATGTAAAGATGCTATGGACATGTATGCTTCTGAAATGAAAGGTGAAAGAGAACGTAGTGAAAATGTGCAATTGCAAATTCTTAAATATAAAAATATTAGACGTATTCATGAAAATTTTGTAATATCTGCAAAGGAACGATGGACAGCTAATACTCAAAGGGAAAAAAAAAATAAAATTCTTAGAGAAATAAAAAGACGTTTAGAAACATCTAACTTTTATTGAAACTATTCAACAATTTTCTTTATATAAAGCAACAAAATACTTATTGTTTTAATATATTTTAAAATAAAATTTTTTTGTTTAAATATGAGAGTAATTTATTTTTATTGATAATTAAAACTCATGTTTTTTATTAAAAATTTATTTTTGTTTATAATAAATAATTACTTATGTCTTTTATCATTATTTCTTACAAGTGTGATAATTTCTTATTGTGTTTTTATATTTAACCAAAGACTGAAAAATACAAAGATACTGTTATATCTTGTAATATAGATTATAAAATAAATTTATATGAACATGCATTTTTATTTTTTTAAATATACACTTATTCTTACTTTATCCTAATTATATATTTAATCTATATTTATTTTGCACTAATATTACTCTACAATTAATTGACGACACAGTTCATTACGCAATTCACGACCAAGTTCATTTCCAGGAATTGTTTCATTATTGTTTTCTACATTTATCACCACTGCTTCTAGATCGGGATATTCGTCATCATGTGGTGGTTCTAACCATTCTAAGTCGCTTCCGTTTGCTAAGTTATGTAAAACACAGCAAGCATGTATCATACGTACAATATCACGCAATTTAAAATAATATAGTTGTCTGAATCTCTGTTTTAGGCAACCAAAGGCATTTTCAACTATTACACGACACGAACTCAAACGTTGATTAAAATTTTTTTGCGCTTGTGTGAGATGTCCATTATCTTTATACGAAACTATTAAATATTCTAAACAAGGATATGCGCTATCTCCGAGTAGATAGGATCCTCCTGAAATATATTGTAATTTAATATGTGATAATTATATTATAATGCAAATAATATTTGAATAATATCACTAACTTGAGCAAATTTGTTTAAGAGATTCATATAAAAGAGATTCTCGAAAAACTATTGCGTCATGTACGGACCCAGAATAACCGATAAATACATCTATGAATTTCATTTTATGGTCAACAACACCTTGCACATGGAGAGAAAAATATTGTTTTCTATTGATATATGAATCGTCATCCTGTGATGGTTTATCAGTTCTAATATGTGTGCCATCTATAGCACCTAAAAATTCAGATACTATATAATACGCAATATATATGTAATTATATATAAATTATTAAATTAATGCAGTAAAAAATTATTACATAGAATATATTATATATATAAACATACCAATAACCCCAGGAAACTTTCTTTTTTGCAAAAAATATGTTTTTATTTCATTTTGCTCTTCCAATGACGGTAATTTTATGACGTTTGGAGCAAGTTGCATTAAAAATTTTGTTACCCTTGTTATGATAACGTGCAATGTGCTTATAGTTATTCCAAATCGATCAGCAACATCATCTTGCACTCTCATGACCAACGAACAAGTAAGTTAACATATGTTTTTCAGCCGTTATTGGCTCATAACCTGCATGTTCTGTAATATCAAATAATCATATTTTATAAAACAAATTTAATTTAAAAACAATTATAAGTAATTTCTAATGTTAAATAATACCTTGCAATGCTGTAAAAACATTTGAAACTTCAAAACGTCCAATTAGACCATAAACTACTTTTTTTGACAATCGAAAATACATAATAAAATCTTTGTCAATATAATTTCTTACAACATATTGTACGTAATTATTTATTTTTAAGTGTTGTACATGTTGTATGCAATTTAAACCAAGTTGTTGTAGATACATTATTTCATAATCTGAAGTGCCTGAAATCCAAATGTAAAGTAATTATATCAATAAACAGTAAATTTTATACTATATATTTACAATGCTGTCTTTCATATCGATATGGTAGTATTTGTAGTATACATAATTCCTCCTCATCAGAAGAATCTAATAATTCTAAATCTAATAATATGTTTATGTCACTTCTACGCGCCATATCGATTCGAATTCCTTTACACTTGAGTGTTCGAGTTGTTTGATAGAATTTACTAAGGAGTTCTTTAATTACTAGAAAACTCACTAAACACTCAATGTAAAAAGTGTAAGCAACGCGAACAAACTTATTGCACGCTTGTGCGTGCAATGTTACCACCTCGATTGTTTACGATCCGAGAAAGACAGATATATGATCTTCCGTCCTTTTCCTCTCATTGTTATCAAGATTCTCGATGTTCTGAGACGGCTAATGCGTCTGAATTTCCTTTTACCAGGCACTGCAGGACCGCCCTACAAATTGTGGGCCCCTCACCCTGATGATATTTTAATAAACATTAAAATCGCGTATGATTTTAGTACATATAATAACATAACGACTTCATTATTATTTAACCGTCTAACGCTCAGACCTCTTAAACGTGAAAAGAATTCTACCCTTTTATATGTTATAGAAAATGATAAATATGACTTTTTTTGTTTAAAACTTTTTTATTTGAGAACTAAAAATGGTTTTTTTTAGTGTAGCATAATTGCTACATTGGGCGTTTAGGGTTTAAAAAAAAATTATTTAACAATACTTTTTCTATTTTAAAAAATTAATTTTTTCTTTAAATAAATTCTTTTGTACTGTTTGGGGTTTTTTTAATATTCTGAAATATAAATGACGCGTGCAACAACACCTTTTAGTTTATATACAAAAAGTGAACCCTGGCACTCGAACTTTTCTTGTTCTTACATAGTGCTAATAATTGTAAACTGTTTGTTTACACTTATCATTACGTATAGTCACTAAGTACAAAACTACAAGAAATGAATAAAGTGGGGTTTACTTATCACTGTTTTGACGATTTTATAATTATACAATAAATGCCCATTGTAGCAAATTTGCTACACAAGAATTTAAAAAATCCTACAGATCATAATTTTAACTGTAATAAACATATCTCATAAATTTTACATAAATTCAACTCTACTTTTCAAGAATCCATTATAAAATATTATTAAAAAAAAGTTTTACCTATCATTTCATAATAAGCTTTTTATGCTGTTTTACGATCCTGAAATTTTGTGATATTGTATTTGAAAAAACATGATTTTTAATAATAATGACAGTAAAAACTGAATGAAAAAACAATACCTCTAGGTTCAATTGACACATATCTAAGAGGCTAATATAAAAAATTTATGTTTTTTATACTTTTATTACTCTTAAATTCACTTTAAAGTTAATGTAGCAAATTTGCTGCAGTGGGAGCTAAAGGGTTAAAAACTTTATTATATCTTATAAAAGGAAAATATTTAATAATTTGTGCTAGACTTTCATGTGTAGTACTAGTTTTGTGTCTTGAAGTGTGATTAAAACTGTATTATAAAATCATATTATTGAATAATATTCAATATTAAGAACATTGAATAGGTCTCTACAACGACCATTTCCGTGAGAAGGCAACCAATAAATTGTTGTAATAATCAGTATCGTCATAAAAAAGACGCTTTTAATTTTTATTATAATCAGTATCATCAGAACAGACGCTTCTGATTTTTATTATAAATCAGTACCGTCAAATAGACGCCTTTGATTTTTGTTATAAAAAATAAATCAATACCATCAAATAGACGCTTTTGATTTTTATTACAAATCAGAACTATCAAATAGACGTCTTTGGTTTTTATCTCAGATAAGAAACTTTTGCATAAATAATAAATGCATAATTATTGCAGTTTTCCAATCACAGCATTTCGCAATAATTATCATAAGATAATTCTGCAAAACACATATCTTTTACTGAAATTTATAATTATATTGATATTACAGTAATATCATTCATCAAAGATATAATGATATTACAATAAAAATAGAAATTATCATAACTTGATAATTCTGCAAAACACATATCTTTTACTGAAATTTATAATTATATTGATATTACAATAATATCATTCATCAAAGATATAATGATATTACAATAAAAATAGAAATAATCATAACTTTAAATATCTGTAAATAATCGTGGAGAATGAGATGCGAAGTACAATTTTTTGCCAGATTATTATAAACCAGATATGTTAATTACACTCGACATATTATGTAATTATTTTAATAATTGCCAGATCGAACGAGAGATTATCACTGTTCGAAGATGATTATATCTTCACCCACAAGAAAAAGCCCGCAATCATCTTCGAATAGTGATAATTTCTTTAATCTCTAAACAATATGGGCAAAACAAAAGGGCGCGCGAGAAGAATAGGCGCGCAAGTAAATTTTAAGCTTTAAACATTGTGAAGTCCTTACGCGAAGCGTTACTACATCGAGAACGAGATGCTTGCATAATTATGATCGAACTTCATCTCAGGCAATCTCGTTCGATCTGGCAATTAAAAGGATACATCTTATCGATTGTAATTAACATATAGTGTATAATGCTACGTGTATCAACGTCACGAGGTCACGTTACATAAAATATAAATGTCAAATTAAGGTCAAAATACAAGACAGCTTGCGACATAAATAAAAACTCCTGCTAGATTCCTGCGCTTGTTAGCTGTCTAGCGTATTATCAGCTGGGCATGTGCGGCCACGATATAACAGAACAAATGATATTTAACAGTGTAAACTAGTTAAACGGTCATATTTTGTTATATAATTATAGTGACAATTCATAAGATCGATACAGTGCAACTACGCATCATGAGTTTCTCACACTATATATCATATTACTGGAACAAAGAGATCGGTGAGTATCATTTAGAAAAATCTTATCAAATTAAAAATCACAGTGCAATAATTCGAGATTTAGTAAGAATTTACAATTCTTAAAAAAAACCATATTTCAGTGAAATATTAGTTTTATAAAGAAATAACAATACATAAATTAAGAGGATGCTAGAACTGTTCTCTTTTATCGACAAAAATATATAATTTTTGCAGTCATGGCAATTTTTTTTGCCTTTACAGAATTAAAGTACACACTGAAATAAAGTCGGAGTAATGGATTTACGCTGAAAAAGAGAGAAAAGTTACAAAAACATGCTTATTTATCTACAACATTAGGATTAGAATTGTGACATGTGAATACAACAGCTTCGTATAAGTTTTGTAGTTTTTAGGCACAAAACAACTATTGGTTCAATTTTTTTGGAAAAATCTATTATTTTAATCTTGTGAAAGCTTTTTAATTCCATAAAGCCAAAAAAATGTCATGCTGCAAAAATTTCGAGTCACACAGGCCATCGAGTCACTCAGACTAATATGAAATCGATACTTGCGTGATTCATTTTTGCGCATACTTTAATCCTGCAAAAGGATTTTGTATTCTGTAAAGCCAATTTGATAATTTATAATGTTATAGCTTAGAATTCCGGCCTACATTATCGACTTCGATCAAGCTCAAGCGTCACTCCAGCATTCCCTTAACGAATAATCTTGCAAAGTTTAATGCTTTGCCAAATCGGCGTTACTGTAATATCGATTCAACCATATTTTCATATACGTTGAAATATATTAAACACTGATGAAAATACAACGCTTTTCATTGCTTTTTCTTGCAAAATATTTCTATTTTGTTTCGTTTAATCGAGTATATTTTAAATACTATTGATGCGTTCGGGGAGACGCTTATTATCAGCATCAGTCTATCTTTGTTCTATTTTCAGTGAACAATGAAGATAGACTGATGCTGATAGCGCTAATAGCGTCTCCCCGAACGCACCCTATATATGTCGAAATTAGAGAGGATTTAATACTCTAATTAGCGCAGGGCTGACAACTTACCTAATAAAACAACTCACCAAACGAGACCCATTTAACAAAACTGTTACGGATACATCACAGCAGCCTCGAATAAAAGAAGCCCTTTAGTGCCAACTGGAAAAGACAAAGGCCGGTACTCGTAGTCAGTTCTTATATTTTAATCGTCGATTAGTCTAATCGTGATTGGTGAAATTGGCCCTTAGGGTTGGAACTGACTACGAGTACCGATCTGAGAAGCATAGAAAAAAAACGTAGTGATGCAGGCTCACTTAGAGCTGTAGCATTGGATGATGATATATGTCGAAATATATTTTTATATATTAATTTTTTTCAGATCCACGAGCAGCCGATCTGCCGCTAGTCAGTCCTCCTTGTAAAATACCAATTATAATATTCGCATATTTGTACTTGGTGGTTAACTTTGGACCTCAATTTATGAAACGTAGATCACCATACTCATTAACGACATTTATGAAATTGTATAATATGTTCCAAATTGTGGCAAATATATGGATGGTATATATCAGTATTGACGTTGGTTTATTCTCGTTCAATTTAACGTGCCCTGTTCTTGATAATTCCAATGATTATACTTCAATAAGGGTAATAATTCACGTACAATTTATTTTTTAAGAAAATGTATCCCATCGGCAGATAATTGTAATACAGATTTATAATTGTAATACTGTGAAATATTTAGTATTTTTCTATAATTTTCCGTATTAATTTATATTAGATTTTTACTAAAACAGTGCAGAAATGAAGTCTACAACTAAATTTTGTAGAGGAACAAAGAGTAAATTGGGCAAAAAAAAGAAAATAATTTTCTGTTATAGCACATAATTTCAACTAAGTTTTATGTATATTTAATATATAGAATATGATAACATAGTTTTTAAAATAAAATGCTATAAATCACATATATACTATTATTCATGTTTGTTTCGTAAAACTATACACAATAAGTTACTAATATTTGAATCTTATTGTTCACTCGATGCCTATGGTATTATCTTCTACTAAAAATATTTGACCAGGTTGAAACGGTCATATTTGTATTAAGAAAGAAAAATAGTCAGATATCCATTTTACATTTGTACCATCATGTGTCTACCTTATTGATCGCATGGATAGTTATAAGATATCACATCGCTGTTCCTGTGGTACTTACAAGCACTCTTAACTGCTTCGTACACGCTATTATGTACATATATTACTTTCTAGCGACTTGGGGACCGGACGTCCAAAAAATTGTCGCACCTATGAAACAATGGATAACTATAATACAAATGGTAAGTTGTTTTAAATTTCCTGCACATCTTTCGTCTCGCGTAATTCAATTTGTTTTTTATTTGTTCTAAAATGTTCAATTAATAATCTAATAAATAATACTCTGATAATCACAAAAATAATTTTTCTGTAGTTGTATGGTTGATTTGTTTTGTCATGTAAGTTATTAGATTTAAATATACATTATAAATATCAGAAATATCTGTCGGCGACAGCAAAATAAAATGATAAATTAACTATATTAACTTATTTCCAGATACAATTAACCACGATGATGTTGCTCCCATTGCAACAGTTGTTAAATTCATGCAAAGTCATAGATGAGGAGTTTCACAAAATGTTTATTGTAAATGTGGCAATAAATTTATATTTGTTTCATCATTTCTATAAACAAACATATACGAAACATAAAAAAACGGTAAAATTGTAAAATAATTACAAAAATATTTCTACGGCGAAATATCCGACAATATTATCGACATAATGACTCTCAATTATAAATTCTTCAAGTCACTCTTCTACTACGCTGTTCAGCAAAAAAATACTTTTGATTTTCTCAACATGTACGGCGATTATTATGATAATAGCATATTTTTAATTACAGTTAGTAATGTTATGTATAAATGCATAAATTTACAACTTACTTGTCTTGATATTTCTGAGCATATATCCAAGCAACAGCGTCATGCGGTAGTGGCGACGTAGCCACGATTACATCACTATCAATGCCGATATTTAGATCTCGAAGAACAATGTCAATGGTAGAATTTCTTCTTGTTTCTTCTTGTAGTCACCAAAAGCCAGGAGATGTAATAGTTGAACAGGAATTTCTGAGAAGCCTATTAAAATAATCGCTCTGAGTATACTAGAAGAAATTACTCTACATATATGGCAGAAGAAATCACATGATGCAATTTTTCCGTATTCTTAAACCGGCAGAAAAATTAAAATATATTTTTGATACTGAGCACATTGTACCCTTGACGACAACGATCAAGATTGAAAGATGTTCGACTACAATATAAAGTCAATGTATTTTGAAAACTTTATTTTAAATATTTTATAATTAATGAAGATCATTAGTTTAATCATTTCTTCAATTTCCCACACTTTTAAATACGTTACTCTCATATTAAATTTTATTAATATTTCATAAAATATTAATATATGTTCATATATATATATATATATATATATATATATGTATAAATGTGTATCTTTATAATTCTTTAGCATAAGCAATACAATACTTACACGTCTAATAAAATGTTCATATTTACTTATATGTAATTTGAATTAGTGAATAAAATAGTGAATTGATGACTGAAATTATAGTATAATTTAAGTGCAGTGTAATAATTATAGCCGATAATTATAACCATGTAAAAATTCTAGCTTAGCCTAACCTAAGGATTTGAAAAAAATTAAATTAAGGAAAGAATAAAAATTAAAAAACAGATTTGTTGTTCTGTTGGTAAAGGGATGAGAAAAGGGAGGGTAAAAATCGTAACAAAAATTTTTTAGAGGGATTAACATAATTTTTATACCTTTATAATTATATTCCTGCCATTTGAAGTGAGGAACCTATTCACTCTTCTTATCTGGCTATAGCCCCTGGCTATTATGTCACAATTTTGAGAAAAATAGCGTCAAAGTAATGATCAAAAATGACAATTTCGAGAATATTCATAATTTATAGCATCGGTACCAAATTTTTTTATCAAATTTTGTTTATACCATTCGACAGTATCAACTTTCAGCTTTAAAATGCATTTTGTTTCGTTTCGATATAATTTTTTATTATCGAGATATTTCGAGTTTTATTATAATAGAAAATAATAGATATTTGTGCAACAATCAGACTACACACGGAGCAGCATGTTTATGGTAGTGAAGGATGCATTAACGACTCGCATCTATTATGTTATTAAAGTCTAAAAGTGCTTATTTTGCACATAATGCAGTATTAAGATGGAATAAAATGTCTTTTGCGTGTGTCTTTCATGTATAGGAAAAAGAGCTATTTTCAAATTATTATATTCGAAAAAGAAAAATTATATCGAAACGAAACAAAATGCATTTTAAAGCTAAAAGTTGATACTTTCGAATGCTATAAACACAATTTGGAAAAAATTTAGTACCGATGTTATAACGTCGTGAAAAACCTCGAAATTGTCATTTTTGGCCACTTTCACACCATTTTTTTCAAAACAGTAATGTGATAATCAAATTTGGATAACAGATTTGTATTCAGCAGGCAAAAATACGTTGAAAATGATTGTTCACACTTATGTTACAAAAAAAGTCAATTTTTGTCGGACAGTGTTATCTTTCATAGTAATCGAGAATATTAAATAAATAGAAAAGAGAACAACAAAATTACCTTTTTTAAAAAAAGTTAAAAAAAGTGTCAAGTATACGCCCGCAAAAAATGTTCTAAAAAAAGTAATGATATGTTATCAAATTGCGCCAATTATAAAAACGTGTATTTATATCAACCAGAAGAACTATTATTTTATTATTACTCTTCAATAGTAAAATGCCATGCAATTAATACGATTCTGTACAGTATTCAAATACTTGGCGCTGCTAAACTGAAAAAATAATAAATTTAAAGAATAAAATAAAATGTTCAAAGGCAGCATCTTTACAATGCGCTTTGTAAAATTTACTTATTTCTAATGAAATTTTATAAACTACATAATAAAAATTACCAAGCAGATTGTAAAATGTTCTAAGACAGCATCTTTACAATTACAAATACAATAAAATTTGATTCGAAGTTAAAATTAATTTCACCGACTGCCTGCAAGTATTGTCTGGTCGAACAGCGCGAATCAGCTCCATTCACAAATCTTTTAACTCTACATTTACCAAAAATTTTTGAAAACGACGCGTCACGAGCCACGAACCGTGAACAATAATAAACCATTCCGATTCCACGAAGTCCCATGATGCGTAGAAACTTGCCATCCTTGACGAGCGACATGCCATAAGACCCCGGCTTTATGTTACAGCATAATTATGTAAACAAAGCATTTATTTACATTTATTTACTTACAGTAAGAAACTTCTGTCGAAATAAGTCCTCTTCCCAAATTTTAACTGCTACATGCACTAAAATATTACACAGTATGTAACCGGCAGCACTTCGGACGGTCGGACGACCTTTGTTCGTTCGAGTTCACTCTTGTTTGGTCGAGTATCTAATGTGTTATAGCGAGACACACAACGAAACTAACGATCATCGTCGGACAAAGTCGATAAATTACCATGCACCATGTTAAAATTATCATAAACGATTAAGTCAGATTGAAAATATCATGCTGCATTGTAAAATTTATATGAGATATTTAATATGTTTATCACTACTTGGCATTTATTCTAATTGAAACAATAAAGACTTATAAACTGCACAACATATTTTTGAATTATTAAAATTTTACTATACATTTTAGTAATATTACTCAAACAGATTTTATATTTTATTGTGATAGATGTGAATAAATCAGAGAGAATATTATAAAAATCTTTGAAATAATCAACTGTCCCACGATTACCATGATTTTCAGGCTAAATTTTAAGAGAAAATTCTCTCCATGTAGCTAATGCCAATCCCGATTTTGAATATGTTGTAGGAAATGATTCTTGCATTGCTTCTAGAAATAGCATATACGTTTAGTAAATTCTTTCTACATCAACTGACATCGATTAATATATTTTAAGAATCTCTTCGGATTTTTTGTTTCAGATAAGCAGAACGGCCGCAATTATGGGTAGCATGACTTTTTACATGTCCTTGTAATTATTGCAAAACAAGACTTATTTTATGAAATAAAGCGATAAAAAAAACCTAAAAGATACTCAAGATGTGTACTAATATGTAAGCGAAACCCTGGTATGAATAAACCCAAACAATTTTGTATGAAAAAATAGTAAAAATACCTCAAAAATCGAGCTCCTAGACCGGAATCTCCCCTTAAACAAAGATTCAACAGATATATTTTGTAAATCATTAATTGACGATTATTAACCATCAAGACCACAAGTACTTGAGTCAGTTAATCTTTACTTTGCAAAATGGTACGATATTATAAGAAACAAACCTATGAATAATTTTTATATTCTAGAAGATGATAGTAAATATCCACAGTATATTAAAAAAAGGCAACACGAATATTTGATAAATCATTATAAATAAATGTTGAAATGGAACCAGAGAAATACTTTTATTCACTTTTACTATTATTTAATCTATAGAGAGATTTGTCTGAACTGAAATTAAAATACAACAATTATGCAGAAGCATTTATAAATGTACAGTCGCAGCTGCCAGAAGCAGTACACTATCATGAAAAACTTCTTCACGATCAAAAATGTGTAAAAGATATGAAAGAGGCTATTGTAAAACATATTAACGAAGTAATATCGCAAAAATAAAGAATCCAATGACACAGAATTTATTGTTTTTGAAGCTGGAAATGCTATGCAAGAATTCAGAGACGTTTTAAATAAATCAGACAAAGTAAATCCTTATGAATTAATTTCTGAATTAAATGATGATCAAAAAAGAATATTCGATATGGTCATAAACACTATCAATTCTGAATCCTTATAAAAACAATTAAATATTGGATTAAAGAAGTTCTTAAAAAAGATATTGCAATAATCGCACCTACGGGTATCGCTGCTTTTAACATTGATGGGCTTACTATTTACCGACTTTTCCAACTTCCAATTGAACACGGTTGTACTCCAAAGTATAGACAATTATCGGTTGCCGTTTTGAAAACATTGAGAGACGAATTAAAAAATACTACTCTTTTATAATTGATAAAATATCAATGGTGTCAAATATCATTTTAATGTGTATAAATATTCGCTTAATTGAAATATTTAATATTTTTGACAATGATGATGGATGGTTTGGAAAAAAACATATATTATTATTTGATGATTTATTACAATTGTCACTAGTACATGAAGAGTCTGCTTTTGTAATGATAAAAAATCAAAAGCAGAAAAGTATTTAGGATCATTAGAAACTGCAAGTATATGGAATGATTTATTTACTTACGATGAACTTAGAATAAATATGCGCTAGCAGAGCGACATTAGAGAATTGCTTTCTAGAATTCGACTTGGAATTATAACAAATGATGACATTGATATACTAAACTACAGAAAAATAAATTTCCAATCTGCAACATGTAATGAGAGATTGAGTGAGATGTGATTATATTGCAAAATTGCCATGTAATACAGTATATGTTTGTTGCCAACTTGCAATTTATGTAATGTATTGAATACTGCAATATTTGTTGTCAACTTGCAATTTATGTAATGTATTGAATACTGCAATGTTAGTACGCATACCTTCCGAAAATATTTCACTACTAGCACAAACATTACCGATTATCCAATATACCTGAAAAAAAAGGTTCTGGAAGCTATTAATACGGATGACGTAGACAACACAAAAACGAACTTACGAAAGAAATAATTATTTAAAACAACCCTGCTTCCCGCGACGGCCTAGCTCGTCAAATGTCCGGGTTCGTGGGAGAAGGTTTTTGGCACGACAAAGTATTTATAAAATATAACAAAAGAATTTATTAGAGAAGAAAGTATATTACAAAAGAAATGAACTTATTATAAAGAAAATGAAGTATAATGTAAGAAAGATGAGATAACGCGAGAAATGAGAGTGGATGTATATTCGTACCGAGTATGATACGGAATCGATGGCGAATCGATTGCGGCCGCGGTTCGGTAGCGTAATCGTTTACGAGATCGGAGCGAGTACATACAAAGATTGAAACGATATAGAATTGGTCGCGGCGCGAGTCGGTATCGCGAGCTCGGCGTGTGACGGCGTCGTGTACGGCGCAAGCGCGTTTCGTAGCTGGGTCGAGGAAGCTTCGGCGATAGTGAGGTATCGTGACGCGTTTGACAATGTGCGTGCCGCATTTGACAGTTAACGCCCACGTGGGCCGTATGCGGCGTCCAGGTCTTAGATCTATGCTTTGCAACGGTAATCGATTTGGGCACGGTCGACTAGGCGACGGAGGGAGGCGATGCCTGCTCCGGGACGTGCTTGTACGCGTCGGAGGGTATCCAAAAGAGTATAGCCGGTATTACCGGTGGAAGTAGGCGTATGCCTATCCCGGTTTCTATACTCGGTAGCAGGACGGGAATTTCGGAGCACGGTCGGCGGGGAGAGGCGAAGCCTTCCCGGTTCGTGCTTCTCGGCAGGTTGGAGGAGGCCAAAAGAGTATAGCCGGTATTACCGGTGGAAGTAAGGCAAATGCCTACCCCGGATCCTATACTCGGTGGTATTGACGGAACGGTGAGGCACCACGGACAATTTGCCGTGGCAGCAGAGTACGCTCTATCTGGGTGCCTCCTTGGGATTCGGATTCGGTTCGGCCGTTATAACCCGGCAGAGACAAGGAACGCTCTACCTCGGTCTCTGGGATCGCGAGTGTGGCTCTAGGAGCGACTCGCTCAGGAATCGTGCCTGATCTCGGAACGGGCCCCCTTTTATACCCCGGCTCGGTGGCGAGGGTATTCAGGGGGCCGGTGGCGGCTTCTCGGAAGCGCGCGCAGCCTCCCGCCGGGGACCGCTCGGCCCCGCTCGGGGCCGCTCGGTGCGCCGCACCGGACGCTTTCGGCTTCCCTGCTTACGCGTTGTAGAGGAGATTAAAAAGGTTTTGGGGCGACGTACGCCCCACATCCCCGCCGACGGATGGTCGATCGGCGGGAGTCAGCTGGTGGTCGCCGGCTAATAACGGTGCCCGGAGGCATCATTACATATTAAAATAGAAGCAAAAATTATGCTTCGAAGAAATATTGATATTACATTAGGACTCGTAAACACAACTATTGCTACAGTTACTGAAATTTTACGTGACAGTGACAAGAACGTAGAAACTTTAACGATTGCTTTATCAAATGGAAACAACATAACATACAACGTATAAATATGAAATTTCAAGTAATAGACAAAGCGTATGTTATACGAAAATAATTTCCTATAATACTAAGTTATGGAATAACTATCCATAAAAGTCAAGGTTTGAGTTTAAACTTAGCTGTCGTTGATGTTGGAAATTCTATATTTAGCTGTGGCCAGACGTATGTAGCTTTGTCACGTCTTACATCCATTAAAGGATTATACTTGATAAATTACGATTCAGCATCTGTGAAAGCTAATGAATTAGCCTTCGTTGAATATAAACGTTTAAGGAAATTGTATTGTCCACATACAGGAAATATTGATACACAAAAGAATCACTATAATAGAGTTAGAGATCAATTATGGCCATTACCAAATATATCTCTTGTCAATTAAATCCAAGAAGAATCAGAATCTGCAAAACATATGTCACTCTCATCAGTTAAAGATTTTTCAAATAAAAACAATGTATCGTGCTATGCAAATGCAGTTTTACAATATTTAATTTATAATGATATTATTAGGAAGTTATTATTAAAACACGATAATACAAATGCAATGAAAAGTTCAATCAATGATTATATTGGTGAAAAAAATGTGTTAACTTCTATGAATATTAGACACTTTGTTGCAGAACCGTTTTCACTTAACATACAACAGGATGCTGCGGAATTTTTAACAATACTTTGCGAAAAAATTACAATTCTTGAAGATATTATAGAGCACGATCTTTCCAGTATTATACACTGTGTAAAATGTAGCTATACCAAAGTAAAAATAGAACAAAATTTAATTGTAACACTTACAATTTCCCACATTTTTCGCATAGTATGAACTTGGAAAATTGAATAAAATACAATTTTTCACATTGGTCGTCCATTGAAGGATCGTGCGAAAATTGTAATGAGACTGGTCAATTAAATATCAAACACAATTTATATTTTGCTAAACGAATAATTGTATGAGAAACTGATGTTATTTTCGTTTAATGGTAAAGATAAATAAAAAATTACCAAGTATAGTATTACAAATGTACCTTCCACTAAAATATCTATTGGAGAAAGATTATACAAAGTATATAGCGCTATATACTCTGTATCATGGAAATAATGTACATACAGGCTACTATACAAATATATCAAGAGTCGGAAAAACAAATAAGTCAGAATGGATTCATGTTCGTGATGAAACGCTTTCGCATAAACAATGGCCACGTGGCAGTAAAGATGCGTACATTTTCTTCTTGGAACAATGCAATTAAATGAATGACATATGCAATACGTACAATTCATGCTGAACGTACTAAAGTAATTTATATTTTATTTTATAAATTAGTATCATTTTGATGATACTGAATTTTGATTCAGTATAATAAAATGTAATTAATTCGATATAATAAAGTTAGGATTTGGTCATAAGCATTACCAAACATATCTTCTCTTTTATTTACAGGATGTAAGAAAAATAATTAAATATCAAAGAAAAAATTGTATTTTTTCTTTGAAATCCATAGAAATTTATTAGATTATTAGATTAAAATAGTATTGTATATAATATCCTAACAAAATTCAAAAAAGGTACAAAAATGCGTCAAGCATACGCGCTCAAAAACCGCCTAAAAAATTACACCTCAAAAAAGAACCCTTCTATAAAACTTGTGACGTGACAAGGTCCGTCACAGGGGCGTAAGCCTGACCGGGAGGGCAAAACCGGGATCGCACCCTCGAGTCGCGGGAGAAGCGATCCCTCTACTATAACGCGCGTGTCGTCTCGTTCCGTTTTGCGCCGATCGCGAGTCCGTCGCCTATTTTGCTTATTTTTTTGTTTATTTTTTGCATGCCTGCATGCCGATTCCCGGACGTACCGGGAGGAGGATAGAAAAAAGAACGAGTTATCGGAGCCGAGCCGGGTGAGAGGCCGAAAGCGGAGTAGCAGGAGAGGAGGAAAAGCGGCAGTCGCGGCTGGACGACGGTACCAGAGGGGAGCCCGGGAACCGCCGATCTCCGCCTGAGTCCCTCCCGGAGAAATCGAGAACAGGCGAGGCCGTCCATTCCACAGAGCAAGGGCGAATCGTGGCTCGCTTCGACCGCGATCGCGACGGGAGGAACGCGAGCGTTACACTTCCCCTCATCCCGGAACCGCGCAAGATTGCTGCGGCCCGACCAGCCGAGCAAGATTGGGAGATGAGCGCCGACAACCGGCGTTACAGGGAAGCCGGAGGTCGACGCCCAAGGAAATCAGCAATAGATCGACGCTCAATAGAGCGGTCGATAACAGGTGAGAATAATTGCCTTATCATCTGCGGGGTGCGCAAGCACGGCCACCGGAGGGCTCAGTGGGATCGCGGCCGAGCCCCGAATTCACTATTCAGTGGGCCGGCGATCAGAGAGGCCGCAGTGCGATTCCGGGCCCCGACCAGTGATGCCGTTCGGCAAATGCGGCAGCACACCAGTAGCGGTGGTGGGGGATAGCTTGCAGCGTCCACACCGAACTCTGAAGCGACGTATGCTCTCGGCGCTCGGCAACGCTCGGCTAGCTTCGGGACGAGAGACAGCTGTATGTTCTCTCTCTGTCTCTCGCACTAATTCAAGCTGGCAAACACGTCGCTGGCGAACTTTTCGCCTCTGGGCCGAAAGCAACACGCCGCTAGGCCGAAAGCAATACGCCGCTAAGCCGAAAGCAATACTCCGCTAGCGGACTTAATGCTGGCAAGGAAACCTTTTAGATTTAGTAACCTACTTTTTGACAAAACTTCTGTGGGTGATTAGAATATGAGTAGAATTATTATAAGCTAGTCAAAACTTCTGTCTCATTCATAATTTATGAGATACTTTATGCTTTATGTCAAAATATACCAGAATAAAATGTAAAATATCTCGTAAATTGTTGATTTTTCGACAATTTTACCTTGCCACTTTTATATGCAGAATAATCAAAGAGATCATATTATGTAAAAAAAATCATATAGTTCTATAAAAATGACCTTAAAATTATGATTAACTATGTGATTTATTTACATAATATGAATTCTCTGCATATAAAAGTGATAAGGTAGAATTGTCGAAAAATCAATAGTTTACGAGATATTTTACATTTTATTCTGGCATATTTTGACATAAAACGTAAAGTATGAATGGGACAGAGGTTTCGATTAACTAATGATGATCCTTACCCATGTCTTTATCACCCACAGAAGTTTCGTCAAAAAGTGGGTTACTAAACCTAAGAGGTCCCCTTGTGAGACAAAAACAACACGCCACTGGAGCGAAAGTAACACGCGGCTGGGGCGAGAGCAACACGCCGCTTTGATATAGTTCATGCTATACAGATTCTTCTTTTACTTTTTATATGTAGCCATGTTGTAAAAAATGTAAAAGATAAAAATTGAGAGCAGATTATATTACACTGTACTCTACATTTGGAGCAGATTATATTACACTGTACTCTACATATTAAATATTTATATTATTTAATATTTATATTAAAACTATTCTGCATTTATTACTTAATTAAATAACATGAAAGAAATTCAAGGAGACAACTTAAAGGTAATAAAAAAGAAAAACTCATATTTGTCATTAATTAGAAATATATTTAATAATAATAATTGTGATAAATATTAAATCCTCCCCTTTCTCCCCCCATTTCCCTCCACCCCTTCTTCTTCCTCCTCTTTTCCCTCCTTCCCTTTTCTCTACCCCCTTTTCCCTCTATAATTATAGCGGGTAAGTCCTGCCCGCTGATTATACCAGCGGGCACGCGACCGTCCCCCACTGACTCGTCCTCGGAAATCAGCTGAAAAAAAATTTACAAATAAATAATGTATAAATAGAATACTCAAAAACATACGCGCGTGCGTGCGTGTGTGTGCGTATGCGTGTGTGTGTGTGCGTGTGTGTGTGTGTGTGTGTGTGTGTGTGTGTGTGTGTGTGTGTGTGTGTGTGTGTGTGTGTGCGTGCGTGTGCGTACGTGTGTGTGTGTGTGAAAGAGAGAGATATATATACCTTTTTGTTGCTGCTGCTGCGGCAAGAGATCGTCCGTCTCCATCTGTTGTTCTTGCTGCTGCTGCTCCTGCTGCTGCTCTTGCTGCTGCTGCGGCTGCTCTTGCTGCTGCAACTGGAGCTCTTTCTGCAGCTTCTCGATTTGTCTGTTTAGATGTTGCAGTTGCTCAGTCTTTTTCTCCTGCAACTGCAACATCTGTTAAAGCCTTTTTTATTTACCATTCTATAAAACACATAAATGACATGTAAAATAAAAAAATTGTAAAATAATTATTAGTAAAAATTAATAGAGATATTAATATTAATTAAGATTGATCTATATAAATTATAATACTTTAATTGTAAACGATTACAATCGTGAAACTTGGTCTATCATTATGTATCATAATATCTACTTAACATAATGTCTATCGTAAATCCTTAAAGGTGCTTTTTCACGTACAGTTACAAAAGCTTTTTTCTTAATTATAAGGAAAAGAAGAAAAATGATTCAAAGCATTTTTAGCGTCAAGCTATCCGTATCCACGATCAACACGGTAGCGTTGTCATCCGTGTATCCGCATTTCACATAGCGTTTGAGTAGTAATATTTTGTAGTTGAACTAGTTCAAACTACAAAATTATAGCCATTGAATTAAAAATTTGTCACTTTAATCGCTTGTTTTAACAGCACGTGAAACTGCACCTTTATTCGCACCGGAATACACGATCGGTGTCGCTGCACATGAACTTGGCGTGAGACACGACCGTATCTCCTGATGATCGTAATGCTCATTGTAAAGAATTAATAGAAAAATAATATAACTTACATAGATCAACTTTTATTGATATAAATTATCGATAAATAACGATATTATTTCAAACTAACCTGATATCTTGTCCACGGACGTGCACGTTCACGAGTACGGTGTAGACTGTATCAAAACAAATGCGTACTATATCGCGCGAGCCGCGAGCGTCGTTTCTCATTTGTTTATGTCGAGACGCGCTGCCAGTCTTTTTGTTCGCAAACGCCGTTGGATACACTTCAGGTTATCCGATTATAAGGTTATTCCGACCAAGATTATACAAATTCAGGTGAACTATCACATACACATATCACATCACGTACATTTTACACATTATTTCTGTCTTACATTCTATCCTAATATAATTATTTTAATATTATTATTTTTCAAATATTATTTTTCATATATTATATATTCAATATGCAAACGAGTAAATGTAAAAAGCGAAGTTTTTCAGAAGCATGGCTTAATGATATTAGATATAAATCTTGGATACATAAAGTATCATCCGATAGTAGTCTTTATTATTGTAGTACATGAAAATTTTTATGTAATACAGTACATGTCTCAAAACATGTCAAATATGCGTATCACAACAATAAAGAAAAATCATTATTATGTAATAATGATAATAATTTAGTAAAGAAAAGAAAGAAACAATATTTCAACACCGATGGTTAGATAATGAGCAATTTAAATGTTGGTTACGCGAAGTGCCACATATTCCAAATTCATTTTCTTGCTCAATTTGCGATAAATCTATTGTTGGTGGTTTATCGCAAATCTATCGTCACGCAGAATCTACAAGCCATATAACGAAATATAAAATTTTTATTGAAGCAAACAAATCAAATGAAGATTTGAATGAAGAAACTAACAAATTTCTGTCATTTGATGATCGTAAAAACTCAATGGAGATTAGATATGCTGCGTTAATCGCAGAAGCAAATATTTCTATTCAAATGGCAGAAAAGTTTCTGAAATTTTTTCAACATGCATCGAATGATGGTGAGGTATTGAGAAGCATAAAAATGGCACGAACAAAGTGTACAAATATGATGACGGATGTTTTGTGCCCAGTAGAAACAGATCGTGTAGTTAACAAGATTTAGAACACAAAATTTACAGTATTTATTGATGAAACATCCGATATTTGCAACGATAAATGGATGACTTTTGTTGTTCGTTATGTTGATTCAGAGACATTAGATATTCGTTCTCAATTAGTTAAGCTAATAAATATTGACGCCAAAGATTCTAGTGCAGAAAAGTTATTTTATGCTTTTAAATGTGAAATGTGGAACTTACAGATTCCATTTTCAAATATTGTTGTCTTGTCATGCGACAATGCGTCTGTCATGACAGGGAAACATGTATCATTTAAAAGAAAATTAGAACAAATATATCCACGTTTATTAATATTTGGATGCCCTTGTCATTCGGCAGCGTTAGCAGCTCATGCTGCATGTGATAAAATTCCAACAATTTGCGAAGAATTCTTAAAAAAAATTTCTAATTTTATTAATAGCAGTCCGAAACGTTCAGCTATTTTTACTGAATTTTCTGAATGTTTCCAAGAAAAAAAACTAAAAATATTAAAATTATGTGATACACGCTGGCTTTATCACTACTTGTGTGTAGAAAGACTTCTAAAATCTTGGGATACAATTAAACATTTTCTTACTGAAATAGTTGTAAGTGAAAAAACGAAATCTGGAGAATATCTATTGTCTTTGATGGGCAATGTAGAACTAAAAGCATATTTTCTTTTTTTAAAATATATTTTAAATTTATTTAACGCATTTAATGCATTTTTTCAAGCATCAGAAACGAGAATTCATCTATTGCAGCTAAAATCTCTAAACTTTCTTTTCGAAGTTTGTCGAAATTTTTTAAAAAAAGAGCATTTGAGACCTTTCTCTATAAATATAATATTCTCTTTAAAAGAAAATCAAAAAAATCTTAATGAAATTACCTTAGGATCAGAGTGTGATGAATATCTTAACGAATTAATGATGCAGGGGCATACAGATATTGTTACAACAGTTCGAGAGAACTGTTTAACATTTTAACTGCTGCAGAGGAAATTCGTAAAAGATTACCAGTAAATAATAAATTTTTATCAAAATTACAAGTTTTTAGACCTTATACAACTTTGTTTAATACTGATAGAGAAACGTTATTCAATGATGTTTCTTTAATAGCTAAAACTATTGGTGATATTGATGAAGATGCCTTAAAAAAAGAATTTGCATTACCATCAGATTTTACAATGGAGGAGAAAAAAACATCTCTAAATTAAATTTCGACAATATGTGGAAAGAGATTTTGCAATATCGGTACCCCAATAATACTGTTAGATATCCAAATCTAACAAATGTTCTGAATGCTGTTCGAGCGCTTCCAAATTCCAGTGCTGATCCAGAAAGAGTGTTTTCCCTCTTAAGTGATATAAAAACGAAAAAAAAGGAATAAACTCTCGTCAGCCACTATTAATGCTATTTATGTTGTTAAATCGGCATTCAAAGCGAGAGGAGAAACAGCCATGAATATGAAAATTGAAGAAAAACATTTGTCTCTTATATCAACACACTGAAGAAAGCACACAAACGTCGTAGTGCTTTAAGACTATATGCTGTAAAAAAACGTCGTAGTGCTTTAAGACTATATGCTGCGGATGATATTGCTCGACCCTCGTTTGCACAATGAAAATGTAAAATATTTTTCAGATTATTTGTAAATAACATATTTGTAAAAATTAAGTGCATAAAAAAATCTTGTCTACAAAAGACATCACGGTCGAAAAAATTGAGCGTGTAAAAAATCTTGTCTGTAAATGACATCACGCTTACAAAATTAAGCGTGTAAAAAATCTTGTCTGTAAATGACATCACGCTTATAAAGTTAAGCGTGTAAAAAAATCTTGTCTGCAAATGACATCACGTTTATAAAATTAACCGTGTAAAAAGTTTCTAAAAGAATGAGAAAAAGTGTAATAACACACACACACACACACACACACACGCACACGCACACACACACGCACACACACGCACACACACGCACACACACGCACGCACGCACGCACGCACGCACACACACACACACACACACACACACACACACACGCGCGCGCGCGCGCACACACGCGCACGCGCACACGCGCGCGCGCGCGTAATAAGCGATCTAAAAAACATAAATATAAAATGAAACACTGTATGTTTGTAGAAAAATAACGTTCTGAAAATCAAATTTTTATCTATATTCTAGAATTTCTCATTTTTTGCTCTCATATTTTCTTCAATATTTTGTTTATAATAAAAAAATTTCGCAAATCTAACGGCGGATTTTGATTAGCAACCTCAAAAACATAAATATAGATAAAAAAAGCAGTATGTTTAAAAAGGATTTTTTTTCAGTAACGAATTTAACGTAAAAAAAAACAGATTTTTCGTCTTAAATTGCTTATAAGTAAAAAAGAATCATGAAAATCGATTAATTCTACGAAATACGATCGAAAAATGGAGAGAGTGTAGGTGTGACATATATGTCACACTGTGACTGAAAGGATTAACCTACTAACGCTCAAACGGACGCATTTTTAACATAATTTTCAGCGACTTTATTTACAACGTTAAAGATTTAAAAAAAAAATTAAAGTATCATTTCTTACATAAAATTTTATTTATGCTCTTACAGAATCCATCATCAGAATTTGTGTAAAATGCTCAAAATATGAAACTGCAACTCTTTCCACAACCATCAGTACACAAAAAAATAGTTGTACTTTAAAAGTATATTTTTTAAATTTGTCAAAATCTTCATTTAAAAATGGCAGCTAAATTTGTTTATTCGTAAATTTCAAATAACTAACGGTTTATTATCACTGAAAATAATGGGATTGATATTCGCAGTTCATTTTCGATTAAATATGTAATTTTCAATATGATGAATTTATGCTTATTGATATTATGAAGAAAATACAACAGTTTGTAAATTTTTTTGCGATTTAGCAGCCATTTTTAAATAAAAATGACAATTTTGACAATTTGACATTTTAATCCCTCGGGAGGGGAGATTCTACAATAAGTTGCAAATGCCTTGTCGCCAGTCGCTAATGTTGCGATACGGCGGTGTGATTCGTTAATCAATCAATTATGTCGTTTGCGATTGGCGACAAGGCATTTGCAACTTATTGCAGAACTCTCCTTAAAATACAACTATTTTGTGCACCAATGGTTGCGGAAAGAACTGGAGTTTCATACTATGCGATATAAAAAACAGTATTGAAAAAAATATTTTTCGATTTTTGTGCATATTTTTACTTAAAAGCCACCGTAACTTTTTTGGGCTTTATTTTACACCAACTCTGATGATAGATTCTAAAAGAGCATAAAATTTTACATAAGAAATAATACTGTTCAAATTTTTTTTAGATTGGGATTGGGATTAGATTGAAATTAGATAAATCAGAATAAGGCTAATATAAAGTAACTCTGTGAACATTGTTTTGATTGGTCAAAGAGGGGAGGATCTAAAATTGGCCAAAATCCGTTCCACCCCGACATCTGGGAAACCACTTCCATAGTGTTCCTTGATGTATATAAAAGAGAAAAATAATTTATAATGCCGGGAAGTGCTAGGAAAAATTGCTAGAATCAACATAACATCATACAAAATATGTTCTCTGTACTGACACCATGTTCCAGTTTTCTTTATTTCTGTACAATCAGAGGTTTGGGTAAATTGTAATATATGTGTATTTACGTTTATCTTTGACATTTTGTGTAGCTTATACCTAATAACCATTTTTCGTAATTAAATATTTAATAATTAAATAATTAAATATTAAAATTTTTTAAATCACTCTTTGTCTATTCCATGACCAACGACGAGGACGTAAATGTTTTTTGCTTTAATGTATTTTTATATTTCATTCATTAGTGTTCATTATGTTAAAGTACATTCTATCTATAGTTTGCATCACATTTAAGATTAGAATTTTAAATATCTAATTTAGCAAAAACATTTATAAAATAGATAAGCATGCAAGGTAGTTATAATTTAATTGATGACTTATGTTTGTTGAATCTATTTTCGAAATAAATAATGTTGCAATTTTCTCATAACTTGATTTGATATCCCGCTATAACTTCAGCGAACGTTCGCTAAAAGATAAAAAAATCCAGCGAACAGCGTTTATTCGCTGGCGAACAACGAATGACCACGTGACCTCTATTCTCAGCAATTTTCTCGCTACATGAATTGGCACCTAAAAACATTACTCAAATGTATCTAGATATATATGCATCTAGTACCTATTCAATGTCAATGACGAAGAAAAGTGCGACGATCTTAAAATTAAGAAGACGATCGTAAAGAAAAAAGATGGCGGAGAGAAAGGAGCAGAAAAGTCACGCGTAAGTAAATAATATAATATATATAAAAGATAGAAGTTATATTAAGTATCGAACAACTATAATAAAAAATAAAATTTATTTTCTTTCAGTTTTGAAATGGATCTCGATATTGGAGACGAGTATTCGTTTACTCGAGTACCGCCGTCTCAATCTAAACAGCCGGTGCCATCGACGTCAATGGCACCGTCGCTGCCGGTACCGCAACAGCAGCAGCAGCAACAGCAACAGCTGCCAAAAGAACAGCCGCAGGAGCAGCAGGAAAAAAAAGACTTAAGCAAAGAACATAAATTATACATGTATATATGTAATTATGTGTTAATTATTAATAAATATATTGATACATTTTTCTTTTTTTCAGCACCTCGCTGGCAAAGGGTTGGCCGAAAATGGCGAGAAGGCTATTGCGGCCGTGGATACGGAGGATACGACCAACAACAAATATTTTTTAACAATTATTATTGAAGCATCCGAGCGACTTTGGTTTGTTTTTTAAAAAAGAAAAAATGTATTATCAAAAATATTGAGTTAAATAAATGTTTGTATTTATCAGCCACGTAGTGTTTCTTTACATCACTTACAGTAAGGAAATTGTAAATATATTTCATAAGGCTGTCTACATGTATATATTAAATTATTATAATTATATAATTTATATATATATTTTATATATATTTATATATATATATATTTTATATATATATTTATATATACGTAATTATAATAATTTATATAGAAACTACATATATATTTTCAAATTACTATTCAAATTTATCTAAAATTATTTGCAGAGTGTTCTATATTAATCTTTCTTTTACGGATTAAGAAATTATTCATCTGATCCTTTATCAGCATTTCTTATTTTTTCGCTGCTCAAATTTCTCTATTGACATCGCTAATCTAATTATTTCTTCATATTGAAATTGGCTTCAGCAATAGAACAGCGTTCAGTCAAGATTAAATTGATCAGGTAAAAATGGTAAGTTACATGAATGGTAAATTACATTTATCATGAGACAACATGAAATTCGCTGCTAAACAGATCTCTTTCTCGATTTGAGCTATTCTCATTTGTATCAATTCATCTCCAATATTCATTTTGAAAGCTCTATCGTACAGATCAATGCAAGGAATTGGTCAATTTTGACGGCGAGATTCTCCGTCACCAACCGGACGTTCTTTATAGCCTCTAACTTTAGTGACGAGCGGTTTCCATTTTGATAAATGAACAAGTTCGACAAACTTATCGGCAGTTTTGTTGTTCAATAAGCTTTCATGTGGCTTCACATTTGCTAGCGAACACTCCACAGCCTACCGTCGTAAACATGTCTGTACAGAGTTCGAATATATCATTTTTAGAAACGACATTCAAATCTCCACCACAAAAAACACTTCGTACATAATGGATTACAATAGATATCACTTATGCACGATACCACTTTCAAATTGAATTGAAATTTGGCTACTACCATTTAGCCTATCGTTATCTAAAATCAACAAACAGTTATAGGTAATTAGACCTATATTATTAATAACAATATAATATTGTGTGTATACAACTCTATCTTTTGTTTATATTATTTTAAACACCTTGCTACAGCAATATTATAAAATTAAATGAATCATATCTTTGTCGCTTACATTTTTCAAAGTACGTAGCTCGCAATTTTTTCATTATTGTAATACTCTGTCATCTCGTCTACTAAGTGCAGTAAATCAACGTTTACACGACCAATCATCACTTGAATCCAGAACTGGCTGAGTGTTTTCACTGCAGATACGTACACTTCCATTGTACCACCTATTAAAATCGCAATTTAATTGTAATACAGTACCAAACAAATTAATAAATTTTAATGGAAGGATACAAATTTACAATTATATGTACCTTCGAATTCAGAACTTACTAGACGTGTTAAACTTATTATATTGTTAGATGAAAACGATTCAGACATACCTTTTATTTCAACATCGTTCAATATTAGATTTATAGATCTCTTCAATTTTAATTTCTATCGGACTCATGGCTGATTTAACTTGCTCAGTAGTTCCCTTTATTGTTACTTTTCCTTCTTCATCTATAAAAAAGAAACGATCACAATTATTACAATAGTTATTGTAGATTCTAGCAGTATTAACACAGATTAATCGAAAAAGAATTCATTGTATATAATAACATAATGATAAAATGAAAGATCATATTCATTGAAACAAATGTGTTAAAATAATACATACCTTTAACATTAATTTTATCATCAATAATGATTCTTGTACCAGACTCTTTCTATTTCTTGCATAATACAATCATCTTTTTCTAAGATTGTTCTACAAGTTTCATATGATAAGAAATAATCATAAATTTCATTATCAGAATAATCATTTATGTTTTTAACATCAGAACATCTAGGGTGTCTCGCAGATGCAAGTTGCATCTTTAACTGAGCTTGACTGAGCTTCGACTTCCTCCAAATAGAACGTTGTCTTCTATTTGAATAATGGCTGACACTATTTGATCAGCAGTTCCTTTTAATATAATCTTTCTCTTCAATACAACTATAAAGAATTAATACATATTATAATAACATAAGTAATATGTTATATACATGACATAAATTGTGTACGTCCTTGTAGTTACAAAAGGATTATTCTCAATTATCAGTTTTGTGCCATTAAATTTTTGAATCTTTTGCGAAAATCCATTCGAACCCATATTTTCTTTAAACATATTTTTAGAAGCTTCGAAAGGCACGAACAATTCAAAAGTTTAGATAACTGGTATATTATTAAATTTAATTTGTATCAAATTCTGTGCCATGTAAATGTTTTCCATGTCATCAGACCGTATTTGACAGATACGTTCTAAGGAAAGTGAGTTTTCTCTTTCGATTTTGATGCGCGTGTTAGTTGAGTGTTCAATTCTTTTTATTACAGAACCACCTCTACCAATAACATCAGACACGTATTTCTCAGGTATTGTAAGTTATATGTTGAATTCTTTCCGTTTGGACGTTTAAATTAATATCTAAAACATTATTTAGTAATTATTAATCTTTTTTATAGGCGCACAGCAGCCTTATATCGGCGCAAAGCAACCAATATTTTAATATCAATATATAATACATAAATCACACACGTTGCACGATTGAAAAGATAGATGAGCTTTTTTAAGAATTTATCCAATTTACACGTTGAGTCCATATCTGGCCGTCCTCTTCCCATTCTTTCGACGGTAAAATTCTATTTAAAATTTCAGTAGTTTCTCGTCGTGCATCAGCTGACACTGGAGTTGTTTGAATTTTGCAGGCCGCTGTACCAACTTTTGCCACTGCTGGATTCTACGTACCTGTTGTTTAATGAAAACAATACATAAGCAGAGATGTAATTTATAAAATTTTGCGAAAATCCATTCGAACCCATATTTTCTTTAAACATATTTTTAGAAGCTTCGAAAGACACGAACAATTCAAAAGTTTCAATGACAGGTATATCATTAATTTTTTTTCTATCAAATTCTGTGCCACGTAAAAATGTTTTTGATGTCATCAGACCGTATTTGACAGATACGTTCTGAGGTAAAATAAGTTTTCTCTTTCCATTTTGATGCAGGAATGTATATAAACTTAGTTTTCAATTTATAAAATCCCATAATATTGTTGCATGCGCGAGTCTCGCACGTTGTGAGAGCGAGCCTAATCGGCTGACGCGAGAGATCGATATATTCAATCACCTCCGTCAGCTGCGACAAGGAAGCTGCATCGTCAAAGAGCCGAAAATCAACAGAACGATCTCTGGACGTCAACTCGTTCGGACGTGCCAAGAGACTCTCCGGATTAAAACGATTATATTTCGAGTTCAATAAAGAGCCTTGTTTCTAGTTACGGAACATGTCTTCATTTATCTGAGTGAGTGCGCGTGCGAGTGCTTGAGAGAGCGCAACATTTTGGGGGCTCGTCCGGGATCGCCAGATACACGGATCTGCGGATCGCCGGATACGCACCGACCAGCCACATAGACTTTTGACGGGATGTCGTTGACGCACACTCCCCCGAGGACTCGTTCACAGACCGCAATGTCGGCTGCGACGGAGACTCACTCGCAGGACACAGCGCCGACCGCGACGGAGACGAGTGCCTACGAGGCTACTTTTCTGGAGCTGCATACGCTGCGCGAGGAGCGACGGCGGGAGCAGCAGGAGCAGCAGAACTTCCGCAAGGAAATGGAGGACCGCCTGCGGGAACGCGACGCTGCGATCACCCGCCTGGAGGAGCGACTCACAATACGCCAGCTAAGTTCCTCCAATAATATTTGTCCCGCGGAAGATTCGTTCGAGACGTCGCGTGTGTTAGGCGCAGGCGAGGATGCGAGTGCGGAACGCGCCGGGCGTGGAAATTCGTGTGCCACGTCACGTCCGTTAGTTACAGACGAGAGCGCGTAGCACGCGTCGCGCGGGCTAAAGCTCAAGCCCGATACATACAACGGGACAGCGACGCTCCGCGAGTTCCTTTCACAATTTCTGTTTGTCGCGCGCGCGAATCAGTGGAGCGAGTCGGATAAGGCGGCCGTCTTAGCATCATGCTTACGCGGGAAGGCGCGTTCAATTCTAGATTCAGACGACGAAGGGATTGAATTCCTCACGTTCGCGGATCTCAAATCAAAGTTGGAGTTGCGTTTCGGCGAGAGTGAACTCGCGCAGAGTCACTACCTCCAATTTTCAAATTGGAGACAGTCCCCAGGCGAAGATTACGCGACACTGGGTGCCGATTTGGAGCCTGTCTTGCAAGGCTTATCCAATATGCACTCATGAAGTGGGATAAGATCGCATGTCAGCAGTTCGTCGCCGCTTTGTCCGACGGGTTTATCAAGCGCTCTTTTCAACTGGAAAGGATAACCTCGCTCCGTATTGCAATCGAGCGAGCGAAAACGCTAAAATTAATTGATAGAAACAGCTTTTCCGGAAAGAAAGCTGACACGTCGAGAGGTTTTCGTCCCGCGCAAAAAGAAGCCTCGTAGGAGGCGAGGAATGAAAAAGATTCGCAAGGAGATAGCGAGAATAAGTTCAAAAGCACCTTTAAAGGCCAAAGAAAGGGCGAGCTACGCAAAAATAAAGACTGCTGGAAGTGCGGGAAAACCGGACATTTCCGTTCGGAATGTCCGACTCAGACGGAAAACTAGACTCTGTCGGGTTTATTTGGGCCAGCTCGGCAGGCGGAGCTCGGACCCCGGTTTGCGCGCGCGATACGGCTGACGTCTTTCGTCGCCTCGGAGAGGTGGGCGCGGTCACGTGCGGACGGAGTTGTGTTAAGGGTTTATTAAATAATAAACCTTGTATTTTTAAGATAGAGACGGGCTTAGATGTGTCGGTGTTAAGCAAAAGGATAGCGTCTTCTTTAAAACAGGAACAGGTTACGTGTAATTTTAGGTATCCAACAGGAAAAAAGGTGTCTATAGTTTCTCGCATTTTTGCTACGGTTTCGTTAGGGAAATTTTGCGAAAAGATGCCTTTCTTTGTCGCGGATATTAAGGATGAATGCATCCTTGGGGAGGATTTTCTCTCCAGAATGGGTCTAAACGACGGACTTTTTGAGAGCATTCTCGGTTCGAAGAGAGAATAATATGGGTGAGCGCGGGCTAATTTGTTCCCGGATAGAGAACTGCTCTGCTCAGCTCCCCAGCTGTCTTTTGCAAACTTTTGAACAAAGTAACATTGAATTAAATGATTTTGAAAGAAAGAATTTCTTTGATTTCTTATTTGAATTTAACCATGTTTTTACCGAGAATATTGTTGCCGGTAATTGCGATGTCTTGTCTCATAATATAAAATTGTGTAATTCTCGCCCCATTAAGCAGGTCCCTCGCCGAATTCCCTTGCATTTACAATCGGAAGTCAATAAAATATTGGAGGAAATGAAAGCCCAAAAAGTAATTGAGGAATCTTGTAGCCCTTGGATCTCTCCAGCAGTAATGGTCAAAAAAAAGGATGGCTCAATAAGGTTCTGCGTGGACTATCGCAAATTAAACGCAATAACTATAAAAGATTCCTATCCACTTCCGAGGATTGATAACATTTTGGATAATTTAGCGGGGAATTCGTGGTTTTGTACTCTTGATCTTAAGAGTGGATACTGGCAGTTAAGCCTAGATCCTAAGGACCGAGAGAAAATTGCTTTTTCTGTAGGTAATGGTTTGTGGCAATTTCGGCTAATGCCCTTCGGCTTTTGCAACGCCCCTGCAACTTTTGAACGACTTATGGAAAAAGTCTTCAAGGGATTAATTTCAAAGACCTGCTTTGTTTACCTTAACGATGTCGTAGTTTACGGGAAAAATTTTGAAGAAACGATGCAAAACTTAAAAGAAGTATTCTTACGATTACAAGACGCGAATCTAAAGGTCAATTCCAAAAAGTGTGTCTTCTTAAAAAGAGAAGTCAAATATCTTGGTCATGTAATATCTGCAGAGGGAGTTGCAACGGACCCTGAAAAGCTTTCTTCAGTAAAACTTTGACCAATTCCGAAAACACGAAAGCAGGTGCGAAGCTCTCGGTTTTTGCTCTTATTACAGAAAATTTGTCAAAGGATTTTCCACTTTGGCTAAACCTTTGTACAGATTAACGGAGGATAATTTCAAGTTTGTGTGGTCTTCTGAATGCCAGGAAGCATTCTTGAAATTAAAAGACGTTTTAATTTCTCCTCCGATCTTGTCGTTTCCTTCTGAAGAAGGTCAATTTATTTTAGATACCGATGCCTCGAATCATGGTGTCGGAGCTGTGCTTTCTCAATTACAGGAGTAGGAAGAAAAGGTAATCGTTTATTTCAGTCGGGTATTCAGCAAGACAGAACGGAATTACTGCGTTACCCGACGAGAGTTATTAGCTGTGGTTGATGCTGTGAAATCGTTTCATCATTATCTTTATGGAAGGAAGTTCCAAGTGAGAACGAACCATGTTTCCTTACGCTGGCTTATGTCTTTCCGAAATTTGGAAGGACAATTGGCAAGATGGTTGAAACACCTACAGCAGTACGATTTCAACGTCTGTTATCGGAGCGGGAAGGCTCATGGCAATGCAAATGGACTGTCTAGACGTCCGTACCTGGAGACGACCTATCGTTACTGCACGAAAGTCGAACTTAAAGAAGAATATGAGAAAGGAACTTTTGGTCGACTAATCTTGGCTGAAGATAATCTTTAAGAATGGCGTTCTGCTCAGTTACAGGATCCCTCAATTGCCGAGATCATTCGAGCCAAGGAGGCCGAAAAGCGTCCAAATTGGCAGGAGATTGCTTCTAAGGAAATTCCCTTGAAAATTTATTGGTACCACTGGGAAATGCTGGTGATGAATGATGGCATTCTCCATAAGAAATGGACGTCCCCGAACTTACAGAAATTTGTCTTCCAAATTATTGTGCCTCCCGAGAAGGTACGTGAGATCCTTGAGGAAGCTCATAGTTCCTCTACCGGAGGGCATTTCGGTATAAACAAAACTTTGCAGAAAGTTAGGAAACGATTTTATTGGGAGACTTGCAAGAAAGACATCGAAAAATGGTGCAAGGTCTGTGTTGCTAGGAAAGGTCCCATCGGGAAGGGAAGTCTCCCTTACAAGTCTACAAGTGGGCGCGCCCTTGAGAGGCTGCAAGTAGACATTTTGGATCCTTTGCCAACTTCTTCTAGCGGTAACAAGTACCTCTTGGTGGTCGTAGACTGTTTTACAAAGTGACCAGAGGCTATGCCTCTAAAGGATAAGAAGGCTAATACTGTTGCCAGATCTTTAGTGGACCAGGTCTTCTTCCGGCATGGAGTCCCTTTACAACTACACACAGATCAAGGTAGAAATTTTGAATCTAAACTGTTTCAGGAAATGACAGTGCTGCTGGGAATCAAGAAAACGCGTACGACCCCTCTTCACCCACAATCAGACGGGCAGGTTGAGCGTCAGCACCGTATCATTTTAGACTATTTGGCAAAATTCATTTGCGAGAATCAGAAAGATTGGGATCGTTGGATTCCCTTGTATTTATTGGCTTTCCGTTCTTCGAAGCAAGAGGCTATTGGCGCGACGCCGGCGGAGATGTACCTAGGACAGGACCTCCGTTTACCTTTGGATCTGCTTAGGGGACATCCACCCCCAATAGCGGAAGAAGAAGAAGAAGAAGGAGAAAGTTACGTGTTCAAGCTTAAAAATAGGCTGAATTTAATTCATCAGTTTGCTAGACGGCAACTTCAGATAAAATCCAAGAATGTCAAGTCTTGGTACGATCGTCGAACAAGACGAGTGCATTTCGAACCAGGGCAGAAAGTCTGGTTTTATAATCCCCGGCGAGAAGTCGGGAGAGCTCCAAAATTGCAAAGTCCGTGGGAGGGGCCGTGGACTGTAGAGAAAAAGCTTGGTGACGTGGTATACTGTATTCGGAAGTCTTCACGTCACAAAAATAAGATTGTCCATATCGATCGATTAGCTCCTTTTGTGAAAAGGGAGTAGTGACGTTCATTTTCCGTTAGGGAATTTCGTACCAACACAGAGCCCGTATATCTATAAGTTATTAAGATAGTTAATTTATTCAGTTCAGTTTTTCTGCGTTATTTGTTCTTTTTCAACAAAGGCGGCACGAGGAGAGATCATCATCTCCTGAAAAAAAGTTATCTTCTGAAACCTTTTCGACGCAAGAGGAGGAATCATCTTCTCCTTTAAGAAGATCTTGGATTGTCTCGCTCACGGTTTTTGACCGTGGTTTTCCTGTGAGACGGAGGGCAAATGCCGAGACAGGGGCAAGGAGCTCCTGGAGCGAAGGGTCCACGGACTCGTTACATTTTTTTCCCCCTCTGATCCCGAAGAGGGAAGAACGAAGCTCGCAAGGTCAAAGAAGAGCGAAGCTCTCAAGACCAGAGGGAGAAGAGCCAAGCGCGCAATAACAAGAAAGAAGTGCACAACATGTCAGCAAGAATTCTTCGGACGGTGCCGTGTGGGCGTTGCCTGGTAACCTGTCGCAGCAGCGCAGGGTAAGGCAAGGAAGACGTCCGACGCGGACCACTGAAAGAAGCTGACGAAGCTGAGACGCAGCCTGGTAACCTGTCGCAGCAGCACAGAATAAGGCAAGGAAGGCGTCCTCCGGTGCACAGGAAAAAAACTTCCCTTCGAAGAAGAATTGTCGGGACGACAATTTCGAAGAGGGAGGGAAGTGTTGCATGCGCGAGTCTCGCACGAGTGTGAGAGCGAGCTTAATCGGCTGACGCAAGGGTTCGATATAATCGATCGTCTCCATCAGCTATGACAAAAGAAAGCTGCGTCGATATGAAGAAATAAACAACGAAGTTGATCCCTGAACGTCGATCCGTTCGGACATGCCAGCCGGACTCTCTGTATATTCCCAATTCTTACTGACTGCAATAAAAAACCTAGATTCCTTTTAAAAAAAGCAAGAGTCCTTCATTCTTGCGTTTGGTCGCGAGTGTGTGTTTGTGCGAGAGTGTGCGCGAGCGCAACAATATTATCGAAAATGGATTCAACAAACATAAGTCATCAATTGAATTTATAAGTACTTTACATGCTTATCTATTACATAAATGCTGTTGTTACTTTAGCCATTAAATATTCTAACCTCAAATGTGATGCAAACCTAGACAATATACCTTAACATAATGATATAATAACAGCTAAAAATATAAAAATTTAAACATTAAAGCAAAGAAATATTTGTTATCTAATATTTTCAGGATATCTCTCTCTTTGAATGTGGCATATGTCAACAGAAGTGTACATTTGAAAATGTACAAATTCATCCCTGTGTGCAAAATTATGCCGATGTTGTTTTAACTGATAATAATCAGTTTTACCCAAAAACATGTAAAAAAATATTAAATATTTAAATTTTTTATTGTAAATTTTAATGTAATTAGTAGATCGTGTATTTTTTATTTGCTTCAGTTAATGGACAGGTCATTACGAGAAATAATGAAAATGAAAGTATTGGTGATATTGAAGAAATTGACAAGGAAAATGTCGGTTTCTTTAATATTACCAGTACAGACAGAAGTAGTGATGCTACGATAATTGCATCAATGGAGGAGATATTAATTTCCGCAGTCCAGGATTGTCCTCCATGTGGAATTTTGAAAATACATTACCGTCACAGCGGACAAAAGCAGCAAAAGATAAACTTTGGGAGGAAATAGCGGACCTAATGAACAAAAATAGAGTACAGTGAACAAGAAAACAGTATTAAATAAATTATATTATTTATTGAAAAATTGAAAAAATTAGTAACTTTAAGAGAAATTAATTGTAACCATAAACTTTTTTCAGAGCAATATACTATAGCATCATTAAAATTAAAATGGAAAAATTTATATGATACATATCGAGTTTATCTTATAAAAAAGAAAGGGAGAAGTGGACAAGCAGCAAAAAAGCAAACCATGGTGGCATATAAGTGAAGCAAATAAGCTTCTTAAAAAATTTATTTGATCTTGGAAATAAGAAGTAAGTAATTAATAGCTTGATAGTAATGAATTAGTCCTTAAATTAAAATACTATTTTTCAATATAGCATTATTAGCAATACAACGTTACCTAAACCAAATGCTAATGTACCTGATGATCCAGACTTGGAATCGGAAGATTTGACTCGTTCTTCAGATGATTTCGAATCTAATAAATGTTGATATATTTTGTGTCATGAAAGTATTAAGAAATATTAAGCTATTATAAACACAATTGGACTTCCGTTTCCGGTGGTGAGAGCGAGTGTTGTGTGTGTGACAAGGAGTGTGTGTGAGAGCGTGTAGGGAGGAAAAGAGAGAAAGGGTAAAGGCACAGAGAGGTGGAGTGGATAGCGGTGAGTCAAGTGAAGTAAAGAAGATGGGGGAGTAGAGCGACAGTAAGGGAGGAGCAAGGTAGAAAAAAAATTAGACAGGCGGAAAGGTAGGTTAGGAGCGGCGGGAAGGAGCATAGAGTAGCGTGTAGCGAAGACGGCAGAGCGGACAGAGTAGAAGAAGGTGTAGAAAGTGCGAGAGGGTGAGAAAGTGTAGTAAAGAGGCAAGTAAGCAAGAAGGTGACAGGATGATGGATGAGAGAGCTGTAAAGGGGAAGGAAATAGAAGGGAAAGAGGAAGAGGGGAAGGAAGAAAGCAGGAAAAAGGTAGGGAGGCCAACAAAAATTGAAAAAATGATAAGAGAGAGATCGAATAGTCTGCCAATAGTGGACTTTATGAAAAGAGGAGAGAAAAGAAAAGGGATGCAGGAGGAGGAGAGAGAGGAGGAGGAGTTAGAAGCTTTTAAGAAAAGCGCGAGAGTGGCAAGATCACCGGTAGAGACGGAGGAGGGGAGATGGAAAGAAATGATAAGAGAGATGAGAACGGGCTTTAGTGAAATAATGAGAAAAATAAAAGTATTGAGAGAAGAGAGAGAGGAGATAAAGAAATGGATGGAAGAAATGAGAAAAAAATGGGAGAAGGAGAAAGAAGGCTTGGAAAGAAGGTTGAGCGAAATGGAGAAAAAGCTGGAGGAGTGGAAAAAAAGAGAAAAGGGAAAAGGTAAAAGAGAGAGGGAAAGAGGAGAGGTAGAGAAGGAGATGGGAGGAAAATGGGAGGAAATAGATGGAAGAATGAGGAGATTAGAGATGGAGGGAGAACTGAAAAAGAGAGAAGAGAAGAAAAGAAACGTGATAATAAGAGGAGTGGAAGCAAAGAAAGAAGGAGAGGAAGGATTGAAAGAGGAGGTGAAGGAGATAATAAAAGAGACGGGAGCAAGAGTGGAGATAGAGGCGATAAGGAGGATAGGAAGGAAGAACGGAGAAGGGAGAGAAATGGTGTGGATAAGGTTTGCGAGTATAGAAGAGAATATAGAAGTGATGAAAGGAAAGAGAAGGCTAAAAGATAGAAAAGAGTGGATAACGGACGATTTGACAGAAAAAGAGAGAAGAATAGAATGGATGATAAGAAGAGAAGCGGAAAGGAAAAGGAGAGAAGGGAAGAGAGTAAGAGTGGGGTATATGAAAATGTGGGTAGAAGGAAGTTTGTGGATGTGGGACGAGGGAAGAGAAGGATGGAGGACGAGTGATGGAGGGAAGATAAGGGAAAGAGAAAGAGAGGAAAGGGTGGTAGGAGGGGAAAGAATGGAAAAGGTTTTTGCCTAGGGGAACCTGGTGGGGAGGAGAAGAAAGGGAAGAAGAGAGATAAAAATAAGAGGAAGGGGAAGAGGAAGGAGAGGAGGAAAGAAGAGAAGGAATATAAAATAGGATTTTGGAATGTGGCAGGATTGGAAAACAAAGATAAAGAGTTCTGGGAGAAATTGGGAGAGTGGGATGTGATTATTTTAAGTGAAACGTGGATACAGGAGAAAGGGTGGGAGAGAATAAAGAGAAGAATGCCAAAAGGTTTTGTGTGGGAAGTGCAGGAAGCTGGAAGGAATAATAAGAAAGGAAGAGCGATAGGAGGAATGGTGATGGGAAGGAAAGAGGGGATGGAGGTGAGAGGAGAGAAAGAGGGAAGGAGGAGGAGAGAGGAGGGAATAATGATGGAAGAAGTGAATCTAGGAGGAAGATGGTGGAGGATAATAGGAGTATACGTAAACAAGGATATAGATCAGAAGATGGAGAAATTAAGAGAATGGATGGAAAATGAGGTGGAAGGGGTGAGAGTGTTAATAGGAGGAGATTTTAATGCGAGAACGGGAAGAGAAGGCGGAAGAGTGGGAGAGAGAAATGAGGAAAGGATGGAGAAGGAGGGAAGGAGGGCGAGAGACAGGAAGATGAATAGGGACGGTAGAAAATTGTGTGGTGTTTTAGAGGAGCTGGGATGGTCGATAATGAACGAAAATATAGAAGGTGAAGAGGGAGAGTGAACATACACAGGAGGGAAGAACGGAACGGTCATTGATTATGTATTAGAAAATGAGGAGACAAGAGAAGGAGTGAGAAGGATGAAGGTGGAGGAAAGGATTGACTCAGATCACCAACCGTTAACGGTGTGGATAGAAGCAAGAGAGAGGAGAGATGAAAGGAAAGAATGGAAGAAGAAAAAAGGAGGAAAAGTTCATAGACATGAAGGCGGCGTTTGACTCGGTGGACAGGGGAATTCTGATAGAGAGTATGAGAAAAAGGGGAGTGAGGGAAGGGCTGGTAGCGAGATGCGAGGAGGTGTTGGAGGAGACAGTGAGCAGGGTGAGAGTAGGAGAGAAAGAAGGAGGAAGATTTTGGACAGAGAGGGGAGTGAGACAGGGGTGTCCCTTGAGCCCCTGTTTATTCACTCTGCTGATAGCGGACATGGACGAGGCGTTGGAGGAGGAGGGATGGGGAGGAATGAAAGTAAAAGGAAGGAAAATTTATTCACTGGCGTATGCGTATGATGTGGTGGTTCTGGCGGAGGAGGAGAATGGGATGCAGAGAATGTTAAAAGGATTGGAGAGGTATGTGGATAAAAAAGGCCTGGAGGTAAATGTGGAAAAAACGAAGGTGATGAGATGCAGAAGGGGAGGGGGAAGATGGAAAAAGATAGAGTGGAAATGGAAAGGAAAAAAGTTAGAAGTGAAGAAATTTAATTATTTAGAATATATGCTGATGGCAAATGGAGGACAGAGAGAACATATAAAGGAAAGAGTGAGGAAAGGAGCGGTGGTGATGAGAGAGGTCTGGGGGATAGGAAAAAGAAGATTTGGAAAAGACTGGGCAAGAAGGATGTGGCTGTTTGACAGGCTGGTGTGGACAGTGATGGGGTACGGAGTGGAGATATGGGGGTGGAAAGAGAGGGAAGAAATTTAGAAAGTGCAGGATAGATTCTTAAAATGGATAGCAGGAGTGGGAAGGAGTACGCCAAGCTATCTATTAAGGGAAGAATTTCAAAGAGAGAAGCTGGTGGGAAGGGCGGGTTTAAGAGCATAAGGATACGAGAGAAGATTAGGGGAGGGAAAAGGAGGGGAACTGGCCAGGTTATGTTGGGAGGAGTTGAGAGAAAGAGCAAAGGAAGGATCAGCAGTGGGAGAATGGGAGAAGGAGAGGAAAGAGTACTATGAGAGGAAAGGATGGAGCTTGAAAGTGATAGAAAAGATGAGAGAAGATGGAGAAATGAGAGGAGAAGAGATAGTAAGGAAGGAGAGGAAGATGCAGGAGAGGGAGAGATGGGAAAGGATAAGGGAGTCTAAATTTAATAAATGGTATGAAAGAATAAAAGGAAAAGGAGTACCGGAATACCTAAAAGAGGGATGGAAGGAGGAAAGGTGGCAGAGGATAGCAAGGCATAAGTTAGGTGACGGGATGAGAGGAAACAGGTATTGGGTGGGAAGGGAGGAAAGAAAGTGTAGGAGATGTGGATGGGGGGAGGAAACGTGGGAGCATGTGTGGGAAGAATGTACGAGTTGGGGGCAGAAGAGAGGGTGGCAGGAGGCGGTGGAGGAGGTTCTCAGGGAGAGGGGGGAGGGAGAGGAGTGGATGATAAAGTGGGAAGAGATGAGGGAAGGGAGGGAAGAGGAGGAAGCAGAAGGATGGGAGGAGGTGTGAATGAGGAAGGATTGGAAAGAGGCATACAACGGAAACGGAGGTCCAAAGGAATGAGTGTGAATGTGTGGATGGATGTGAGTGTGTGTGTCTCTCTCTCTCGCGGGCGAGCGAATAAATAGATTTAAGTTGATTGTAAGCGGAGCGGAGGTCCGCGTGTACCCCGCAAAGGGAATAAACTATTACTACTACTATTACTACTACTTAAAGTTTTTTATATAAAAATTGTATTACTTAAAATTAGTGCAATGGACCTCCGCTCCGCTTACAATTAACTTAAATCTATTTATTCGCTCGCCCGCGAGAGAGAGAGACACACACACTCACATCCATCCACACATTCACACTCATTCCTTTGGACCTCCGTTTCCGTTGTATGCATCTCTCTTTCCAATCCTTCCTCATTCACACCTCCTCCCATCCTTCTGCCTTCCTCCTCTTCCCTCCCTTCCCTCATCTCTTCCCACTTTATCATCCACTCCTCTCCCTCCCCCGTCACCCCGAGAACCTCCACCACCGCCTCCTGCCACCCTCTATTCTGCCCCCAACTCGTACATTCTTCCCACACATGCTCCCACGTTTCCTCCCCCCATCCACATCTCCTACACTTTCTCTCCTCTCCTCCCTCCCAATACCTGTTTCCTCTCATCCCGTCACCTAACCTATGCCTTGCTATCCTCTGCCATCTTTCCTCCTTCCATCCCTCTTTTAGGTATTCCGGTATTCCTTTTCCTTTTATTCTTCCATACCATTTATTAAATTTAGACTCCCTTATTTTTTCCCATCTCTCCCTCTCCTGCATCTTCCTCTCCTTCCTTACTATCTCTTCTCCTCTCATTTCTCCATCTTCTCTCATCTTTTCTATCACTTTCAAGCTCCATCCTTTCCTCTCATAGTCCTCTTTCCTCTCCTTCTCCCATTCTCCCACTGCTGATCCTTCCTTTGCTCTTTCTCTCAACTCCTCCCAACATAACCTGGCCAGTTCCCCTCCTTTTCCCTCCCCTAATCTTCTCTCGTATCCCCATGCTCTTAAACCCGCCCTTCCCACCAGCTTCTTTCTTTGAAATTCTTCCCTTAATAGATAGCTTGGCGTACTCCTTCCCACTCCTGCTATCCATTTTAGGAATCTATCCTGCACTTTCTCCATTTCTTCCCTCTCTTTCCACCCCCATATCTCTACTCCGTACCCCATCACTGTCCACACCAGCCTGTCAAACAGCCACATCCTTCTTGCCCAGTCTTTTCCAAATCTTCTTTTCCCTATCCCCCAGACCTCTCTCATCACCACCGCTCCCTTCCTCACTCTTTCTTTTATATGTTCTCTCTGTCCTCCATTTGCCATCAGCATATATCCTAAATAATTAAATTTCTTCACTTCTTCTATCTTTTTTCCTTTCCATTTCCACTCTATCTTTTTCCATCTTCCCCCTTCCCTTCTGCATCTCATCACCTTCGTTTTTTCCACATTTACCTCCAGGCCTTTTTTATCCACATACCTCTCCAATCCTTTTAACATTCTCTGCATCCCATTCTCCTCCTCCGCCAGAACCACCACATCATCCGCATACGCCAATGAATAAATCTTCCTTCCTTTTACTTTCATCCCTCCCCATCCCTCCTCCTCCAACGCCTCGTCCATGTCCGCTATCAGCAGAGTGAATAAACAGGGGCTCAAGGGACACCCCTGTCTCACTCCCCTCTCTGTCCAACATCTTCCTCCTTCTTTCTCTCCTACTCTCACCCTGCTCACTGTCTCCTCCAACACCTCCTCGCATCTCGCTACCAGCCCTTCCCTCACTCCCCTTTTTCTCATACTCTCTATCAGAATTCCCCTGTCCACCGAGTCAAACGCCGCCTTCATGTCTATGAACTTTTCCTCCTTTTTTCCTCTTCCATTCTTTCCTTTCATCTCTCCTCTCTCTTCCTTCTATCCACACCGTTAACGGTTGGTGATTTGAGTCAATCCTTTCCTCCACCTTCATCCTTCTCACTCCTTCTCTTGTCTCCTCATTTTCTAATACATAATCAATGACCGTTCCGTTCTTCCCTCCTGTGTATGTTCACTCTCCCTCTTCACCTTCTATATTTTCGTTCATTATCGACCATCCCAGCTCCTCTAAAACACCACACAATTTTCTACCGTCCCTATTCATCTTCCTGTCTCTCGACCTCCTTCCCTCCTTCTCCATCCTTTCCTCATTTCTCTCTCCCACTCTTCCGCCTTCTCTTCCCGTTCTCGCATTAAAATCTCCTCCTATTAACACTCTCACCCCTTCCACCTCATTTTCCATCCATTCTCTTAATTTCTCCATCTTCTGATCTATATCCTTGTTTACGTACACTCCTATTATCCTCCACCATCTTCCTCCTAGATTCACTTCTTCCATCATTATTCCCTCCTCTCTCCTCCTCCTTCCCTCTTTCTCTCCTCTCACCTCCATCCCCTCTTTCCTTCCCATCACCATTCCTCCTATCGCTCTTCCTTTCTTATTCTTCCTTCCCGCTTCCTGCACTTCCCACACAAAACCTTTTGGCATTCTTCTCTTTATTCTCTCCCACCCTTTCTCCTGTATCCACGTTTCACTTAAAATTATCACATCCCACTCTCCCAGTTTCTCCCAGAACTCTTTATCTTTGTTTTCCAATCCTGCCACATTCCAGAATCCTATTTTATATTCCTCCTCTTCTTTCCTCCTCTCCTTCCTCTTCCCCTTCCTCTTATTTTTATCTCTCTTCTTCCCTTTCTTCTCCTCCTCGCCAGGTTCCCCTAGGCGAAAACCTTTTCCATTCTTTCCCCTCCTACCACCCTTTCCTCTCTTTCTCTTTCCCTCACCTCCCCTCCATCACTCGTCCTCCATCCTTCTCTTCCCTCGTCCCACATCCACAAACTTCCTTCTACCCACATCTTCATATACCCCACTCTTACTCTCTTCCCTTCTCTCCTTTTCCTTTCCGCTTCTCTTCTTATCATCCATTCTATTCTTCTCTCTTTTTCTGTCAAATCGTCCGTTATCCACTCTTTTCTATCTTTTAACCTTCTCTTTCCTTTCATCACCTCTATTTTCTCTTCTATACTCCCAAACCTTATCCACACCATTTCTCTCCCTTCTCCGTTCTTCCTTCCTATCCTTCTTATCGCCTCTATCTCCACTCTTGCTCCCGTCTCTTTTATTATCTCCTTCACCTCCTCTTTCAATCCTTCCTCTCCTTCTTCCTTTGCTTCCACTCCTCTTATTATCACGTTTCTTTTCTTCTCTTCTCTCTTTTTCAGTTCTCCCTCCATCTCTAATCTCCTCATTCTTCCATCTATTTCCTCCCATTTTCCTCCCATCTCCTTCTCTACCTCTACTCTTTCCCTCTCTCTTTTACCTTTTCCCTTTTCTCTTCCTTCCCACTCCTCCAGCTTTTTCTCCATTTCGCTCAACCTTCTTTCCAAGCCTTCTTTCTCCTTCTCCCACTCTTTTCTCATTTCTTCCAACCATTTCTTCATCTTCTCTCTCTCTTCTCTCAATACTTTCATTTCTCTCATTATTTCACTAAAGCCCGTTCTCATCTCTCTTATCATTTCTTTCCATCTCCCCTCCTCCGTCTCTACCGGTGATCTTGCCACTCTCGCGCTTTTCTTAAAAGCTTCTAACTCCTTCTCCTCTCTCTCCTCCTCCTGCATCCCTTTTCTTTTCTCTCCTCTTTTCATAAAGTCCACTATCGGCAGGCTATTAGATCTCTCTCTTATCATTTTTTCAATTTTTGTTGGCCTCCCTTCTTCCTGCCTTCTTCCCTCCCCTCTTCCTCTTTCCCTTCTATTTCCTTCCCCTTTACAGCTCTCTCATCCATCATCCTGTCACCTTCTTGCTTACTTGCCTCTTTACTACACTTTCTCACTCTCCCGCACTTTCTACACCTTCCTCTACTCTGTCCACTCTGCCGTCTTCGCTTCACGCTACTCTATGCTCCTTCCCGCCGCTCCTAACCTACCTTTCCGCCTGTCTAATTTCTTTTCTACCTTGCTCCTCCCTTACTGCCGCTCTACTCCCCCACTTTCTCTACTTCACTTGACCCTCCGCTATCCACTCCACCTCTCTGTGCCTTTACCCTTTCTCTCTTTTCCTCCCTACACGCTCTCACACACACTCCTTGCCACACACACAACACTCGCTCTCACCACCGGAAACGGAAGTCAAAAAACTTTAAGTATTAATATGTTTATATCTATATATAAAGACAATTATTCAAAAAAAACGCGTTTAATAATATTTGTGTACAAATATATATTTTCTAATAATAAAACCATTGTCATAATTAAAAAATTGCATTTTAATTTATTTGTAAATACCAGTAATTTTAATACATATTTTTTATTTATGTAAAAACTAAATGTAGTCAATAATTTTATATAATAAGGTAGTATATATTTATAATTACATTTTTTAAATTTCTATTTATACATAAAGATATTGCCAATCAACAGCTCCATGACTGTTAAAATAATGAAGAAATTTTTCCCGTACTTCTACAGCTTGACGAGTACTGGAGCTGTTTCCTAAGCGAGTTATATCTGTTATACCAGTTCCAATCTGTACATCTGCTCTCCAAGTTCCTGGTACAAAACGATTTTCATCCTCTCTATCTACTGATTCTTCTGTCACATATTTAACTTTTTCGTTTACGTTAAGATCTGCCATGCGTAACCAATTATGTAGACACACAGTTGCTTGTACAATTTTCAATGTCTGTCAACTTTTAAAATAATAGGTTTCCTAAAAATTCCCCACCTATTAACCAGAATTCCAAAGCTGTTCTCTATTGTTCTTCTAGCTCTTGATAATCTATAATTGAATATATGCTTGTCATATTCAACATTTTGTTTACCCGGATAAGGTCTTAATAAATAAGTTTTCAGTGGAAACGCTTCATCTCCTACAAAAAACAGCGTACTTTGGAAGAAGAAGAAGAATTTCAACAACAACGACGTAAAAGAAATGCAGAGAATCAACAACGTCGTCGCCATATTGCAACAAAAATAAATAATATACAAAAATCCATAGATTACAGGAATCATATTACTTGTGTTACTGGTACAATACATTATAATCGTGTAATAGAATTGGATAAAGAAATTACTGGGGAAAGTTCTAGAAATACTGTATCAACATATCAACAAAATTTTATAGAATATCAATCTCATTATCGGTTGCGAAAAAAAATCAACTTCCTTTAAATTATAGTAGTACAATGTCAATTAATGAACATTATATTGGTGCCATGGATGTAAATTGTATTCACTGTAATGCAAAACATTTTGCAGCCGAAAAAGTATCTAATAGAGGAAATTCATTTCATGATTGTTGCAATCATGGAGCAATATCACTTGAGTCTTTACCTGAATTGCCTCAATTTTTACATGATTTGTTTAATGGAAATCATGTAAAATCTAATAATTTCTTCCATCGTATTCGGAGTTACAATTCTTCATTTTCATTTGCATCATTTAACGCTAATTTAATTAATTTTCAAAGTAGACGACCTGGTCCATATTGTTTTAAAATACGAGGACAAATATATTATCAAATTAATACAGTATTATACGCTGCACCAAATCCAACTTATGGTCAACTTTTTAGAATAGATACAAACGAAGCAATAGATCATCGACTTAATGAAAATTTGAATCTAGATTTTGAAATCGTACAAAATCTTGAGCATATTATGCGAGAATGCAATATATTTGCTAAATCAATCAAATATCAAATGATGGGTGAAGAATTAGAAAATCAACGACAATTAACATCTAATGAATCATTACCAGAATTACAATTAGTATTCACCTTAAAACCAGGAATAGATCGACGTCGATATAATTTCCAACGAATTAGTTGCTGCTGTTTTTTCTACAACTGCTGATGGAGAAATTCCAGAATCATATGTTACAATACATAACAAAAATACCAAAACTTTACAAAGAGTTAGTACTATGGATCCAAATGTTGAACCATGGATATATCCATTGTTTTATCTATACGGTACTCAAGGATGGCATAGTCAGTTAAAGAAATTAAATAGTGACAGACGCATAACTAGAGCACAATATATTAAGTATCGCATGGCTATTCGTGAAAATTTTAATGTTTTCTTATTAGGACGCCGTTTATTCCAACAATGACTTGTAGATAATTATGTAAAAATTGAAAAAGATAGAACGGATTTCTGCAAAACTCATCAAAAAGAATTACGCTCGGAAACATATCAAGGTTTAATAGATTATATACAAAATATGGCAAATAACTTAAATGGACGTATTGGAAAAATGGTATACTTCCTTCTACATTTATCGGATCACCACGTAACATGTTACAAAATTATCAAGATGCAATGGCAATCGTTGCTAAATTTGGTAAACCAGATCTTTTTATCACATGACCTGTAATCCAAAATGGCGTGAAATCGAGGAAAATCTTTTGCCTGGTCAACAAGCTTCTGATAGACCTGATATTTGTACTTGTATTTTTAATATTAAAAAAGATTATCTGATAAATTTAAATACTAAACAAAAATTTTTTGGTGTAGTAGCAGCATATGTATATGTCATTGAATTCCAAAAACGTGGTTTACCACATATCCATATGTTGATTACTTCGAAATACAATTTTAAAATATCTACAGAAATTATCGATAAATATATATCTGCAGAAATTCCTGATCCATGTGAGAATCGTAATTTACATGATATAGTTATGAGACACATGATTCATGGACCTTGCGGTGATTGGTGTTTGATTGATGGAAAATGTTCCAAAGATTATCCAAAAAGTTTTTTAGAAGAAACGAGAATGGATGAAGATGCTTATCCATATTATCGTCGACGAAACACTGGTAAAACTTATGAACGACCTGGCAATTATATAGTTGATAATCGCAATGTTGTTCCATATTGCTCTATATTATCAATTATATTTAATTGCCATCAATGTCGAAATAGTTTCAAGTATTAAATCGGTAAAATATTTGTATAAATATATTTATAAAGGTCATAATGCTGCTGCTATAACAATTGAACCAACAACAGACAACACAGATATTGATCATGATGAGATACATGATTATATCGAAGCTTATGTTGGACCTGTAGAAGCCAGCTGGCGTATACTCTGTAAAAAATTACAAAATAAAAGTCATGCTATAATACGTTTAACAGTTCATCTACCTAATGAACAAAATGTAATCATTGAAAACGAATTTATTGAAGATGCTATGACTTCTGCTTTAAATCAAGTTATTATGTTAACAGATTATTTTGCATTGAATTTACGTGATTTCGAAGCAAAAAAATATTTATACACAGAAATTCCATACTATTATACTTTTAAAAAAGAAAAAGTTAATGGAAGAAATGTATCACACTGGGTTAAACGAAGTAATTATTATAACTGCATATGTAGAATGTATTCTATTAGTCCAACACAAATAGAATTATTTCATTTACGGTTATTGTTACTTACTGTTAAAGGAGCTACAAGTTTTAATGATTTAAAAACTGTAAATGGAGAAACTTATCAAACATTTTCAGAAACATGTTTAGCTTTAGGTCTGATTGTAGTCTGATGATGACGAATGGATAAGAGCTATGAATAAAGCTGTTGGTTGGATGATGCCACGACAACTTTGTAAATTATTTGTACGTATTTTATTACATTGTTAGCCACTACATCCTGAAGAACTTTGGGAAAGTTTTAAAGTAGCAATGTTGGAAGATTATGTACGACATTTTGGTATATTACAAGGACAAAACAAGGCCTCTGAACAAATTGGTGCTATACTTTTTACAGAAGGTAAGTTTTGCTGATTTTCCACAAATGGAACAATTGATAGAGAACAAGCTATGAAAATTGGGACTAGACAATATGATCAATTAAATGAAAAACAAAAGGAAATAGTTGACTTAATATTAAACACATTAGATAAAAATAATAATCATAATAACCATTGTATCTATATTGATGGTCCAGATGGATCTGGAAAAACATTCATATACACTACTATTTATTACTTAGCAAAAATTCAAAATAAACATATATGCACAATGGCTTTCACAGGCATTGCAGCAACATTACTTCCGGCTGGGAAAACAGTTCATAAAACTTTTGGATTACCAGTTCCATTATTTGCTGATTCATCATCTGGCATTAAAATTCAATCTAAAGAAGCTCAATATTTAAAAGAAATAGACATCTTCATTTGGGACATAGCACTGATGGCACTACGATATGCTTTAGATATTATGAATCAAACATTACGTGATATGAATAATGATTTACTATTTGGTGGAAAAATTGTCATATTAGGTGGTGATTTCAGACAACTTTTTCCCGTTAAAGTACGAGATACTCAAAGTGAAATTGTAAATCTTTCCATTAAGTTTAGTAACACTTAGAAATATTTCACAAATTTTTCTTTAACGCAAAACATGCGAGTTTCCTTAGATGAAACTGAATTTGCAAAATTTTTATTAGACATGGGTGATGGGAAATTAAATGATTCACATGATAATGTACAAATTCCTGAATGTTATATTGCATCATCTGATGCAGATATAGTCAAAGATATATACATATAGCGATTTAATACGAAAAAAAGATTTCGATAAAATAGCTAAATATGCAATACTCTCAGCTAGGAATATTGATGTAGATGAAATTAATAAACATGTTATCGAATTATTAAATATATCAGAAGAAAGAATTTATACAAGTATAGATAGTGCTGTAAACTGTAGTGATAATGGAGATATTGTTGAATCTTTATTACCAGAATATTTAAATAGTTTATCTCCAACATCTCTTCCTTCTTATGAATTACGTTTAAAACTGAATTGTATCATTATGTTAATACGAAATCTTACTATCAATGAAGGACTTTGCAATGGTACTAGATTAATAGTTATAGAACTTGCAGATCATTTACTAAAATGCAAGATTTAACAGGTGATAAAACTGGAGACATTATTTTCTTAAATCGTATAATATTATATTGCGAAAATGTGTACCCTTTTACATTTAAAAAAAGACAATTTCCAATCAAAATAGCTTCTGCTATTAACAAATCACAAGGACAAACATTTGACAGAGTAGGATTAGATCTTCGCAAAGATGTTTTTAATCATGGATAACTTTACGTTGCTTTTTCGCGAGTTCGTTCTTGGCAAGCAATAAAAGTACATCTAGGAAATCAGCGAGATAACAAAAATGTTAAAAATTATGTATATAAAGAAATATATATAGTATAAAATATTATTTTGTACACTGTAAACTCTTATGGAGTTGTCACTGCTTCTACTCAATATTTCATTAATTTTGACTATAAGGAAGGTAAGTTTTGACTAAAATTGAAGTTAATTTATCTAATTTAACTTCTATGTTAGTCAAAATTTTACTTTCCTTTTAGTCAAAATTAATGAAATATTGAGTAGAAGCAGTAGCGACCTATAAATAAAAATGATCCAAATTAAATCTAAATTGACACTACGAATTTAACAGTGTACTAAAATACAAGAAGAATTGAAGAAAGAATTTAGAAAGTTTAAAAGAATTGAAAAATTAATAGGAAAGAATATATTAGAAAGAGATAAATAAAATGTGGTATAATATGGCTCTAGGCGAAGGTCCATTCTAAAAAAACCTAACGCACTATTAGTGGAACCTCATGGGTAGTGCGGAAGACCACTGTTAACTTTATTTTATTTGAAATTTAAAACCGTACTTAGACATATACAATGATAAAAAAATGTATATAAATATGTATATAAATATTCTTTTCCCAAAAAATATGGCAACGTTTTACTTATCTATTATGATTTTTATATAGAATTGATAAAATAATAAATGGCGCGCGCAATATTTTGTTCTAGTATAATTAAAGTATGATGATCCTGCATTTGGTTAACCCTTAAAATGAATAAATTATTTTAAAAATTTAGTAAAAATATGTGAATTAATTTTATTCCATAATAAATAAATCATCTTACTTCAATAATTATGTGCTTTCCATCTATGGCACCTATACAGTGCGGAAAATTCCATTTCTCTTCAAAATCTTTTGCAATTGTTAGCCATTCAGTTTCACTTATTTCTTCGGGTAATACTATGGGTGATAAATTTTCCCATATAGCTTGGCACCTTTCTGCGATAATATTTGCAGCAGTAGTTAATCCAATTAAATACTGATAAGATAACGAAGCTATAGAATCACTAGAGGCCAAATATCTGAAAATAAATTTACATTTCTAAGTGCAAAATATTCTATAGTAATAATTTTTTCACCTTAATGTGATAAATAAACACTCAGCAACATCTATAGGTTCTCTAATGTAATACTGCTTAAATATTTTTGGTCCAATTAAAAGGACCAAGTCTTCTAATTGAGTTGCAGACATGCGTATATAATTATGAAATCTTAAATCTTCTAAAACCAATTTGGGTAGTAGCACAGCATGAAAAAATCCATGCTCTTTTCTTACTTGAAAAATGGATGCTACCCAATACTTCTTTTGAGAATATTTTCTTTTTTTTGACATTTAAGAGTACAGCAGTAACGGCAATAGCTTTCCTTTTCCGTATATTTTCTTGATAGTAATTACACTGGCGATCAAAATTAACGCATAGGTAATTCCATGCCAAAATTTTGCATGATTTCAAATAAGCGTAACTCCGTCAAAAATGGTCGTATCCTAAAAATTTTTTTTTTGTTTTGAAGCTTAAAGTCTCTACTTTAAAAAGCAGTTAAGATCTTTTGACTTTATCTTTCTCCCTTCGAGGCATCTCTTTATAAGTAAGGACGTGTTTTATTTTCAAAAATTTGCATAGTTTGACGCACTCCACGGGCTCGAATAAATTTTTTTCGCAAATGTTATTACAACTATCGAAAAATTTGGACTTTTCCGCGTAAATTAAAAAAAAATTGAATGTCGTACGATTTTTTTTCATGGAGTTATGACGTTTTGAAGTTACCCATACATTTTTGTGCATTACCGCCAGCATTAGCATTACCTGATGCGCACCACGAGGAGGTTGCTGGTCGGATTTGGCGCATCGTGTGTGTGTGTGTGTGTGTGTGCGCGCGCGCGTGTGCGTGTGTGTGTGCGTGTGCGTGCGTGTGTGTGTGTGTGTGTGCGCGTGTGAGATTGCATTTAAAAATGCGTGTTCCACCCTCGTCTTTGAATGACTTCTTGTAGACGGTTACGCATATTAATGCAGGCTCTAATTGTGGCTTGAGGAATTTCATGCCATTTGTTGTAGCGCTGTCTCCAGTTGCCGAAGATTGGTTGGCGGTCTCTCCAAATATTGTAATCTTCTACCCATTATATCCCACACATGTTCAATGGGATTTAAATCTGGACTGTTCGGTGGATGTGGCAGCAGCTCAATATTGTTGTCCATAAAAAAAATTGAGGACTGTTCTAGCAGTGTGTGGGCGAGCGTTGTCTTTTTTAAATCCCATTGAACATGTGTGGGATATAATGGGTAGAAGATTACAAAATTTGGAGAGACCGCCAACCAATCTTCGGCAACTGGAGACAGCGCTACAACAAATATGGCATGAAATTCCTCAAGCCACAATTAGAGCCTGCATTAATATGCGTAACTGTCTACAAGAAGTCATTCAAAGACGAGGGTGGAACACGCATTTTTAAATGCAATCTCACACGCACACACACACACACGCACACGCACGCACACGCACGCGCGCACGCGCTGCACGCACGCACGCACGCACGCACGCACGCACGCACGCACGCACGCACGCACGCACGCACGCACGCACGCACGCACGCACGCACGCACGCACGCACGCACGCACGCACGCACGCACGCACGCACGCACGCACGCACGCACGCACGCACGCACGCACGCACGCACGCACGCACGCACGCACGCACGCACGCACGCACGCACGCACGCACGCACGCACGCACGCACGCACGCACGCACGCACGCACGCACGCACGCACGCACGCACGCACGCACGCACGCACGCACGCACGCACGCACGCACGCACGCGCACGCACGCACACACACACACACGCACGCACGCACACGCACGCACGCACGCACGCACGCACGCACGCACACACACACACGATGCGCCAAATCCGACCAGCAACCTCCTCGTGGTGCGCATCGGGTAATGCTAATGCTGGCGGTAATGCACAAAAATGTATAGGTAACTTCAAAACGTCATAACTCCGTGAAAAAAAATCGTACGACATTCAATTTTTTTTTAATTTACGCGGAAAAGTCCAAATTTTTCGATAGTTGTAATAACATTTGCGAAAAAAATTTATTCGAGCCCGTGGAGTGCGTCAAACTATGCAAATTTTTGAAAATAAAACACGTCCTTACTTATAAAGAGATGCCTCAAACGGGAGAAAGATAAAGTCAAAAGATCTTAACTGCTTTTTAAAGTAGAGACTTTAAGCTTCAAAACAAAAAAAAATTTTTAGGATACGACCATTTTTGACGGAGTTACGCTTATTTGAAATCATGCAAAATTTGGCATGGAATTACCTATGCGTTAATTTTGATCGCCAGTGTATTTACTTGCACATAATTAAATAATGACTGTATTTGTTGGTTATACCAACATGTCCAAGTTATAATTGAATCTTCTTCCAAAGCTTAAACAGATTTTTTTCTTACTTATTAACAATTTCATTAATTTATGCAAAATCATTTAATAGTATTTAAGAGCTCTACCATATGCAAATAACAATTAATCAATTTTGAAATACAATACATACTTACGATATGACGTTCACTCGTACACTATTTGCTTATTCGCGAGAAATTCGCTATTTCACGGAGAATTATTCACTATTCGCTAGAAATCATTCGCAGCGAAAAATTTGTTGCATGAAAAGGCACCCTAAATCTCGAGTTGCTCCTCTCAAGATTTTATCACTATCCAGATTGGAATTATTACGGCGCACAATTACTAGCAAAGTTTATAGAAAGGGTTAAGACTGCATTAGGTTCGCAAATCAGCAGAACGTTGAATGTGGTTGGACGAACTTAGCAATCGTGGCTCAGAACTACGAATAAGAAGCTATCAGTTTTTGTAGCACATCGTATTGGAGACATTCAAGATCTCACATCCATTGAGGATTGGAATCATTAAATTATGACTCGAGATTTTGCGATCCACAATCGAACGCTTATGCCGAAGGACCAGACTTTAGTGATGAAAGCAACACTTTATGCTTGATAATCAAAACGACTTTATTACGGACTTTTTTTACATACATTGTACGCACATCGTTCGGGCGAACGAAAAAGAACATGAATAACACAATAACTAGATACGATAAAACTAAAGAAAATTATAGGCGACTCATCAACGCTATCAGCGACTCATCACACTATCAGCTACTGCCATCTAGTAGTTGTTGCCTTTCGTCGTGCGAAATTACTAACACTTCTCCTCAACAACAACTTCAGTTGATCCCTGACTTTCATTAACTAAACCCATGTACTTAGACAGAGTTCGCAGTTTTATCGCTTGTAATAGTTTCGTTAACATATCCGCTATCATATGCTGTGTCACAATGACAATATAGTCTAATACAAATATTTCCTTTAAGTGCTTAATATAATGGAACTTAGTATCTATGTGTTTTGTCCGCTTATGATTAGTAGTTATAATTAAACTTATGATTAGTAGTTAACTTAATACAAGATTGATTATCTTCGTTGATCATAGTTGAGTTCTCTTGTATGTGCCCAAAAGTTCGAGTAAATGTCTCAACCATATCGCTTTTTGACGTGCTTCTGTTAACGTTATACATTCTGCTTCAGTAGACGAAAGCGCCACGTAAGATTGCTTCTGACTACCCCAGCTAATAATTCCTCCATTAAATTGAAAACCATATCCGCTATTCGACTTTCTATCCGATTTTGCGCCCAGTCGGGATCTGCGTATTCTAATAGTTTGTTTTCCTTTTGATCCAAATTTCCGAGTTTTAACTTATAATTAATTGTACCCTTTAAATATCGTAATATTCGTTTAGCTTCTAACCAATCTATCTGGTTTGGCTTTTATAATCTCCTACTTAATATCGCTACACTCGCAGTAATATCCAGACGAATAAATGTAGATAAATACATTAATGCACTATCAAACTTTGATACTTAACATTTTCAATGAGATAAGGACTTTTGTTTTTAATCTTTTCATAACCTACATTTAATGGTATTTTTGAAAACTTACTATCTTGTAGATTAAACTTATACAATAATTTTTTAATACATGTAGACTGATTTAGATTAGATAGAATAAGCCTTTAGCATCCCTCTCAACTTGTACTCCCAGGGAATAATGCATTTGTAATGAGTTCAGTTACATTGAATGCTTTCATCAGTACATCCTCCACATATGATATAAATTTTTTATCATTACCTGCAATTAATATATCATCAACGTATACTAATAAAAAAGTAAGTCTACCTTCTAATATATTCGTATAAAGGCATGAATCCGTTTTGCTCTAATTAAGTAAAATCTGCCTTCTGTAGAACATTATCCAATGCCTCATTCCTTCCTTTGGCTGCTTGTTTGAGGCCGTAAATTCCCTTCTTCAACTTGCAAACCCTATCCATATTGTCCTCGTACCCCTTTTTTTGTCGCATATAAATGGTTTCCTTTAATTCGCCATTTAAGAAAGCATTTTTAACATCGTAATGCTTGACGATCATTCCCTTCCTTCCTGCTATCGAAAACAGTGGCCTAATTGTGTTTGCCTTACAACTGGTGCAAAAACATCATTGTAATCGATTCCGCATGTTTGAGTATAGGCCTGTGCTACCAGTCGAGCCTTATATCTTCTTACGTTTCCATCTGTTCGGCATCTGTTTTTATCTTATAGACCCATTTACATCCAATTACTTAACAGCCTTTTGATGGATCTACAAGCTCCCATGTACAATTTTCCTTTAGAGAACGAATTTCATCATCCATTGCCGCCTTCCATTTGTCATTATCATGTCCTAACCTCTTCAAAATTTTCTGGCTCCAAAAAAGACAACTTTTCCAGCAATTTCCAAACACTCCGGTGGTATCCCTTTGTTCTTCCATTTTGATCTTCTTAATGTTGTATTATTTTCATCCGACTTATTTTTTATATCGTAAGCTGCCGACTTTATATTTTCAATGGATGGATCTTGACACTTTCCTTTTTCTCCTTCTACTTCCTTGATTCCAATGTCTTCGTTTATGCGATAATCTTCTTCACTTGCCTGATGCTCGTCAAGGAAAACAGCATCTCTGCTGATTTTTATTTTATCAGTTTCCTTGTCCAAAAATCTGTAGCGTTTAGTTTCTTCCGAATATCCGATGAATAATAGTTCTTCTGCCTTCTGATCTAACTTGCGGCGATGTTGCTCTGAAATTTGAATGTATGCTCTCGACCCGAACACATGGATATGTTCCAGATTTGGTTTTCTTGAATTTCATTTTTCATAGGGCATCCGTCCTGTTGCGTTGGTGGGAAGTTTATTTTATAGATAGTTGGCTGTAACGATAGCTTCTCTTCAGTACTTGTTCGGTAAGTTTGCGTCTATTAACATACAGCATGTCATTTCCATCAAGTGTCGATTCCTTCGCTCAGCTACTTCATTTTGCTGAGGAGAATATGCTGCAGTGTACTGCGTTTCGATGACCTTGTCTTTCCGAAACTCTTTCAGTTCTTTATTAGTATATTCCCCTCCTTTGTCGGATCTTATAACTTTCGACCTTTTATATTTCGTCTCCATTCGTATTACGAATTGCTTTAGCTTTGTGCATATTTCCGACTTATGCTTTAATAAATGCACTTCCATATGTCTATTATAATCGTCTATTATTGTAAGTACGTACCTATTATTGCTTGGCTAAAGATTTCCAGAGAGACGACATCCAGACCATGGATTCTTTGATCGCCTTCATGAGAGATTAAGAAGAAATGGACAATTTCATAAATCTCGCAGGCCGATCCGTGTTCCGCAGAGAAACCAGGAGGCAATTGATGTTATTCAACAGGCTTTTGCAGATCCTCATACAAGCACAAGAGCAATTGCCACAGATTTAAATATGAATCATATAACAGTCCATAAAATATTAGGTGCGCAAAAAAGTTCTGGGCTTTAGATTTCATACAACCGAAATCATAATTTAAATTTTACATATTCTCCCACTCTTTTGCGGTTTCAAAGCTTTGATATTTGGTCTTTTAAAATGCCATGCGGTTGGCAACACTTGATGCGCCTAACTTCAAAATTAAGTAACGTTCACGATGGCTATAACAAAAGAGCATATTCGATTTTCCATCCACTTTGCGTTTCATCTGAAAAAAAATGCTGAAGCCGTTGAAATGATTTGTGCTGCATATGGCGAGAACGCAGTAAGCCATTCTACGTGTAAACGATGGTATCAAAAATTTCGCCAAGGAGATTTTAGTCTTAAAGACGAACCGGGTACTGGACGCCCTCAACATTTTGAAACGGATGAACTGCAAGCATTGCTGGATATAAACTCTGCGCAAACTGAAAACCAACTTGCACAACAGTTGGTGTTACACGGCAAGCCATTTCCGTACGTTTACATGCGATGGGAAAAATTCAGAAGGCAAATGGATTCCGCATCAACTGTCCGAAGACAACAAAAATCGACGGCGTAACACCGCACTTGCTTTACTTTCAAAGTTCCGGAAGAAGGATTTTTTGCACAAAATTATTACGGGCGATGAAAAGTGGATTTTTTACGATAACCCCAAGCGCAAAAAGTCATGGGTTGATAAGGGTCAAGCTTCGACATCGACGCCAAAGCCCAATATTCACGCCAAGAAAGTTTTGCTCTGCATCTGGTGGAATTGGAAAGGTGTGTTGCATTATGAATTGTTAGAGCCGGATGAAACAATTATAGCAGATCGCTATCAACAACAATTGACCAATTTGAGCGAAACGTTGGAGGAAAAGAGGCCATTTTTACTGGGCAAGGACGTCGTAATGTGATCCTGCTTCATGACAATGCTCGACCACATACTGCAAAAACGACTCAAGATCATATTTTTGCATTTGGCTGGGAACTTCTCCCGCACGCGACGTATAATCCAGACATTCTTCGCGCCTTCTGATTATCATCTATTCCGGTCGCTACAGCATCACTTGGCTGATACACACTTCGTGACAATTGAAGAGATACGAGAATGCATTGAAGACTTTATCACCTCGAAACCGATAAACTTCTATCATCAGGGAATTCGCAAGCTGGCTGAAAGATGGCAAAAGGTCATCGATGCAAACGGAGACTATTTCGCTGATTAATATTATTTAATTGTTTTTAAATAAAAATTTAATTTTGTATGAAAAAAGACCAGAACTTTTTTGCGCACCTAATAGTGATAAGTAAACCCCACTTTATTCGTTTCTTGTAGTTTTGTAGTGACTATACGTAATGATAAATGTAAACAAACAATTTACAATTATTAGCATTATGTAAGAACAAGAAAAGTTCGAGTGCCAAGGTTCACTTTTTTGTATATAAACGCATATAATCGCATGTACATATAAACTAAAAGGTGTTGTTGCACGCACCATTTATATTTCAGAATATTAAAAACCCCAAACAGTACAAAAGAATTTATTTAAAGAAAGAATTAATTTTTTTTAATAGAAAAAGTATTGTTATATATTTTTTTTAACCCTAAACGCTCGGTGTAGCAATTATGCTACATTAAAAAAAAACATTTTTAGTTTTCAAATAAAAAGTTTCAAACAAAAAAAATCATTTATCATTTTCTATAACATATTTAAAGGGTAGAATTTTTTTCTAACGTTTAAGAGGTCTGGGCATTAGAGGGTTAACGCACTTAAGGATATGCCTCAATTTACATTCCCTCGATGGCTTGGATGCAAATCTACTTGTTCGATGGAAATTCACGGATTCTGTGACGCGTCACAACACGCCATGGCAGCCAGTGTGTACATGCGATCCACAAAGGAAGATGAAATTGTGACTACAAACCTAATCGCAGCTAAAACGAAAGTAGTTCCATTGAAGCGGTTCACGATACCACGTTTAGAGCTCTCCAGCGCAATCCTATTAACGAAACTCGTAGCTCATGTCTTGAAGATCCTGGAAGATGTAAACGTCGCTATTTATTTATGGACTGACTCTTTAATTACACATACGTGGATAAACAATCATCCATCTCGGTGGAAGGAGTTCATCCATAATCGCGTATGTTATATACAGGAAACAATCTCACAAGCTCACTGGGGTTATGTTCCGGGCAATGAAAATCCAGCCGATCTTGCCACCAGAGGACTTACGCCTTCTCAACTTTCTAGTCTTTCCATATGGTGGATAGGTCCACAATGACTTCGACAATCACCTGCAAATTGGCCTGTTATGCCGTTTGTGCGGCATTCAGTATTTTGTTGGGATCTGGTCGCCACTTGGAGTTTAGAAACTCGGGTGTCCTCCAGTAAGTACTCACTTAATTGGTTGAAATCACTTTATTAGACAGATGTTACAGGGTTCGCCTCTGAATGCGCGTTACATCCGCACGTTCTCACTTAATAGTTACAATAAAACCGACGACCGTGCCCTCGCGACGGTCGTTTTTATAAGAATCGAAATGCTGATGCGAGTGCACCTTTGCACTCGCGGAAGTCGCTGACTTATTTCCGCGACATTTCCCAATACGTTTTAGTCGCTGCCTTATTTCCGTGAAATTTCTCAATACGGTTTCGTGTTGCAATAATATTAAGAAATTTCATAAAAGGTTATTGCCTTTTGGGCTATAACAGGCCAAAAGTACCTCAGACTCAAGCTTGTAAAGAGAATCTCGAAGATCGTTCAGCCAAGGTTTCCATAGTTTCCGCTCTGCGGAGAAAATTATGAGTCCTTCTTTACCGATATTCAAATCTCACCAAGTTACTTCGTATTACTGTCGGCTACCTGTCAACGATTGATCGCTAGGTTACAAAAGACTCCACACTCCTCGTTGATGATCCCACTAACCATTTCCGAATTAGAGACTGCGAAGATGTTCTGGATAAAAACGAGCATCCTTCCATCAAGAAATTAAGGTCCTCGAACAGAGACAACAATTGCCTAAATTTCATCCATTGCTACGACTTACGCCGTTCTTAGATTCTACAGGTCTTTTGAGAATTGGAGGTCGCCTTCAATCGGCAATGTTGCCTCCCAACGCTAAATATCCTTTAATACTGCCTAAGGAATCAGCACTAACATCACTCATAATTTCAGATGCCCATTCACGAACCATGCACGGAGGGACGCAAATTACGTTAGCTTTCATCCGTAATCATTACTGGATCCTCGGCGGACGACGAATCCCGATAAAAGCATTTATTCTTAAATGTGTCCCCTGCGCTCGGTTCAGACAACAGAGGGCTTAATAGTTACCCTTAGAGCGAGTTACACCTTCTCATGCCTTTCTACACTCCGGCGTAGATTATGCTGGCCCCTTTTGTCTCAAAACATGGAAAGGAAAAAATGCTCGAACGTACAAGGGATATCTAGTACTTTTCGTCTGTTTTTCAACCTCTGCTGTGCATCTGGAACTGGTCACAGATTATACAACAGAAGCATTCATTGCTGCATACAAGCGATTTATTGCACGACGAGGAATATGTGCGACTTTAATTAGCGACTGTGGAACCAACTTGAAAGGAGCAGATCAAGAACTTCAGAAGCTGCTTTTCTCATCATCCTCAAAGGAATCCCAAGAAATAGCCACTCTTTTAGCTAACGACGGAACTTAGTGGAAGTTTAATCCACCTGCTACACCTCATTTTGGAGATAAATGGGAAGCAGGAGTCAAATCTGTTTTAAATTATCATCTCAGACGAGTCGTGGGAGATATCTCTCTTACATATGAAGAGATGACTACCCTTCTCACCCAAATTGAAGCCATTCTTAATTTGAGACCGCTCTGTCCGATTACAGATGACCCAGATGATATTCAAGCTTTAACTCCGGGTCACTTCCTCATGGGATGTGCACTCAAAATTGTCCCGGAACCCTCTCTCGAATCAGCCAAATCTTCACAACTATCTCGATGGCAGTTGACCAAATGTTAGATTCGTTATGGACGAGATGGTTTAAAGAATGCCTACAGCGCTACTATTCCATTTCTAAGTGGAATCGAGTTGTTCCTTCTCTCGCTAAAGGATCACTTGTTTTAATCATCGTTTTAATCATTATTCTCCTTCAAAATGGCCCTTGGGACGAATTATGCAGACGCATCCGGGAAAGGATGATCATACACGAGTGGTAACTATTCGAACGCAAACCTCCGTATTAAAGCGACCTGTCACCAAAATCTGTCCGCTTTCTATTCCACAAGAGTTAATTCGAGTCGAGAGTCGAGTTAATTCGTTCGTTAACATAGTTAACGAAGGCGGGCGGAAATGTTAGAAAACAACCAGAATTCGTACGTTGGCGCCGTGAGACGGCGCGCGCATAGGCACTAAGATCGCTCTCATCCAACTGTCGTTTGGCGCCGTCAGACGGTGCGTATATCGTTTCTTTTCAGCTGTGAGACTGCGCTCAGGTCAGGCTTAGAAAACTCTTATGGGCGAATTATGACTAGTATTTCAACGCCATTTAAAAGATAGCAAAAAGTACGAACTACGAAGCCAAAAATTCAATATGGCGTCCGTCACAGTCCGCCATTAGTTGCGAGTGGTTGCGAGCTGTTGCGAGCGTGATCAAGCGATTCTGAGCGATTCAGTGTATCCTGTTTCTGTATGTTTCTTTGAACTTGTAAGAAAAGGTACGTTCCGTTTTATTCATGATGCATCATTTGGTCTTGTTCACTGAAATAATAATTATGTAGAACACAGTCCGTTTCACGCATGATGCGCATGATATATCACTTATCCTTGTTTGACATTCGATGAACAAGTGTCGGAAATTGACCGCGCGAACGCTCAAATTAAAGCAATCGTGACGTCTCGCGGGTTTCGGCTGAGTCGCCGAACAATCGGAGCAGCAGCACCTGACGGGACGATCGCGAGCGCGAGACGTGCCGAAAAACCGCGAGACGCCCACGGGGCAGAAGGAGAATAGAAGACGGGACGACAAGTTGCGAACGTGAGCGTTCCATTTTTCTCAAGTGGTCAAGTCAAGTTTGCTAACGACTTTGGATCACATTGCGCCCAGGGAAGAGTTTGTTGGCGAGCCTTTTCGGAGTGGGTGCTCCTAGACGGACAGGAATTCGAAAGTGGACTTTGCGAGTCGAGATTGTGAGCTGCTCCGCGCACGGGCGGACATAGCAAAACGTGTGAGCTTGTGCGCGAGCGGCGACATTCGGCACTCCGTACTCAGTGCATTTTCTGTGTATAGGCGCCCTAAGTGCGCGCAATTGCTAGTCGGTTGCTCTGTCTTATGTGCGGACATTGATTCGGATATGAGTTACATGCAATAGAGCTCGTGCGTACTTGTTCTGCGTTCTCGCGAATAAGCAGTTACACGCCTCGGCGCGTGATCATCAGTCGTGCTCCACGTGCGAGCCGGCATTGTTAGAAGTGACGTTCCAGCCGCGCGATTCCAGTGCGCGGGCAAACTTGTGCGTCGCGTTTCGCAGACCTTGAATTTGCGTTGAGGGTTTATGATACTCTGTTCCGATTTACGAAACTTAACGTGGATTGTATAATAGAAATAAACTTGAGATCAAACCGAGAAACAAGTGTTTGTTATTGAGTCCATTCCGGACAGTGGTTGCAACGTTCACGACCTTATCGGCGCACCAGACGGAGCGCGAATCACCCAAGTTACATTCCCCTACAACAAGGATAAACGATGTATCATGCGCAGCATGCATGAAACGGATTGCATTCTTACTTACTTTACTTAAATAAGGATAAATAATGCATTATGTACATCATGCGTGAAATCTAGTGTCTATAACATTACGTTACTTTTTATTTCTAGCATTAAAAAGCTTTTCGTGCATTACATCAAGATGAGGAAAAAATGTGTCCCTGGATGCAAATCTGGAATAAAAGTGCCTTCTCATCAATTTCCCAAAGATCCTGAAAGTGTGTTTTCACATGGAGTTCGAAATAACGGAACGGAAAAGGAATGAGAAAGGCAAATGATGGGGGTTAACCAATCAGAACAATTCCGTTCTGTTATTTCGAGCTCTATGTGAAAGCACTCAAAGATGTTCAAAATGGATACAAAGTCTAAAGTTGGATAATTTTAAAAATTGCACTAGCACTCAGATGCAAAATTATAAAGTATGCCATGAACATTTTCGTCCGGAAGATTATAGTCCATGTTTGCACAAGCGAGTTTTATTAAATATTGCAATTCCTCTTCCATTGGTCATACATATTAACACGGAATCTAATAGTACGCAAAATATATTGCAAGCAAATGTACAGCAGCAAGAATCAAGAATTGATGCATTTAAATATCAAAATAGAGAACAGCACAGCAAAAATCCACAATATGCTGTGACGTGACAGGGTCCGTCACAAGGGCTCGCCTGACCGAACGGGGTCCGAAAAGGGATCGGAGTCGCTTCCGCGGGGCGGGAGCGCGGCGATTCCCTTTGTTGGGCGTAATTTGGTCGCGTTACGGCGCGTAATCCGCACATCTCGTATTTGTGGTTCCGCTTACGGAATTAATTTCAGTATACTTATGATTTTTCGATTCTGCAGGAGAATGAAAGACGACTGGAGTGGTGGTTCGCGCGTATATACCAATGTTCAAGGAAGAAAAGAGCGGAGGAGCAACGGAAGCGGCAACAATGGCAAGGGCGAAGGAAAGGCAGAATAGAGGAGGCGAGTGAGAGTCGGAGCGGAGACATACGAGACGAGGCTTAGGGCGAGGGCCTCTCCCTGAGCGACTGGCAGGTCAAGGATCCCGGGGCGAGGGCGAGTGGAGGGCCACGTACCGGAGGACGCTCCGGACGGGCCCCACTGACGGAGAGCGAGCCCGCGGAGATGGAAAGGTGGCAACCGAAGGACGGGTCCTGGCCCGGCCAGCCGGGGCCCTCGTACAAGGAAGAGCGCCTGCAAGGCGGCAAACAGGACGCACGGGGGTGCAGACGAGTCGAAGGTTATCGACCGTCACTATCGACAGCCCTTACCGACTGGCCGGGATCCAGGCATGGTAATCGATGGAATATGTTAGGCGCTGGATGGTGCGGAAGCGAAGGGAGGGCCCGACGCTACGCCGGAAGCGTCCCGACGATACTGTGGCGTGAGATGCCGAACCGAGCGGACCGACACCGACCTCGCTTGCCGCATCGCCCGAGCACATCGCCGGACTTGAGGGGCTCGAGACCCAGCCACCCAGTGGCGAGAAGGAGCCAGAGGGCGAGCCGACGACAGCAACCTCGGCGGAATTTGTAAGGCCACCACTCCAGCGCGTCGCGGTAAATATTGAGACCGGGAGCGGCAGCCTCGTGGTAAAGTCACCGGGAAAGGACGTAGGGCCGTAATCGCGCGACGGCCAAGGTCACCGGACCGGACGCCGTCGCGATAGTCCCGCGAGGAGGTATGCTGCCCCAGGCTCGTCGAGCGTTTCGGTATTTCTAGAGGGGAACTCCCGCCCTGGCATCTCACCCGCAGTCGGAGGAGTTTGGTCGCGAATTCGTGCTGTGAGCGCGGTATATGATAGGCTCACGGTCGCGACGCAACGTCTTGTAATTTGCTCGCTGCCTTTGAGTTGTGAGTCCGTTGCGATGTTCGCGTTGTAAAGGTCGTTGTCTCGCGGTGCTAGCGACCGTGTATTCACGTTGTAAATACCTAATAGCCTTAGCGTTGGAAATGCACACTCGCCGGTGCGCGGTAAAGACGCTCGGGTATTTTCGTTTGTCTGCGTCCCGTAATCGAGTTCTCGAGATGACGAAGTGGCGTGCGCGCCTTATTAATGAACGTTCATCTTTCGCGTCCCAATTCTTGTAAATTCTCTTTCGTAGGTTGTTCGTATTGTACTTTTATGCTCGCGTCCTTTTGATTGTATTGTAAGCTTTGCCGTAGAACGGCTGTAACAATTCGCGCATATATTTGCGTTATCCCGTCGTCGTCGTAAGAGCCGCGTTCGGAAATCGACGTCTTATTGGCGTCACTCGTTAGTACGTTCATTCCGATGTCACTGTGTTCTTAAAATACATGTTTTCTCATATGTTTCTTTCTAAGCGGTGAGATTAATTATTTGCGACGCCCTAGCCTCTCCCCTAACTCCCGGCTTCGGATTCATTCCTCAATTAGCGTGACGAGAACCATATTGTGTGGCACGAGAGTCGTGCCTGGCGCCCAATTTTGATTATTTCACGATTTCTACCATTGGCGGCATATTATCGGAAAATTAATACTAAATCTGGTCAGACTTCCGCGGGATCAGGCGGACCCGTGGAAATTCCTGTCGCAATGCAAATAGTAAAGATATGTCTATAGAAGAAAATAATGTTTTTGAAGAACACAATAAAACAATCGCAAAGCGTGAAAAGTCAGATTGCAATGCATATCAAAAATTTTGTGAGAGCTCAGTGTCTGAACCATAAAATAAATCAGGATTATTGAAAGAGGCTGCAAATGTTAAAAACGAAAGTAAAAATTATGGAACAAAAATGCAATCAAAAGACGACCACAGTTGCAAGAAATCACGCGAAGTAGAAATTTAAGCCCCATCTCCAGAAGATTATATCAAATAAATATTGAGCTAAAGCGTCGCAATAGATATTTGAAGCATAAAATGTATAACAGTAAGCTGCAAAAGGAAAAAGTGACAGATTGTATCTAAGACTGCAAATGGAAGAAATAGTAGTGTAGCCATACGAGAGAATTTTGTTCGGATGATTACAAGAAATAATAATGTACTTCCTCAGGTACTTAATGATTAAATCATTAACTTTTACTTATCGATTAATTGTACATAAAAAATGTTAATTGTAATTTATTTTTTGTAATTTTATAAATGCGTTCTGAATACGAGCCATTATATACTTCATTTTCTACACATTAATTACATACATCTATTAAATATATAATCTATTATAAACATCAATTATATTAACATTTTTTCAATTTTCATATTATTTCTTATTTTATATATTTATATTTAGTAAATGTACATGTAAATGATTATTTGATAATAATAATTCGTTTTTTATATTTTAGGCTCGTAGATATAATATTGAGAACAAACTTTTTTGTATATTTATTTATAAAAGATCTCGTTCTGCTTATAATTTTTGTCTAAATATATGCTCTGTCCATCAATTGTTACATTAAATTCTCAACTCACTAACATACCTTTACAAGCTGGTTGTACAAAAATAATTATTAAGTATCTTAAACAAATTGCACAAAATATATCTAATGAAAGAGATAAATTTGTAGCTTTGATATGGGATGAAATATCCTGCAGCCTCTTTTAGCTTATGATAAAACTCATGATAAGATTATCGGATTTGAGGATTGGGAGTATAGACGAACGAGAAACATTTCTGATCATGCAATCACTTTTTATCTGCATTGCTTAAAAACAGGAAATAAAATGCCTATAGGATATGATTTTTGTAAAAGTAGTAATAAAACATATTAACTAGTGCAATGCATAAAGAGATGGCTGTTTCATATTATTGGATGTGGTTTGGTACCAGTGACTACAGTATGTGACCAAAGTAGTACTAATGTAGCAGCAATAAATGTTCTAATAAATGACAGTAATAAGATTTGCACTATGAGGAATACACATATGAGTAAGTACAATTATACTATTAATTAATATTTTCAATAATCATCAATAATTAATAATAATCAATAATCATACAAGCCAAAACAATTTTTGCTAATTAATAATAATAAATTGATTATATTTTAGACAGCTTTCGTATAAGAGGACAAACAATTATCCCAGTATTTGATTACGTGCATTTAATAAAAGGAATTAGAAACAACCTGTTAACAAAAGATTTATGGACAAATACAAATAAGAACCATAATGAGGAAAAGAAATACGATTGTTGGGATGACGTTATTACTGCATACGAGATAGATAAGTTTTCTTTCCTCAGACTACGTCAATTGCCAAAACTAACAGAAAAACACGTTTACCCTAATGCCATTCCCAAGATGAGAGTAAAATATGCAACTCAAATCTTAAGTAATACAGTTTTAAACTTTAGAAACGTAATCCTAAATTTAAGTGGAGGTAAGATTATATTTAAAGACTGTGAAACTATACGTAATATACAAAAATATGGTTTTTAGTTATACTTTTTATAACTTACTTAGTAATTTATAAAATTTCAGAAGTAATTCAAACGAAATGGTAACATAACGCTCTCCAAAACTGCTGAAACAACATCCATCGTTCTATCATTTTTTTAATAATTTATTCGACTCATTTAATGGAAAGAAGGGACAAGGACTGAGCAGCGTACTCACATCACGTAGTGGGCATACTTCCTTTTGGAAAGAAGCATGCAATAAATTGAGAAACATGCAATATGTTGAGAAAAATAGTTGACAAATAATTAAAAAGAATAAGCCAATATGTTTAAAAAATTGGATTTGGACTATTAAAGCTGCCCAAGAGATATGGCGCATATTGCAGAATGCAAATTTTGAAACTGTATAGAATATAGATGAAGCGAATTGCAACAGCAACAGCCGAATTTTGAACATAGGTAAGATATTTACATTCTATATTCGAAGTTAAGTGGATTCTAATTTCTTCAGCAAGTATTGTATTAAATTCCATTTTATTTTAGAATGGCAGTTGAGAAAGAACTAGACACTAATATAGGAAATATAATATTCGACGAATCCGGATATATCATTTTATATTCTACACTGCTAGGAATTAAAATGATTAATATTTCTGCAAATTGCTATATAAAAATTATGGAAAAGTTCAAGAACATCAGATCTATTCTTACTATTATTTTATTAATTTATTATTTTTAAGCGCACACGTCGCGAAGTAATTATCAAAAATCATTATTGTAAGGCGTGAAATTGTACATTTAAGGGAATATACAATTTCACACTTAAAAATATCTAATGTACATCGGAATGCGATCACGCACCTTGAACGCACGGAGACACGAGTCTTAAAACAAAAGGACACGAATCTTGCAGCCAAGTAACGCGTGATCAGGGTTTGAAAAACATCACCCTCTCGCCTCACCGATACCGCGCAAACCCCCAAGCTACGGGTATATAATATAATCGGAGCCCAGATCAGACGTTCCCGGCTCTGCGAAGAGCCAGCGAGAGCTAGAAGCCTACGAAGGGAATTCCCCAGGTATCAGCGTTAGACCCTATACGCGATTTCGAGCAAACCAACAGCCGCGAATTCGGACTTAGCCTCTGCGTGGCTAAGAACGGAATATAGTCTCCGAGCGACAATCCAGCCTATCATTCATCTTTCTTCCTTCTTTCCAGTTCTTACAGAAACGCTATGACTCTGCGGCGCCCTGGCCTTCCTTTCTTCCAAATCCCTCGTCCAAGATCGGAGCGCTGTAACTCTGCGGCGCCCTGATCCTCCTTCCTTCCAAATCCCTCGTCCAAAATCGGAGCGCTGTGACTCTGCGGCGCCCTGATCTTCCTCCTTTCCAAATCCTGCTTATCTGATCTTTCCAACGACTCGGAGCGCTGCACATACGGCCGCTCTGTCGGTTCTTAAATCTTTGTTCGTATTTTCAAAACCCTAACCGTTCGAAAATGGGCCCTATAATAGCTAAAGGATGCCGAAGCGCGGACGTTCCGCAGGGCGAAAACGGCAATTGCGTTGGTTGAAGCGCGAACTGCTTCAGCACCGAACCTTCGATTCCGCAATCTTTAACGAGCCGCCACGATTAGGTCTGGAGACGCCCGCGTATGCTCCTCGAAGCCCTGAGATCACTTATTTGGAAACCATTGTTACGCCAAAACCTCCAGAAAAGGAACAGCAATCATTGCGGACGGTCAAACTGATGCCGGTACCCACGACTTTTGCACCCACGAGGCTGCCCACGCGACCATTAAAAGTCGCTGCACAAATTAAGAAACGGAACCTGGATTCCACAAGTTCTCCTCCAAGGATTAAGTTAGCCTCTGCGTGGCTAAGAACGGAATATAGTCTCCGAGCGACAAATCCAAACCCCAGATACGGGCGGTGGCTCCGTTGAGATTAAGAATCCGTAAAGAAGGTGGCAAGTTTATCATCGGAAAATGAGCCGAAGGACTTGCACGTTACGGACATCACAACTGGTGACAGCGGTGAGATTCGCTTCAATCGAGTTTCGAAAAACCTAATTCGATTAGGACGTCGATTCTTCCACGCAAGAATATATTTTTTTTCTCCTCGTTTTGCTTCCTACAAAACGGTTTCTTTTCTTTTTAATTTTGCACGAAGAGTTTTCTCTTTCTTTTTCTTTTTCTACTCATAAAATAGTTTTTTTTGGGTTATGCACATTCCCTTTTTCTTTTTTTTGATAGTAGACATTTTGTTTTTTTCTTTTCTGTTTGCGTTTTTTTCTTTCCGTTGTGATAAAACACGGCGTTTTGTAGCCATATCTCTGACACGCATTCACTAAAAATTAGATTTTCTTTCTCTCTCCTCTTTTTACAAATAAACTAAATGTGCATCAAGGTCACACGAAGTAGAAGACCGTCTCCTAGTAACCAATACCTCGATCTTATCGTGCAAGCCAAATGCCTCACGGAATTCGGCTATATTAGAAAAAACGAAACGCCTGTATGCGTGAATTGTCACGCCGAAGCCGGTGCAGCACCCCTTCTTATACAACACAAACTTCATACGAAATAATTATTTCATACGAAGGCTACATCCTACGATGCGATTCATGTCAGGCACCCTTGCATATCGTGCGATCGTCGGGAGACTGCCCTCAGTGCCTCAAAGCTCTATTTTCTCTTATTAATTACCTGAGACGCAACGGGGCTATACACGACGGCATTGCCGAATCAAGCGTAGTCTATATCAATCTCCACAAGGGGCCTGCTAATATGATAATCTCCCCTAGACTTACAGCCTTTAGCTTGGCCATCACTCGCGTATCCACGCAGTCGTAAGTCCAATAGGAATGTGCATAAAGCGCATACGTAGACAAGCTCTGCACCCCGCTATTCGTTACCGAGAGATAGATCATCAAGCAATATGCTTAACGGAATATAACTATCTCGATGACGAATCGCTACCGGTGTGCCCAGAATGCGCAATAAGATCTCGCCTCGCTAACGAACAACTTACTGTTTGCCACAGGCTTTTGATTTTTTATGAGGGTAATTTCTTGCAGTGCACATCTTGCCGTGCACCATTGTACGTGGCAATATAAGCGAGTACCCGCAATACGCGGATGAATTCGCTCCCTTTATTAGCCACTTAATAAGTGTCGAAAATTGGGACGTAAACACGGCGATCCCCGCCGTCCTATATTACAAAACAGGGCCCTCAGACTTTGTACTGTCTCCAAGACTCGCAGCCTTCAGTCTCTCAATTCCCAGGCCGACAAATCAGTAGATACTTCCAAAAATGGATCACGCGGGAGAATCGCCAGAATACGAGGATGCTGAAAATCCATCCCAGGCCAGGGAAGATCAAAATAATTATGAACAGGCAATTATGGAAGTACGTAAGAAAGAGAAAGAACTTAGCCAACGAACGGACATGTTAGAAAACATGATTCGTACATTTATTAATAGCTTGAGTGGATTACGTCTAACCGAACCTCGAAACCGTCAGTTTCAACAATTTCGGCGTTATCGGCGAACCAGGTGCCGAGGATAGTAATGAGCCGAAGCGACAAAGTAAGGGCGGAAGAGAAGGAGAATTTACCTGACACACAGCCATTCGACGAGGCGATAATGGCGGACGAGCCAGAGCCAGCGAACAAAGACAAGATGGCCGACACAGCATCAGAGGAGGAGATTCCAGGGACACCAGGTAGACGAATTCCTATTCTCACCAAGGCCGAGAAGAAGCAGGACGAGCGGGAGAGCCGAGATAAACCTGCACAGAGGAAAGCGTAATTTAAGAAGCGCGAACAATATGGCGACAGCATACGAGCGGCTGTGATAATAAAGAAAAGTTCTTTTATATTTTGATATTATTTTATTTTATTTAAAAGTAATAAAGTTTGTTTAAATAAAAGTCGTTTTAAAGAAAAATCGCGTTGAGAGCGCGTGAATAAATAAAGAAGAAAAAAAATATTAATGGCCGAGATGGCAGACAAAAGTTTAAGTTTAGTTTTAACCTAGTTACGGGTTACTTACCTATACCATCCACGGGGAAGTATCTTCTGGAGTAGTTCTGCATCCGATGAGGGTACTTAGAACAAAGAGAAAGCCTTAGCAAAGAAGCTAATGGCGGACGAAGATTCGCGGCGATCAAAGATGGCGACGTGGATAAGAAATCACGTGATAGCGTATATTTTAAGTTTGTATTTCCATTCAGGAAAAGATTTTATTTTATATAAAGTCGCGGCGGTCCAAGATGGCGGCGCGAAAAGAAAATGGCGCGAGAGCGTTACTTTTAAATTTATAAATAAGTCATTGCATGAGGGCATGTTGTATTATGGAAGGCTTGTACATAAAGTTCGACACGGCGTCGAGAGATGGCGGCGGGATCGATACCGCGATGTGAGTAATAGCTACGCGACGGCTCGAAATACGGCGAGCGATATGATTGGCCGAAGGCCATGTGGAAGGGATACCGCAAGCGGTCTCTCATATAAGCGAGCGCAGACGGCAGCTCGAGGTAGACGTACGAATATCGTTCGGTGAAGCAATACGTCTTAGTACGCGATTGAAATATTAAAGTAGATGCGTCGTAATAGGCGGCTGCACGGATTAAGGGGACTGGATGGTCAGAAAATCGATTTTTTTTATTGCATTTTTTGAAAGTACTATCTTTCCCGAGTAAAATGCCGTTTGATTCATGTTAAAATTCGCAAAATTAAGGATTTGACAGCCGAAAAGATTGAGCGTTGCATAAAAAGCGTTTCTGTGCGCACGTAAATAGACGAGTGGGACAGAGGTTCCTCGTATTTTAAAAAAAGTGAAAAACAGTTGGCCTGTCGTATTTTCAGTGTTTGTATACAAATATTCGCACACAGTCTTATTCGCTGATGTATTTAATATTACTGCACTGTTATTGTTATTCTAAACGTGTTAGAAGCAGCATCATTCAGTTTCGATTGAGCATTCGAAGTAAGAAGTGCGCCGTGTACGTTGAGAAAAATATTATTTTTTATTGCACTTTAATTTGGTTTATTAATTATGAGTGATACATCCAGACGTGATAGAAAATGCAGAGGAGGCAGGCCGAAAAAACGCAAGTTTTTTGGCAATCAATTTAAGAAAAGCCAAAATGCGGAAAGTGAAACTTCGTCGTCCAAAAAAATGAAAAGTGCTAATTTATTTTATACGGTTACTTCTGATCTTGAATTTGAAATAATAAACTTTTTTGCTGTTTTTAATACTATTGCCTCACTCGTTATGTGTAAAGAATGTGGGGAAAGTGTCAAGTTTGAAAAATGTCTGTATCGCGGACTTGGTTTTCAAATTAAAATATCGTGCAATAAATGCAGAGACAGATTTATTCACTCTTCTACTGCATCATTCGCAGGCAGTAATGTTATGTATGAAGTTAATTCAAAACTAATTGCAGTTATGAGATGTCTCGGTATCGGTTACAGTGGTTTAAAACTTTTTTGCGGACTTATGGATCTGCCCCAGCCCGTGGCTCGATGTACATATAATGTATTTGTAAAGCAAATGCGCAACGTCACCGCGGCTATCGCTAAATTATTGATGACTTCAGCAATAACACAAGAAATTCATCTATCTGAAAATGCGGAAAGCTTAGTAGTTTCTGGAGACGGCACCTGGAGAAAACGAGGGTTTCAATCTTTACACGGCGTGGCATCTCTCATTGGATACTATACCGGAAAAGTCGTTGATGTTGTTATTAAATCAAGTTATTGTGCTGCCTGTAAACTTTGGGAACCTCGCAGTGGTACCGACGAATATATGGATTGGCTAGAGAATCATGTAGACGAGTGCCAAGCGAATCATGAAGGCTCTTCAGGCAAGATGGAAGTGGACGCAATTCTTGATATGTTTAAAAGATCCGAGGATAAATATGGTGTCAAATATAAATATTATATTGGAGACGGAGACTCCAAGACATTTAAAACAATTTTAGATGAAAAACCGTACGGCGAAGACTTTCAAGTTATAAAAAAGGAGTGCGTGGGACACGTACAAAAAAGAATGGGCACTCGACTGCGTAACGTTAAAAAGAATACCAAAGGACTCGGTGGTAAAGGGAAATTGACGGACAAAGTTATCGGAGAGTTATCGAAATACTATGGCAACGCCATAAGAAATAATAATGAAAATGTTGAAAAAATGAAGAAGGCGATTATGGCTACTTTATATCATAAGTGCTCGACAGACGCTTACCCGCAACATCAGTTTTGTCCGAAAGGAGCAGATAGCTGGTGTACCTGGCAAAAAGCAAAGGCCGAAAAAAAATTAAACAATTACAAACATAAACCTGCACTTCCCGATGATGTTTTCAAAGTAATATTACCAATTTATAAAGACTTAAGCAACGAGGATCTACTCACGCGATGTATCGGCGGATATACGCAGAATACAAATGAAAGTTTTAACAACTTGATCTGGAAAATAGCTCCAAAAACGGTATTCAGCGGGACCGAAATTGTGGAAATTGCAACATATTTGTCAATTTGTATATTTAATGAGGGCTCAAAATCATTATTATTATTTCTGGAGCATTTACACATGCAAGTTGGAAAGCGCGCTGAGGCAGCGTGCGCGGCGAACAACGAGCGACGGCTGCATGATGCTGAAAATGACACAAAAAGGAGGTCCAAAGAGAGCCGAATCAACAGAAGGATTGCTGAACAGTAACAAGCTGATGCTGATGAAGATCTGGAAACATCCTATTATGCTGCTGGAAATTTTTAAGCGAGGTATGTAGTAGTTATTGTACTCAAAAGTTTTTCAAAACTTTAAACGCGTTTTTCTCGAAATCTTTTTTTCTCCTCGTTTTGCAGTGATTGCAAAAAGACGGAGGTTCAAATCGATTTGAAAAAAATTGAGCATATGTAAAACATGTCTAGTTAAGGCCTGAACCTACGCATAAATCTGTAAAAACTTCTGTTTTGACAAAAAAAAAATATAATAAAATAGCTCCTTCTTTTCAATGAAAAATCACGTTTTTTTACATTTGCAGCTGCCATTTCTTTAATTTTGATTTTTTTCCTTTTGAAATAGGTTCAGTGCAGAATGGGGTCTTATAGAGTGCCAAATTTTTCAGGATATTTTACAATTAAATTTTTTATGGCCAGGATCACCGCAAAACAACAGCGGCGCCAGGAAAACCGCCTATGCATTAGGAGGCTGTAGAGCCGTCATATATATATATATTATTATTTAAAAAAATTTTTTTTACTGTTTATGGTACTAATAAAAATTACCTAAAAGTACTGGTCACAATTTGTATTCATTTCCTTGTAATTAATTCCCAAAAAAGATTCAATTTTTACCAAATCTGACTGTCCAGTCCCCTTAAAATGGATAATCCGTTCGAAATCGATAATTACCGATTCGTATACGCGAAGATCGACGAGGCGCGAGTGATAACAATTAAAAGTGCGCGAATAAACTCTCGATCTCGATTATTCGTCGTTACCCGCGGGCGCGCGTGACACGTAACTCGATACGGCTCAAACAAAGGGCGTATCAAATTACAACACACTTTTCAACGAACGAGTTGTGATTCGCAGAAAATTCCAACATAGCTACACAGTGTTATCGTGCTTTATGCGAGTGCGAGCGCATAAGAACTTGTAATTGTTTATCGAAATATATAATTATATACATATATTCAAACAAAAAGTGTATTATTTCGAACTTGATCCCAACCAGAGTACGCGACTACGAAAGTACGAGAACAGCGGAAAAGAACGCGACCTGCAGAGATACAGACAGCGGTTACAGGGACAAGGATCGGCGAAGGATTGCATCACTACGCGGAGGATTGCATCATACGCCAGAAACATCCTTCCTGGTTGCAGGTTAAACCAAGTGGCGGCCGTAAGTCTACTTGACTTAATAAAAATATTTAATAAAATTGACACGAAGTTCGGTCACAACTTAACCCATCCACTCTCCCTCCTCCCCCATTTAATTTTTCAACCCCCGCCCCCACTCACCATTCAGGGATGTACTCACCCCTGACGGGTCAAACGTCTTTTCTAATCCAATACCCCAAATCATATCTCCGAGACGCCCTCGAATTAGTACCAAAGTATGACGGACACAATATCCCGATTTGACAATTTGCTCGAGCGTGCAAACGGGCTAAAGAATCGGCACCGTTGGTAGACGAACCAACGTTCGTCCGCATGCTCCGAAATAAATTGACACATCACGCGTTTCTCGTAGGAGAAGATGAAATTCATGATACAATCGATTTCTGGACGCGCTCAAGCGAGTTTTCGGGCCCGGGCGAGGTCCCAATTTTTATTGCGGTCAACTCAGTAGCATTTATAAAAAGCCTAATTTGGATTACATTGGAACACATTTTGGATTACATCGGGCGCGTAAAAGATTTAAGAACGGCCATCATAGAAGGTGATCAGACCAATCTGGATCGATCCCTTACGGCAATCGAAATTTCATCAATCGACGTATTCGCGCTAGAGGCATTCTACGAAAAGCTTCCGCGAGAATACCGCGTTGAACTCTGCGTGGAAGGATATGCCGGATTCACTGGCGCGTGTAATAAAGTCGTGACTATTAGTAAGAGGCTCGAAAGGGAAGAGCCGCGGTACCGCGACCCCCGTAATCCTAGGGACCACCCCCTTTCTTTCCAACACCCTAGTCACAGAAACGACACAACAAATAACACCGTCAACGGTGGAAAGAAAATCTGCAGCTTCTGCAAAAATCTAGGGCACCTAGTGCACGAATGTCGAAAAAGGCAGTCAGGAGAGACAAAACCATTATCGAGGCAATAATGATAATACCAACAAAACACGAGAGACGGGAAACCACCCCGAGGTCTCGACAAACGGAGCAACCCGGGGCCTTGGAGTAGCCCGCCCCATTCACAATCTGGAGTATATTCAAGCTCCATCCACATCCTCCGAACCGACAACGCCAACGTACCCTTCGTCGAATTAAATTCTAAATCATTTAGGGGACCCACGGCATTCATGCTCGACACCGGGGCACAGCCCAATATAATAAAAAGGGATGTGTCGTAGATAAAGTACACAAAGAATACCATCAAATTGACCGGTATCACAGAAAACGTGGTTGAAATACTGGGCTCAATGACAGCCTACATAGTTAACATTCCCATCATTTTCCACGTCGTGCCTAACGATTTCTCAATCGTTATATATAGAATACTAAGCTCTTCATTCTTTACAGAAATTAAAGCCTGTATCAAAACGGCAAAAGAGAGATAACTCTACAAAATCAGACACTCAGATTTAAAGAAAGAAAATCGATGGTCATACCACCACGCACCTTCACCGGACTCACGGTGCGAATAAAGAACCTCGAAATTAAAACGGGATATATTCAGAAAATGCTACCTTGCAAAGGAGCCTACGCCGGCAACTGCCTAGTCACATGCACAAATGACAAGGCATACATTCCTGTGGTCAACATCCTAGACCACGAATTTGAACTCCTTATCCCTACTCTTACACTAAACGAAATCGAGGAAATCTCACTAAAAGCATCCTCTCCTAACGCTAAAAATTGTACAAAAGGTACATCGGTATTAACCAGACCATTAGGTCCTCCTGCGAAAATATCGCTCGACGACCATTCTACAGTAAAGTCACAAAGAGATTATGGTCGTACTACTATTCCCCTGCCGTCCGATCGACAACGATCATTCGCGCACGTTTCTTATACGGTTTCCCAAGCGCGCGAAACCCAGCAATTAATTACTCACTTTGAGGGATCTTACGGTCGTGAGCCAGTGCTCCTCCATACGGGATCATACGGACGCTGCTCAATGCACCCCCTTGAAATATTTTAAACTTACTACAGAGTCCATCGACTCCCCGGGTTATCTACGGACTAGACCCTTGAGTCCTCGCACGATAACTCATCAAGTTAATAATGTAACTACGTGCGAAAATGTAGTCAACGGCGGTATAGGAGAAGATTCTAAAAATACGACACATAGTAGCGAAGTTACAAAGCGCATTAGGAACATTGTCAAACTACTACACCTCGATCATCTTAACAAAGAAGAGAAGGACAACATATTACAGCTGGCGACCCTTTACCATGACAGGTTTTACCTCTCAAACGATCAATTGGGAAAAACTAAAGTGCTGAAGCACCAAATCATTACAGTGGACGAAGCGCCAATTAATATCAAACAGTACCGTTTCCTTACAATACAACGGGAGGAAATTCGTACTCAGGTAAACGAACTCTTAGAAAAAGAGATCATCAAACCGTCCATTTCACCATATAATTCGCCCGTCTGGATAATTCCAAAAAAACCAGACTCAATGGGGAACCCCAGATGGAGGATGGTGATAGACTTTCGAAAGTTAAATGAAAAAACTATCGCTGACGCTTATCCGCTGCCAAACATAAGCGATATTCTCAACCAACTAGGTGGAGCAAAATACTTTTCCGTATTAGATTTAGCCAACGGATTTCATCAGATTCCAATGAATCCTAAGGATGCCCACAAGACGGCTTTTTCTACTTCGCATAGGCACTACCAATTTAATCGCATGCCCTTCGGGCTAAAGAACACTCCTGCAACATTTCAAAGAATCATGGACCAGGTATTCAGTGGGCTACAAGGGATAGAACTATTCGTATATATGGACGACGTCGTATACACAAGTTTCTTAAGGGAACATGATATTAAAATAACTAAATTAATGACTCGGCTTCGGTCAGCTAATCTCACGTTGCAGATCAATAAGTGCGAGTTCCTGCGACATGAAGTGGGCTATTTAGGTCATATTATCGAGAAACACGGAGTCCGGCCAGATCCGCAGAAGATCGCTGCCGTAAAGAATTTCCCCGCGCCTAAAAATTTCAAGCAAGTTCGCCAATTTTTGGACCTAGCCGGGTACTATAGGCGATTTATACCCGGGTTCTCTAAAATAGCCAACCCACTCTCGAATCTCCCAAAGAAAAACGCTGTTTTTCACTAGGGTACGGAAGCCCAAGAGTCATTTAATCTCCTCCGGGAATTATTGTGTAAAGAACCTATCTTGCAATTCCCCGACTTTGAAAAAGAATTCATACTCACTATCGACGCCTCCAATTACGCGATCAGAGGAATTCTGAGTCAAGGTCCGCTGGGACAAGACCTCCCTATCTCATACGCATCACGAGTGCTAAACTCAGCTGAAAGAAACTATGCCACCATAGAAAAGGAACTTCTGGCTATCACTTATTGTGTCCACCATTTCCGACCCTACTTATACGGGCAAAAATTCACATTAGTCACGGACCACCAACCGTTGACATGGGGTGCGTTCAGCGAAAACAACTGTTGCACGTCTGATCAGTGAGCGCTCACTGAGCATAGAGTGATCAGTGAGCGGTTTTCTGAACGGCCACTTTTTATGCGCGATACATCCACATAACCTTGAAACCGTCCATTTTGGACATTACAGTAGTCAGCTCGGACAAACCACCAAGGACAATAATGGCGGAGGATAAGGAGAACATTCCCGAAACGCAGCCGTTAGACGAAGTTGTGATGGCGGTCCAGCCAAGACCAGCGGAAACAAAGATGGCCGACGCAGACAACGACGTCATCCCAGCGACGCAGGAGACTCGAGGGAGCGTCAAGACAAAAGCACAGAAAAAGGAAGAGACTTCTAAAAGTAACTAAAATAGATAAGCGTAGAAATTAAGATACGCGAGTAGCATAGCGACAGCTAACGAGCGGCCATATTGAATAATTAAAGAAAACATGAATTCAATTTATTTTCATTATATTTTAATTTGTCGTTTACTCAAAAGAAGAGTTGATTAATTATAGAAAAGCGAAGCGCGAAAGAAAACGCGATAAAACATTAAATATTCATATTTACTCCAAAGTAGCCAAGATGGCGGACCAAGAAAAGGTCGTTTTAACAGTATGCGTTATAATATGTGTTAGACTCATTATCTTAATATACAATATTGTTTTAGATAACAAAGAAAGCGATAATTACTCGCGAAGCAATAAATAAAGAAAATTCAGATATTATAAAATCAGCCAAGATGGCGGACCGAACAAAGGTCATTTTCAATATATTCATTATTTTATTAACAATTATGTTTAGTTTAATATGTAATACACTTATTCCAATAAAAGACAGCGACATAAGTTCGCGTATAAGAATAATAAATAATAACCGATTATAAAAAAGATGGCGTCAATGATGCGAAATGGCGCTAATGAACTAAATAGAAATTACATTTCAATACTCATATGTCGCGATGAAATAATATACAACGCGATAACAAATAATTGAAAGACTTTCATTTAAATTAGAATTATCGGTCAAAATGGCGGCCGAAACTGTAAAATTAAATTAGCATTAACATACGCTATTACCCGAAGGAAACGTAACTCCAGACATGATTAGGGACCTTGTAAGGAAACCCATAGGTGATAAGATCATCTTAAATAAGAAATAGGGCAAACGTCAATATGGCGTCGTTCGAAAATCGGTGAACCAAGATGGCTGTTGCCAATATAGCGCCGTACGTAATAATTATGCGAAACATCAAATTAAAAAGATGTAAAGTGTTTCGTTGCATGCGCAAATGATATTTTCACATGCAACGAGATCCAAGATGGCGACGTAGCCGAGCGTGTTAGCGCGAGACGCAAGTTTGGAATGACGCAATTGGCTATGAGTCGCGGAGTGGGGAGTAAGTCATGCGGGGCGGCTCAAACTGCGGCGTACGACACGATTGGCGGAAGGCCGCGAGGAAGGGATGCGTAACACCGGCACCCTATATATACAAGCCAGGGACAATACTCGAGAGTATTCGTCGAGCTTCCATAAAGACAACATATACGTCACCACGTTAACCGGTGTGTATTAAAGGTGATGTCGCGAAAGATCGCGTAAGATTGCATCATCGTCGGAAGTAGCGAAAGTGCGAATCGTAACATAACGATTATCGGCGATACCCGCGGACGCGCGTTACACAAAAGTGATAGTGTCAAATTATAAACATTGTCATAATTATCAATCGAAAAGATTGTAACGATACACGCGGTAATTCGATACGACTCGATAACAAAGCGAACATTGTAAATGCGCGTTACATGTTAAGTGTGCATATGAACTGTAACAACGTTACGAAATACACGATTTATACGATTGAAACTGTGTCCTAATCCTGAACCTCCTGAGTACGCGACGGCGAGACAAAGAAGCGACAGCGGAAAGAACTGTGAGCGACGAGGCGTCGACGAGCAACGAGAGGGAACGGATCGGCCAGGATAGCACCTTCGAGAGCGAGACTGCGTCGAAGGCCAAACATAACCCTTTTTGGTTGGCGGCAAAATCAAGTGGCGATCGTGAGTCAATACAAAATGTATGGCTATTTTTAAAAAAATATACGCGAAGTTCGGTCACAACCTAACCTAACTATTATAAAAAGTTTCATCATGGCTGCTAATAACTTAATTTTGTTAGCTTTGCTAGATGATAACATTATAGAGCAAAATATTATAGAATATTTAGTCGAAGATGTACAAGATCAATTGCTAAACAATTTTGACGTAAGACGTGGTGTACGTCAAAAAAATGAAGATTATTATGAAAGAATAGTGCCATTATACAACAATGATTTGTTTAAAGAACATTTTAGGATGTCGAGAGCAGCTGTAGAGGTAAGTCTTATGTGATAAAGTAAAACTATTATGTGATAAAGTAAAACTGTTAGTTAATAAATATAGATATCTTAATAATTATGTACAACTTCTAAAAATCCAGGAATTAGTAAACGTGGTTGGTAATGCAATGGTACGACATCAAAATCATCCAGTAGAAATAAAAAAAAGATATTATTTACAATTTGGATACTAGCGAAACAAGAAAACTATCTTGCAGCTGGAGACAGATTTGGATTATCAAAAAGCACAGGTCATGGCATATTGAAAGAAATAGTTTCTGTACTAGTTCAACTAATACCCAATTATATTGTGTGGCCTAATAGAGAAATGTGCAATATATCATCTACTGTAAGTAATACAAATTATATTTATTAATATTTTTATATACTATATAAAGCATAATTGTTTTCTAAATATTATAAATTAACACTTTTAGATTTTTGCACGACGTTCGTTTTCCCGACGTTTGCACGACGGTGGTTTTCCAGGCGTTGTGAGTGCAATAGATGGTACACATATACCATGTAAGGCTCCTCTTGGCAACGCGAATGATTTTTATAATAGAAAAGGATTTCATTCTATCATTTTACAAGATAATTACGATGATATTTCTAAAAATTCTTTTTAATTCTTTACGTATGTAACTCAACTTTTTAATATAATGTAATTATATATATGTCTGTGTGTGTGTGTGTGTGTTTGTGTGTGTGTTTGTGTGTGTGTGTGTGTGTGTGTGTTTGTGCGTGTGTGTTTGTGCGTGTGTGTTTGTGCGTGTGTTTGTGCGTGTGTGTTTGTGCGTGTGTATGTTTGTGCGTGTGTATGTTTGTGCGTGTGTGTGTTTGTGCGTGTGTGTTTGTGCGTGCGTGCGTGCGTGCGTGCGTGCGTGCGTGCGTGCGTGCGTGCATGTATGTGTTTTATAATAGATATTTTTTGTTAATAGGTGTATGTGATTACACAGACGATTTATTAATATATTTGTTGGGATGCCAGGTCGTATGCATGATGCTCGTGTTTTTAGAAATAGTGAACTATATAGAGAAATGACAAATGAGCAAATTCCATTATTGCCACCGCAGCTACACTTAATTGGAGATGCAGCATACCTTTACTTCAAAATTTAACCGTTTAAGGATACTGGTCATTTGACAAGGGAACAAATTAATCTATAATACTAAGTTTTCTTCTATTCGCAGCGTAATTGAAAGAGCCTTTGGTCTTCTAAAACTAAAAATGCGTAGACTTAATTATTTAGATATAAGTGATTTTATGTTAGGGCAGAACATGACTGGAGCTGCGTGCGTATTGCACAATTTCATGATTTATAGAGGGGAAATAAACTTTGAACAAGATGTGTTTGAACAAGATAAACAAGAAAATGATGTAATGCTACATAATGTTGATAATCCACATGAACATCAAAATAAAAATGCTTTGGCTGTAGCTAAAAGAACCGATGTTATGAATTTGTTTAAAGTAAAGCAAATTATTTTATGTTACATTATAATGTGTTAATGTTTTATTAATATAAAATATGTATAGATACAATAATTTTATAAGAGCATAAAATAAAGAAACAAAAAATATGTAACGTAGTAAGTTTTTTGCCTTATATACACAACATAAAAATAAATCATTGTATCATTGTTATAAACATACATGAGTAATATGTAGAGTCTGTTGTAATCTTACAATGTAATTTTATAAGAGCATAAAATAAAAAACAAAATATATGTATATAATGTAGTAAGTTTTCTGCCTTACGTACAAAACAAAAAATAAATCATAGTATTATTGCTATAAAAATGTATGAGTAATATGTAGTGACTGTAATCTTACAAAATAATTTTATAAGAGCATGAAATAAAAACAAAATGTATGTATATAATGTAGTAAGTTTTCTGCCTTACATACACAACAAAAAATAAATCATAGTATTATTACTATAAAAATATATCAATAATATATAATGACTGTTGTATTAGATTAGTTGTTTACGTTGCATGTATTATTAAAAAAAATATATAAAATATATTTTAATATAACACAAAAAAATAATGAATTTTAAACATAACATGTAATTTAAATAAAAAAAAAATTTTACTGTTTTTCTGAAGAAAGTTGCGAGAGAATGAATTGTTTTATTAAATCATTTCGTTCGCGTTGTATCCTATTACTTTCGTCTAGAGACTCCTTCAGGTTCTTGATTGCTTCTACCCGTTTTTCTTCAACATCTAATTGTTTTCTTCTTAAATTGTATAATGATTTATTATTATTATTAACTATTGAAGAAGAAGAAGAAGACGTATTTCCAGATGTCGCTGATGAGGAACGTGATAAAGGTGATCTTAAATCAGTTGATTCTAAGATTTCACTATCAGCGAAACTTAATGGTGTAATACGTGAGTTTGTGACTTGATCTGTGACTTGATTTATTATTAGAGGATTATCAGAATTCTCAATTTCATCTTCAATTATTGGAACGTTTGATGGTCCTGGATTTGATTTGGTATTATTGTTTAAAACTGATTGTAATGTTGGCCTATGGTTGATAGTGAGATCTTTAGCGAAAATGTCTTCAAAGATTTCGTAATATTGCCAAGATACACGTCCTCGTCCTGTGGTACTTTTTTTATTATTGTCTTTAATCGTTTTATAGGATCTCTTCATATTCCTCATTTTGCGATCTAATAGGTCTTGGTCTACATTAGAATATCCGTAATCCTTCATTACAGATTTCATTTCATAATTCTTTTTTTTTATTTTAGGATCACGAAACTTTTCCTTTCTATCAGAATATAGTTGCAAAAAAAGTTTCGTTGATTTTGTGGTCCACGTAAAATTGTCCTGTTCTTTATCTAAAAACAATTATTCTTCATATATTTATTATAAAGAAATTGTATTAATTATTAATAACATTATTCATATCATATAAACTTAATTATTTGTATGTATAATTAATATTGAGTAATATTGCATAAAGTACCCGCATTATTCTCAGAAATTGATACCAATTCTGGTGCAGTCGTATTTTTCGATATGTATTCCATAAAAAGATTAGGATCTAAAAATTATTCATTACGTGATTTGATAAACGGAAGATTAAATAAGTATATTATATAATGTTTCGACATCGTCAAAATGTGCCGGATTGAATTTGCGCGCCGTAGCGTGATCTAGCGCGATCTCAGACGGCGCGAGCGGTCACGTGAGGGGACGCGTGAAGGACGCGGCGGCGGGACTAGCTTGAAAACGGCAACGGAACCGGCTTAGCAACAAGTTGTTTGGGTGCGTCGTCGGAGTCTTCTTGCCGGCGAGAGTGAGTCTGAGTTTCGGGCTTCCGAATAGACGGCAGCGGGAGAGTTTGTGTGCGTTTTCATTTTCTTAATAATTTCTCGTTGCATATCGTGCTGTGTGAGATTATCAGAGAGCGAGTGGACAACTCAGTGCGAGGTCTATTCGTCGAGCGGACGGCGACGCTGTATACGAGACGGTCTCGGAGATCTGCGAGATCGGCGAGGACGCCCTAACGCTTTCCTTTCTTTCCTTCCCGAACCTGATTGTCCTAGAGCGAGTTCTCCACGTCGAGAAGGCCCCAGGTTGGGAAGTAATTACCCCCATCTGTGAGCCCATCCAAGGTTTGACTAATTCAATTTTCTTCACCGTTTCATCGACGTGTGTTTCGAGTGACGCGCATCGCGCCATTTTCGTAGTTGCACGTCCGCGTGATATCGTCGACGCTGCCGTGATTTCTCAAAGTTACCGCGCTATTACGTGTATTACGTGTATTACGAAAACTGATACTCCCGCCATTTATTCCGTTGAATCTCTGCATAATATATTACGCGTTAGAAAATATGTGACACGATCGCCGCTTCCTCTTCACGCATTTTATCCGAAGTATTTTCGACTGCATATCCATTGATTCGATGTCGGTTCAACGGTGTTTTGTTTCTTAAGACATTCGCGTCGGGAGTTGTGAATAGCATGCGAGTAATCGTAGTTATTTTGTTGTTGTTGCATCCAAGTTACGTTGTCATATCAGAAGCTACATTAAATGTTATTACTCGATTAATCGTATTGCTATACGTGCTTCGTGTTTGGGTTCACGCCGTTATAGATAGCGTTACTGCGATATAAAATGTCCGTGAGCTGACTGTAATTTTGCGATTGGAGTTACATTAATAGGTTTCCCTCGAATCTATGGAAATAATACGGAGGTTGAACGGAGGAGTTGTCGGAACTGATAAACGTTGCAGTGCGAGTCTGCGAAGATAAATTTACCACTGATTCACATGTTTGAGGCTCTGACGGGCAACACGATGTTGCAAGTTTTTTCGAACCTTAAAGGTCAGGTTTCGAAACGTTGCAGTGCGAGTCTGCGGAGATAAATGGGCATTCGGCCCAGGAGTACGTCATATTTGGGCGATCGTGCAGCACGAGTCTGCGATGTCAGATTTCAGGCCTCTTACATGATGACGAACAGCTCGAGGCTGTCTGGGAGTTTTACGATCATTTTTTTACTGCATTTGACAATACTGCGACTGCTCGGATTACCACGACGGGTGGTTACCCTTTTTAGCGTTCTTTCTCTCTGCGCTTTTGGCGTACTGCGTTTCTGCCATCTGTATTTCCTGCGCGCTGGTTTCTGCATCCACAACGCACCTTTCATCCTTGCGTTCTGCGTTCCTGCCAACTGTATTTCCTACGCGCTGGTTTCTGCATCTACAGCACGCCTTTCATCCTTGCGTTCTGCGTTCCTGCCAACTGTATTTCCTGTGCGCTGGTTTCCTGCATCCACAGCGCGCCTTTCATCCTTGCGTTCTGCGTTCCTGCCAACTGTATTTCCTGCGCGCTGGTTTCCTGCATCCACAGCGCGCCTTTCATCCTTGCGTTCTGCGTTCCTGCCAACTGTATTTCCTGCGCGCTGGTTTCCTGCATCCACAGCGCGCCTTTCATCCTTGCGTTCTGCGTTCCTGCCAACTGTATTTCCTGCGCGCTGGTTTCCTGCATCCACAGCGCGCCTTTCATCATTGCGTTCTGCACTCCTGCTAATTGTAATCCCTGCATGCTGTTATCTGCATCTTTCTGCGAGCTAGACATTCATTGAGAGGATACAATCGGACTGACTTCTAACTACCATCGTGTGTCCTGCATTCTCCTCACGCGACGCAACACGAACCAGATATTATTTCAAACGAATAAATATACATATAAATATATTAAATCTGTATTAAGAATATTCCAACTATATACATGGTGGGCCATTTTAATCTATGCAGTTAAAATTCTCTGCACCGAAGACAGATACCGAAAAATGGTTCAGACAAAAGTTGTTGGGGATGAAGGGGATCACACAATGGTACTAGTGAATTTGACCTTCAAGGTCATTTTCAAGGTCATATGGGAGTTATGATGACATTTTTAAATGGGAACCCCTATTTTTTATCCCGGATTTGAAAAGAGCGGGAAATTTTACGTATAAAATGGTTATTTTGTAAAGGTCATTTCAAGGTCACTGAAGGTCAAATATGCGAAAATAGTTGAAATTGTATCCGTTGACATTGCAAGCATTTAAAAAAGGTTCAGATCACTTTCAGAGATGCAATGGTCTACCGAGCATGAACGACTTTGAAGGTACTACCGTTATCAAGGTCGTTGAAAGGTCAAAATCTCAAAAATTACTCAATTTTTTATAATTTTGGTAAGTTTTGGGCACAGTAAGTAAGTTTGTAAGTTTATCACAGTGCCACCCTATTGTTATTGTTATCATGTGCGATTATAACTTTAGCCACGAAGAAAATGTTCAAAGTTGCCTCCAGTTGCATTAAGGCATAAAGTTAAACGCATTTGGAATTGTACAATAAAGTGCCTTAAAACGTAATAGTACAATAAAATGACAACCGACCCTCTTGCGGAGTCTCGCATACGTAGGAATATTCTTCGCATTCGTATGCGACTACCGCGTACAATGCTCTACATACGTTTATTGCAGGTTATAGCTTGAATAGAGTACGTAATATGGGCACTGTATTCTACTAGTACGTTTTAAGGCAATTTATTATATTCTTTTAGTCGTGTACGATAAAGCGCTACTTAGTGTAGGAAAGTCGCGCACGATAAAACGCGGAAATCGTACTGCGTTACATAAAATACATAATAATAATAGTATCAATAACAACAATACTTTCGACACACGGCTAGGTCTTATTAGTATTATTATTATTATTCTACGACTCTTCCGCGTATAATAATAACATTATAGTGCTTAACGCATTTTCCCGCTTCCTGGATCAAAATAACTCATGATGAAAGTATCATAGGGACGTAATACATTTAATAAGGCCTTTCAGAAAACAGCTAGTATGAAGAACAGACAATCATTAATTGTTTAAAGAGCCACTACAGTCGTGGCCAGTCCAATTGGTTGCAGAAGCAACAAATATTGCTGATCTAAAATTGGCATTTACATTTCGTTGCGAGTACTGAATTAATCCTTACTCAATTATTCGCTGGAATACCTACCTGTTTCTATCAGTGTGTACATTAAAAGTACGTGTGATTAGTTATTCGATATTTCTCTTTTTTAGAGGTCGGTTTAATTTTGATTAACATTTCATTACTTCAGTGGCGCATTAAAATTAAACAGTCTTAAAAATGTCTGATTATACTCCCACTGAAATTATTGACATGATAATGGTTTTAGGAGTATGCGATAACAATTATCGTGCTGCAGCAAGGCTTTATGCTGAACGATATCCAGACAGAAGACACCCTACAGATATAACAATACGTAGTTTAAGTGGAAGAGCTCGTGATGGGCATTTTACTCGCCAGCGCAGATGCCACGAGTACAACGAAAATGACCCTCGCGTTGTAACTATTCTTGCAGCTATACATCTTGACCCTCATATCAGTAGTCGTCAGGTTGAAACAGAAATTGGTATACCAAGAAAAACATTTTTAAGAATCTTAAAAGTTCTTAAATATCATGCGTATCACATAACGTTAGTGCAAGAATTAAAGGAACGTCATATTCAACAGCAAATTGAATTTTGCCAATGGGCTTTGCAGACAGTAGAGAATAGTCCCGAATTTTTTAGGTTTGTTCTTTTTTCAGATGAAGCTAAATTTTGTAGTGATGGACAACTGAATAAGCACAATTGCCATTTCTGGTCAAATGAGAATCCTCACTGGCATCGATCTGTAGACCATCAAAATCGCTGGAGTCTTATGGTGTGGTGTGGAATTATAAATGGATATTTAGTCGGTCCTTATTTTTTTGAAGAAAATGTCAATACACTAACCTACTTGGAGTTGATAAGAGATCAGTTGCCAGACTTATTGGATAATGTAGATTTGGATACAAGACAAAGAATGTGGCTTCAGCAGGATGGTGCAGCACCACATTTCGCAAGAACCGTACAGGAGTTTTTAAATGAAAGGTTTCATGAAAGATGGATCGGACGAGGAGGTCCCATTAACTGGCCTCCATGCTCACCTGATCTCACATCCCCTGATTTTTATTTGTGGGGTTATTTAAAGAATGTTGTTTATCAACAACGACCCACAACTCGAGTTGATATGCAAGACCGCATTCGTCAAGCGTGCGCAGCAATTCCCAGACAGACTTTGCTAAACACCGTTCGACATTTCCAAATGCGATTAACTTTATGCCTTAATGCAAATGGAGGCAACTTTGAACATTTGCTTCGTGGCAAAGATATAATCGTAATAACATAATAACACTAGTGAGAGGCAAGGGGACTCACTCTGATAATCAAGCACCCCGAATAGTGAGAGGCAAGGGGACTCACTCTGATAATCAAGCAACCCGAATAGTCACTCTGATAATCAAGTGGACTCACTCTGATAATCAAGCACCCCGAATAGTGAGAGGCAAGGGGACTCACTCTGATAATCAAGCACCCCGAATAGTGAGAGGCAAGGGGACTCACTTTGATAATCAAGCACCCCGAATAGTGAGAGGCAAGGGGACTCACTTTGATAATCAAGCACCCCGAATAGTGAGAGGCAAGGGGACTCACTTTGATAATCAAGCACCCCGAATAGTGAGAGGCAAGGGGACTCACTCTGATAATCAAGCACCCCGAATAGTGAGAGGCAAGGGGACTCACTTTGATAATCAAGCACCCCGAATAGTGAGAGGCAAGGGGACTCACTCTGATAATCAAGCACCCCGAATAGTGAGAGGCAAGGGGACTCACTCTGATAATCAAGCACCCCGAATAGTGAGAGGCAAGGGGACTCACTTTGATAATCAAGCACCCCGAATAGTGAGAGGCAAGGGGACTCACTCTGATAATCAAGCACCCCGAATAGTGAGAGGCAAGGGGACTCACTCTGATAATCAAGCACCCCGAATAGTGAGAGGCAAGGGGACTCACTTTGATAATCAAGCACCCCAAAGGGAACATAATCCTATTACGTCCACGTCGTTGTTCCTGGATAGTGCTAAACATAGGAAACTTATGACCCTGGAAAAAATGAGGATCATTATTGGGTGGTCGGTTTTATCGAGCTTTAAATGTCTATTCAACTTCCGTAATTCAGAGTAAAAAGTTCATGTCCAAAATTTACAAAAATTATAAAAAATTGAGTAATTTTTGAGATTTTGACCTTTCAACGACCTTGATAACGGTAGTATAATGAATGATATTGCACTGAATTACATACTGATATTCCTAACTATTTAGTCAAAATTCGATACTACTGCTGATTATAAGCAGCTTTAATTCAAACCATTAAGCTTATGAACTTTTACGATGGCTGATTATACTTCTTCAGAAATTGTCGACATTTTACTAGTTTTGAAAGAAGCTTTTGGCAATTATCGTCAAGCTGCGAGACTTTACCAAAATCGATACCCAAACAGACGACATCCAAATGATACTGTCATACGGCGTCTTAAGATAAGAGCCCAACAAGGTAAGTTGACCCGTTGTCGCGTAAATCATGAATATGGTGATGACGATGTACGTATTATAGTACATTGTACAGCGATGTCAGAATTTTATAATAAATAAAAAGACAATACAATAAATTTATAATACAATAAAAACACAAAATTTATTGGTATTTTTCATTATATATACGTTCTCTTGTTGTAAAGAATAAAAAAATAAATAAATTTAAAACTAATTCATAAACAGTCATCTATTCTTACTAAAAAAAAAAATTGTCACTACGTGGATTTGAACTCGCCTCGCAACGGACGCAAAATAGTAGGCGCACGCCTAACCCGCACAGCTAGCGCGCTTCATGCAAAATCATGGCTATCCATTGTACTTACGGCTCAGTTGAAAAATACATAGTTTTATAATTAATTTTCTCTGAAACTAAGGCCCATACACCCAAAAGCCTTGGCACGGTTTATACTCGCGACCTACCCTTTTGAATGCACTATGGCTCATTTAAAAGTAGAGTTCGCATTTCGTGGCATCTCCTTGTCAGGCTACTGGACGACATAAGACGTGCCATAGATGACAGAATGATCATCATCGCAACCTTTTTCGACTTTTCTAAAGCTTTTGATAGAATAAACTATCATATGCTCTTGAAGAGATTAGCTGACCTAAATTTTCCAGTTCCGCGTTGCAATGGATTCATTCCTATCTTATAAATAGGACTCAAACAGTTAAGAACTCTGTTAGCTCAGTTCTGTTCTCTTTTGTTACTATTAATGCGGGCGTACCGCAAGGCTCAATCTTAGGATCATTGCTGTTCGTATTATATCTGCATAACTTCTGTGATATGCTGTCTCATTGCAAATATGGCTTTTATGCAGATGACCTGGTCATCTATGCACATTGTAGACCGGGTGACATTGCTCACATTGTTTGTGTAAACCTTGAAATATAAAAGATCATTACTTGGACTTCTCATAATGAACTCCTACTTAATAGGGATAAAACGCAAGTCATAGTTTTTGGATCTGCGAGATACATAAACGTGATTAATCTCCAAGACTTACCCAGTATCAGGGTGGATGACGTCACTGTGCAATTTAGTTCTTACATTAAATATCTGGGCGTCACCATTTCCAGCACTCTTTCTTGGGATAGACAGATGACTAATACCGCCAATAAAATACAGCAATCACTCTACCAACTAAAGCTGTGCAAGAGACAGCTGCCTCAACTCAGAATTGATCTCGGCTCTTATCTTTCCACACTTGGACTATTGCTGCTGTGCCATCACGGACGTAACCAAAGAGCTAAACCTTACAAAGGGCCTTAAATGCATGCATTAAATTTATATACAATCTCAAGAGGGACGAGCACATCACTCCCATTATAGGACTCTACGGTGGCTAAAGACTAGCGAGAGAAAAACGTACTTCGTTGGCTGCCTCACCTATAGTCTATTAATGGTGCACAAACGACACATATTATCTGAAGCATTCCATTTTCGTGAGCAGGCAAGACTTACTAGGGCAAGACTTACTGCTGACATTTTAGCTATGCCATTATATCGGACTGAAATATTTAAAAGAACGTTCATTTGTTCGGCCATAAGAGTTTGGAATGGAATTCCCTCTAACATGCGCAATCTACAGTCTGCTGACCAGTTCAAGGCTGTGTTTTTTAAACATTTCTGGACAGTAGCAACCCATAACTCATTTATTTTTCTTATTGAATTACAAAATTGTAATATTGTAAATTATGCTTCTTATTCTCTTTTCGTTTTTCGCTCTTGTCTTTTGTTTATCTCATCTTATTATATGTAAACTGATTATATTGTATTTTTGTTGACATTCGTTTATTGGATCGAATTGTTACAAAGGAACGATGTACACTGATTACTTTTGCGCTTAAGGGGACCCCGTCCCGGAGCGTTTATAATAAATAATGCACTCTCTCTCTCTCTCTCTCTCTCTCTCTCTCTCCCCTCTCTCTCTCTCTCTCTCTCTCTCTCTCTCTCTCTCTCAGTATCGTGCTTAATTCGACAGCTTGTATATACTTTCTACGAGAAAAAAGTATCTCTAATAATCTACTTTTCTCAGTCAGATATTATCAAACATCTTTTTAAAACTTTATAAGATTCATAATGCATTTATTGTGACTGTGACTTGAAATACACTTATAATTAGACTGTGTTCACCAAAGAGATTCATTTTATACGTCTACAATTTTTATGAAACATATTCTTTGCAAATTTTTGAAAAGAAAATTTGTTAAGTAAAAGTTAATTATTTTAAATATAATACAATTTGCTTAATTTTTTAATTTAAGACTAGGTTTATTTCTACGAAACTAATGCACATAATAATACTAATAATATATAGTTGTTATTATGTTAGAAATACGAGGCTTATTCAAATATAAACGGGAATTTATTTCTATCTGTTTGTTTTCCATACGGTCTTCTCGATTTTGTCCAATTATACATTCTTGTTTGAGACAAATATTCATTGCTAAACTGTGCTTGGAGTTGGTCAAAATTTCAGAAGAGTTAACTTCTTCGTTCGTGAAATTTGATAATTATTCGGTGTACAACACTACTTGGCACTATTCGTCAGCGTGACAGCATCTGACTAATGACTTCATGAAGACGCAGATTGTTAATGGCAAAATGAGGTCTATCTCGTATTACAACATGCACAGCGACACAGACTGATTAGACTAGGAAATCCATCATGAGTAAGATGTATTCAACGACGAACCTGTCCGACAATGAGCTGAAGGAACAGGGGAACCGTTTCTTCAATCTGCACAAATACGAGGACGTGGCCAGTTGTTACACGAAGTTAGCATGATCATTATCCGATGCGTACCACGAGGAGATTGGTGGTCGGATTTGGCGCATCATGTGTGTGAAAACATTTGCATTTGAAAATCCGTATTTCCGTCTCGTCTTTGAATAATCACTTGTAGACGATCACGCATATTAATGCAGGCTCTAATGTCCTGAGGAATTTCATGCCATATTTGTTACAGCGCTGTCTCTAGCTGTTGAAGATTAGTTGGCAGTCTCTCTAAATTTTATAATCTCCTACTCATTATGTCCCACACATATTCAATCACAATCACATTTTAAAAATTACAAGAGGACTTAAAAAACTTTGTAGGACACACTTTGTGGGACGCGATCATTCAAAGACGAGTTGGGAATACGCATTTTTAAATGTAAAGGTTTTCACACGCACACGCACATAACGTGCCAAATCCGACCAGCAACCTTTCGTGGTGCGCATCAGGTAATGGTAATGCTGGCGGTAATTGCACAAAAATGTAAATCGTAACTTTAAAACGTCATAACTCCGTGAAAAAAAATTGTACGACATTCAATTTTTCTTAAGTTTACGTGGAAAAGTCCAAATTTTTTGATAGTTGTAATAACATTTATGAAAAAAATTTATTCCAGCACGTGGAGTGCGTCAAACTATGCAATTTTTTGGGAAATATAACACGTCCTTATTTATGAAGAGAACGGCTCGAACGGAGAAAGATAAAGTCAAAATGTCCTAAATGCTTTTTAAAGTAGAGACTTTAAGCTTCAAAACAAAAAAAAATTTTTTTAGGATCCACTTTTGACGGAGTTACACTTATTTGAAATCATGCGAAATTTTGGCATGGAATTACCTATGCGATAATTTTGATCGCCAGTGTATATGTTGTGACGTGACAGGGTCCGTCACAAGGGCTCGTCTGACCGAACGGGGTCCGACAGGGGATCGGAGTCGCTCCCGCGGGGCGGGAGAGCAACGGTTACCTTTATCTTGCGTAATTTGGTCGCGTTGCGGCGCGTAATCTGCACGTTTCGTATTTGTGGTCCCGCTCGCGGACTTATTTCCGTTATATTTATTATTTTTTGCGACTTGACAGGGACGTAAGAGACTGGAGTGGTGGTTCGCGAGTGTATACTATTGTTCAAGGAAGAAAGGAGCGGAGGAGCAGCGGAATCGGCAGGACAAGGGCGAGGGCGAAGGAAAGGCGAAATTGGCGAGGCGATGGAGAATCAGAGCGGAGGAACGCGGGACGAGGCGTAGGGCGAGGGCCTCTCCCTGAGCAACTGGCGTATCTTGAAAATCCCGGAGCAAGGGCGAGTGGAGGGTCGCAGGCCGGAGGACGCTCCGGGAGGGCCCCACTGACAAAGAGCCAGCCCGCCGCCGAGAAGAGGAGGCGACGACCGAGAGGCGAGCCCTGGCCCGGCCAGCCGGGGAATTCGCGCAAGAAAGAGCGCCTGACAAGCGGCAAGTAGGACGCACGGGCGTGTACGGACGAGTCAACGAATTCAAGTGATGACCGTTATCGACCGTCATTATCGACTGCCCGGGATCCAGGGATGATAATCAATAGAAGATGCTAGGCGCTGGATGGCGCGGAAGCGAAGGGAGGGCCCGACGACACTGTCTTGTGAAATGCCGCAACGTGCGGACCACCTCCGATCCCAAGTGCCGCATCGCCCTAGCCGAGCCCCGGAAGCCAAGGAGCATGAGAGAGCGGACCGACGACGACATCTTCGGCGTATCCTGTAAGGCCACCACTCCAGCGCGTCGCGGGAAGTATCGAGACCAGGAGCGGTAGCCTCGGAATAGAGAGTTTCCCCGGGAAAGGACGTAACGCTGTAAATGAGCGACGACCAAGGTCACCGGACCGGACGCCGTCGAGAGATAGTTTCGCGTAGAGGCTTGCTGCCCCGGGCTCGGAGAACGGTGTCAATTATGGGGAAATCGCTCGCAGAAAGGTGTCTCACGGGCAGTCATAATTTTCGCGTGTAACTTAGTTATATATCGTATTTCGAAACGTGCTCGTGGATTCACGCTGTAAGGTCGTGCTCGGATCCGCGTAATGAATGCGTCTTCGCGTGGGCGTTGTACAGACGCTCTCATATTCCCGTGTTATAGGAGGTCATTTTTCGCGTCTTAATTCCTGTAAATTCGTGATTACGTCGTCGTTGTAACTATAACGGCGCGTCTTCGTTATCGTCGCTTTATTCCCGCGGTATAATTCTGTACATGGAGTCGAGTTGTAAATTCGTCCTTATATTCGCGTTATGATTCTTAATGTAATAATTAATGTAATAGAGTTGTCAGTCCGTTAGTAGATTCGCGTTATAATTTCGTTAATGTCTTCGAATTGTGTTTCCGTTGAGACTTTTATGCGGAAAAATTCGTATTGTATTTGCATCGCGCAGACGTTATTCAACTCGCGTGGTCGGCGAGAACATATTCAGACCGTTCTTTATGTTTCTTTTTGGTGTGAAATATATATTACTTTATTCTTTACAAGCGAGATGCTAGTTATTTGCGAAACGTTAGTCTCTCCCGATCTCCCTGATTTCCCGTTCATTAAGTGAGAGTGACTAAGATCGTGGCACGGGAATCCGCGCCTGGCGCCCAATTTCGGAACATTTAGTACTTCGTGCCTTCCGACAATCTTTGTAGAAAAATTCGGTATAAATCTGGACGGACTTCCGCGGGGTCAGGCGGACCCATGGAAATTCACGCCGCAATGTATATAAATGAAAAAGAAGTAATCTTTAAAGTAAAAGTAATTAATATTATAAAATTATCGTTAAACTAATCTTGTAAAAATAAAGTTATAAGAAAATAAAGCTTTTGAGAATCATAAATAGAAATCATAACATTTCTCACTTGCTTTTTGATTTTGAAGAAATGACCTTAAAAATAATAATGCATCTAAAATGATCTCCGAGTTGACTTCTGATCTTGCTTCCAATAGAGCCAGCTGTAGAAAACATTCGTCCAGGTTCCACGCTTGTTGGGGGTATTGTCATTAAATATTGATATGCTAATTCAAGGTGGTGTCCTCTTTTGTCAATTGATTCAAAAATAACCATTTCTTTTCTTAAAATTGACATCAAATTATTTGATTTTTAGTTTCATTACTTGCATGCTTTTTTCTATTTGTTGTTGAATTTTTTTTTTAGTTAACGTCTGTCTTTCTATTGGTGTTTCATAATTGAAATCTGTATCTATACAATAATTTTCACTTAATCTTTCTATAATATTTATTTCACTGTTTTCTGATGATTTGATTAGGCAAAGGGAATAATTGAAATGGATCTTCATTATCATGTGGATTGTGTAAATATTGTAAACATTGTAAAACTCCGGATAATTTTTCTTTACGTCTTTGGCTTTTTTTCAGAGCTTGGAATATATTTCGAGCTAAAGATGATTGCTTTGTAGACATCTCAGACATAAGAAATTTAAGAATTGCATCTGTCGTACACAAATTTGTCTCTCGACGGTATAACGCTTCTACAGCTAATTTTAGTGGAGCAAGCACGTCTACTGTATGTCAGAAATTGTATTAAAATCATTTTCTTCAAAAATAATAGAAGATTTTAAATCAATTAAAGCTTTTCCTACGCATGTTTTCAAAGAAAGAAAACGTTCAAGCATTATTAAAAGATAATTCCATCGCGTTTTACAATCTAAAAGCAGAGTTAATTCCTTTCCTTTTTCGGATTTCACATACTTTTGTAAAATATAATTATTTTTTGTTGAAGATCTTTTGAACAAGACAACAGTTTTACGTATTTTTTTTACTAATTCGTTAATATTGTTGCACCCGCATGCACTCTCTAACACTCGCGCGCGCACACGCTCGCGACCGAACGCGTAAATAAAGACACGTTCCGTAATAAATACCAAGGCTCTTTATTCTGTTCTATTACAAGATTATAATCGGGAGAGTCTCTTGGTACGTCCGAACGAGTCGACGTCCAGAGATCGTTCTGTTTATTTACGGCTCCATGGAGACGCAACTTCCTTGTCACAGCTGACGGAGGCGATCGATTATATCGATCCCTCACGTCAGCCGATTAAGCTCGCTCTCACATCGTGCGAGACTCGCGCATGCAACAATATTAATCTCATTTTGATTTGATATTTCAACTTTGTAAATAGATTCAAAATCTAATCCCATCTGTGGATCTGTGAAGTTTTCTTCAGTATCATTACTGCTATTGTAACAGTCATCTTTTATTTATGAAACATCTTCTATTTCATTCAACGTTTGAAATATAATAGCATCTTTATTTTTATTATAAAGAACATTACAAACGGCTAAATGTGCCAAACATAAATAATGTTCAACTTCTATTATTCTTCCAACTTTCAGCATTACGTTAGGACTATCTGTAACCACAGCAACTATATCTTTTGCAAGTGAGATGCTGTGTTCATGCAAACGTTGCTGTAAAATATCTTTACATCTTTCAGCAGACATAGATCCGTGTACACAAATAAGACCCAAACTCCAAATTTTTTCTTTACAATGGATATGGATATAACATTCACATAGTGTTTATTCGTTATGGATGTCCATTCATCAAAAATTAATAAGAAGCGCTTTCCAACTGCTTTGTATTGATATATTTCTTTAATCAATCGCTCTCGTATTTTGTAATGAATAATTGACAACTCTATTACGTATAGTAGCAGCAGAAGTAGGTAAATCATTATAGCCATTATAACCTTTTAATATCAAAAGTTCTCCTAAATCATATGAATGGACAAAAAGATTAAATGACAGTCCAGCTGAAGCAGTCATCCGAGCTAAGACTACGTCGCATGAAGATTTTTCAGAAGGCAAGAAGTAATTTGAGACTTTCCAAGAATGAAGTCAATTATTTCTGGATTCACATTTAAACGATTGATTACTGTCATGTCAAGGTAAAATCACAGTTTTAATCTTAAACCTTCAATGGAAAATGTAATTAATAATTCAGAATATATATACGCTTATCAATTGCTGCAGTGCTTGATTGAATTTCCAATTAACATTTTGATAGATGCAAATTATTCAATTATCTTATGCAATTACCATAACAACACGCCGACATGTACCTATTCTCTCTTAGAATATACGTAAAATACATTGTTTCTGAAGTGGCACAATCAAAAGTGAAACGATTTCCTATGAAAAGTTCTTTGAGTTCCCAACTCAAGAATGTACACTGGCGATCAAAATTAACGCATAGGTAATTCCATGCCAAAATTTCGCATGATTTCAAATAAGCGTAACTCCGTCAAAAGTGGTCGTATCCTAAAAAAATTTTTTTTGTTTTGAAGCTTAAAGTCTCTACTTTAAAAAGCAGTTAAGACATTTTGACTTTATCTTTGTCCCTTTGAGCCATCTCTTCATAAGTAAGGACGTGTTTTATTTCTCAAAATTTGCATAGTTTGACGCACTCCACGTGCTCGAATAAATTTTTTTCGCAAATATTATTACAACTATCGAAAAATTTGGACTTTTCCGCGTAAATTTAAAAAAAATTGAATGTCGTATGATTTTTTTTACGGAGTTATGGCGTTTTAAAGTTACAGTAACATTTTTGTGCAATTACCGGCAGCATTACCATTACCTGATGCGCGCAACAAAAGGTTGCTGGTCGGATTTGGCACGTCGTGTGCGTGTGCGTGGAAACCTTTACATTTAAAAATGCGTATTCCCGACTCGTCTTTGAATGACCGCATCTCACAAAGTGTGTCTTACAAAGTTTTATAGCCCTCTTGTAATTTTTAACATGTGATTGTGATTGAACATGTGTGGGACATAATGAGTAAAAGATTACAAAATTTAGAGAGACTGCCAACAAATTTTCAACAATTAGAGACAGCGCTGTAACAAATATGGCATGAAATTGCTCAGGACACTATTAGAGCCTACATTAATATGCGTGATCGTCTACAAGAGATCATTCAAAGACGAGACAGAAATACGCATTTTCAAATGCAAAGGTTTTTACACACACGATGCGCCAAATCCGACTAATCTCCTCGTGGTGCGCATCGGATAATGATCATGCTGACGGTAATTATACAAAAATGTATGGGTAACTTCAAAACGATATAACTCCGTGAAAAAAAATCGTATGACATTCAATTTTTTTAATTTACGCAGAAAAGTCCAAATTTTTCGATAGTTGTAATAACATTTGCGAAAAAAATTTATTCGAGCACGTGGAGTGAGTCAAACTATGCAAATTTTGGGAAATAAAACACGTCCTTACATATGAAAAGATTGCTCGAAGAGAAAGATAAAGTCAAAATGTCTTAATTGCTTTTTAAAGTAGAGACTTTAAGCTTCAAAACAAAAAAAAATTTTTTAGGATACGACCACTTTTGATGGAGTTACGCTTATTTGAAATCATGTGAAATTTTGGCATGGAATTACCTATGCGTTAATTTTGATCGCCAGTGTAGAATAAATTGTTTTATATAAAATTTTGTTTTATGAAGTAGGTATCTTTTTAAAGATTCTTAATGACAATTTAAAAAAAATTAAAAACAGCATCATTTCAGAAACTGTATACGTGTGTGCCTATTCACCGCTACATTAATATGAACATATTAATTATTTTTACAAAATTTGTATAAGATATTTCTCGAATTACATATGGCATATTTAGATTTTTATTTATTTTTCCACATCTGCTAATTCAAACCACCAACTAATTTTAATTCTATTTTCATTCTGCTCGTAACACAATTAAATATATTAAGCGCACGGTATTATGCTACAGTGAAAGTAATAATAAACAATAAACGTTCCGAGTTATTGACATAGTTTGCTACCTTATAATGTAAGCTGGTTGCACGTTTTCGTGGCGAGCTAATATTTATAGAGATAAAGTTTTCTTCTGAGCCGTTCAATTAAAAAGATTATAATATCTGCTTTCAAGGGAGTCTTCTTCTCTCCTCTGTAAACCGCTTTGGCCGTGTACATCATTCCACAAAATTAATTTTGTTCCTGCTCCCCGTTTTTCCACGATCGTAATCTGGGCGGGTCTCATTAAATTGTAATCGCAATGGAACCACACGAAACCGGCTTTAGAGTACAATAGCTGCTTACACGCACTATCGTTCCACGACCCGAGGCCAGTCTAGACACATCATAAATATTTCGCCTAGATGTGAACGTGCGGCCCACCCATTTTCATTTTCTTCATGAGATTTCAATATATAAAATTATAAAAAATGTTAACAAAATATATATCTTTCTTATTATATGCATAACGTGTAATTATTCTTTTTGATATTATTGTTTCTTCTTTAAACTGGATATACACTGTAACGTGACAGGGTCCGTCACAAGGGCTCGCCTGACCGAACGGGGTCCGAGAGGAGTCGGAGTCGCTCCCGCGGGGTGATTCCTCCTTATCAGAGATAATTTGGTCGTGTTGTGGCGCATAATCCGCATGTATCGTGTTTGTGGTTCCGTTTACGTATTGAGAATGTGGAATACTTAGTATTTTTCGACTCAACAGGGAAGTTAGAGACAGCTAGAGTGGTGGATCACGCGAATATAGAAATGTAACAGGAGAAGGAGTTAGCGGAGGAGCAGCGGAATCAGAGGGATGAGGGCGAGCGGAGGAGCCGCGGAGTTGGCAAGGCTGTTGCGAGCGAGAGCAGAGGCATACGGGACAAGGCGTGGAGCGAAGGCCTCTCCATACGCGACTGGCATACTTCGGGGGTCCCGGAGCAAGGGCGAGTGGAGAACCGCGAGCCGGAGGACGCTCCGGACGGGCCCCACTGATGGAAAGCAAGCCCGTCGCTAAGACAGGCAGGGCAGGCGGCAACTGAGTGGAGAGCCTTGGCCCGGCCAGCCGGGCAGATCGCGCGAGGAAGCGCGCCTGAGCGGCAAGTAGGACGCACGGGCATGTGCGGGCGAGTTAACGAACTATCAATGAGAGCAGTTATCGACTGCTCTTATCGACCTTCCGGGATCCGAGGGCAAGAATTGGCAGAAAATGCTAGGCGCTGGATGGCGCGGAAGCAAAGGGAGAGGCCCGACGCTCGAGCGTCGTCCTTGGGGATCCTTGAGAGGTCCACGCCACCGCAAGGACATTCGGGCGTCCTTCCGACGCGGCGTGCACGGCACGAAACGTTCCGCGGTCGTTGGCCGAATCCGAGAGCAACAAGTGGATGCCACGAGGCGACGAGGCCGACGTCGTCTCGGCCTCCGGAGTCGGTCAGCCTCTCGTTCCTCCCGACGACGGGACATCCCCATGGAAGAGAAGAAAGAGGAAGCAGCGGGGAATTCGACGGATCGAGGAAGAAAGTGGTTTGAGGCCGCTCGCTTCACGCACGAATCTTGAAATTCCTCGCCAAGTGCGCGTCACACGATGCGGCGATCGCCTGTCTGTGTCGTGTAGCGTCGCCGTCGGCTGATCGGAAGGCGCGTCCTGAAGTGGAAGGATAACGAGAGAAAGCCTCCTGGGGCCGGCGATTTTACTCAGGGCCGAAGACACTGCTCGGCGAAATTGGCGGTGCGACGATTCTTGCGCACCGGGGGCTGAGCGCATCGAAGGAAGCACCTGGACGCGTGCCGAGGTGGAATCGGGATTGTTCGATAAACGTGGAACCACCGCCTTAACGTTTCGCATTGCTCGGGAATTTTGTTTGTCATCTATTCGTACGTTTCTCTTAAATTCTTTCGTTATTTCGTTGCCTACGGCCTTGAGAGATTTTCGTGCTCGGAAGGGTAGAGCTAGCGTTCGCAAACATATTTATTGTAGTTAGTGTGTTATTTTTAAGTTTTTTTATTGATATATTGTGCATGTGTTGATTTTTTCTGTGCATTCCCAACTTTATTTTATGCCCCCTGTTTTATTGTGTGCCCTGATTTTATTATGTGCCCGAATTTTTGCGCGATCTCGATACTTCTTATTGCTGCGCTGTGCTTTTCGATAAAAAAAGTCCCGCCCTGTTGTTTAGTGACGCGGGGGAGGGGACCTTGGAATTTGGTGCTGCTTCGCAAGTGAATTTTTTTTGCGCTTCTTTCGCGTTGGGCTTCGGGAGTGGGAGGGGTCGCGTCAGTCCGCGAGTGAAAAATTTTTTCTTCTCTCTCTCTCTTTCTCGTTGCCTGCTTGTTCGCTTTCTCTTTTCGCTTCGCTTGTGAGATGCATTGCTAGTCGAAAAAGAGTCATAAACAAGGAATTTCGGGACGGTTATACGAAGGATTGTACAAAAGAAGGATTGACGAATCAAGTGCGTGTTATGATTCGATTTTCGCTTTCACTTTCTGTTTGCTCTCGGCATGTTTTGAGTTGGATTGTTTGCTTTCGCGACTTTTGAGTTATTAAGAGTGTTTTGATGTTTTCGCCGGATTAGAAGCGACCTTTCCGTGCACGCGCGACCTTGGCGATACTAAGATAATTAGTTATAAACATTCGAGTTTGAACAGCATATATCGGGTGGGAAAATTTGAAGAATATCGTGTTTAATTGCGATCTTCGGAAATCCATCACCGCTGGGTAGAGATTGGCGATCGGAGGCGCGGATTCTTTCTCGACGGTCAAGTATCGCTGCCGCGACGGTGCTGCAGGTGAAAAGCAGGATGGGGGAGGAAAACCCGCCGGACGCGTGGATCCATCAGCTGACGCTCGAGGAGCTGAGGCAAAACTTAGCAAATCGGGGTTTGAACACGCAGGAAATCCTGCCGGTGTTACGTAAGCGGCTGCTGAAATACGAGGCCGGGATAAGGCGAACTGCTTTCCTTGGGACCGAATTCAGACGAGGAAGGTCCGGACCCCCCGGCGGCCGGGGTATCGAGACCGAAGGAGGCAATACATTCTTCGGGAGGGGGAAAAGGAGCAATACCGCGACGTCAATTATCGGGAGCGCTAAGAACCGCGTGAGGAGAAGACATGCCGCGGGAGCGAGCGCCGCCAAGACATGCGGACTACCCCGCATACTTGCGAGACAGGCGAGTGAACCCGCGCGCGTCCACCACCGAGGCGTACAACTTAATGAGAAAATGGAAACTCCATTTCTCGGGGAAGCGCAGCAGCGACGCGGAGGCATTTTTACTACGCATAAAAGAAGCTCGCGCCATAGTTCCGATCGCGGACGCGGATCTATTTAAATGTTTGTCGCTGTTCTTATCGGATCGCGTTGTATTGGGTGCGATTGGAGGGAGCTATTGGCGCGACTGGGAGGATTTCGAGGCCGCGTGGAGGGCACGATTCGGGCACCCAGACTATCAATATGCGCTCCGAGACAAAGTCTTGCGACGAACGCAGAGCGAGCACGAATCGGCCGCGAACTATCTCACGTGCTTACGCGCATTGTTGAGCCGCATGAGTCCGCCATGGCCACTCCAAGAGCAACTAAGTTTCGCGTATAGAAACATGTTGCCGTAATTACAAATTGCGATAAAACGATTTGATTTTACGGATTTTCGATCGTTGGAAGATCTCGCGACGCGAGTCGAACGAAGTTACTTGGCGGACAAATCGTACCGATCACCGTTATCGCCAGAGCAATCGTTATTCCCGGATTTGGCACATCATGCCCCTAAAAATAAAATTAAATCACCCGCAACAGTCGCGACGGTGGGAACGCCTGGTACCGCAAAGAAGGAAAAGCGGAAGGCAAAATCGGGAGGGACACAGATAGCCGTAAATAATATGATCGCGACGGCCGCGCCGGAGTCAGCGCCTAGTGCAGTAACCGCGGTAATATCTTCGGCGGGAAACAATCTAAAGTGTTGGAATTGTGATAAGGTAGGACATCGCGCAAGAGAATGTGCCGAGGTGTGTCGCGTGCACTGTTACCGCTGCGGGAAGCGGGAAGTCACGGTGAAGACGTGCCCAACGTGTTCGGGAAACGCAACCGGGCTTCAGTAGAGGGGGTCCCTACGGCTCCGGGGGAGGAAGAGGCCCCGTCCGCGAAAGATTGCGCCGTGTCATACGTGACGTTTGAAAGGGGGGAATTACCGCCTCTTTATTATTTCACGGTTTATATAAGCGGACGACCTCTTAAAGCCTTCCAAAGAGAGGGCGCGAGGGCCGGGAAACGGATTGGAATGAGACTTAGTTTCATGAAAGTCCTTCATCAACACTTTATTGTGGTGAAACAATAGGGCGCACTTCTCAGCCGTTTTCGAGAAAAACGACTTTAAAAATAAGCGAGCGGGTAATGTACTGGTGCGTAAACGTCTATTTTCGTTGAGTCGGCGCAGCGCAGCGGCTGCGGCAGCGGACTGTCGAGCCGGCGACCCGAGTTCAACTCTCGATAGAAATTCTTTTTTTTATTTTATTTTTTAATCTTGTAAAATTTGAATAAAAATTTAAGTAACAAAACTGTTTTAATAAATTTTATGTTTAATTTTTGGGAAATGTTTCCTTTATAAAAATTATTAAATACTAAATTCTTATATAATATAATAAGTATAGAATTTATTTGTAATATTATTATTACAAATTTATAATAAATTATTATAAATTTTTAATAAATACATTACTATTATTATTTTGTTTTAATAAATACATTACTCTTACATTATTATTATTGTGTTTCATTAATTCGATAGTGCACCAAAATATTTATTAGTAATAATAATATTACAAATATAATTCTATACTTATTATTATATTATATAAGAATTTAGTATTTAATAATTTTTTTAAAGGAAACATTTCCCAAAAATTAAACATAAAATTTACTAAAACAAACAGTTTTGTTATTTAAATTTTTATTCAAATTTTACAAAATTAAAAAATAAAATAAAAAAAAGAATTTCTATCGAGAGTTGAACGCGGGTCGCCGGCTCAACGAAAATAGACGTTTACACACCAGTACATTACCCGCTCGCTTATTTTTAAAGTCGTTTTTCTCGAAAACGGCTGAGAAGTGCGCCTTACTGTTTCACCACAATAAAGTGTTGGTGAAGGACTTTCATGAAACTAAATTTCATTCCAATCCGTTTCCCGGTCCTCGCGTCCTCTCCTTGTTAGTGGATTCGGAGTCAAATCGTACACTTTTCGGGAGGAAAGGTATTGAACTTATTAACAGCTTGAAATTAACAACTAGAAAAAGTGGAATGCCCGAATACGAATGGCAAACGGTCAAATCGCGCATATCGCGGAGGAAGTCGAATTGACGGTGGCATTAGAGAACCGAGATCGGGAAATCACAGTCGGCTTACTGCCGAATTTAGCCGTATCGTGTATCGTGGGGATCGATTTTCTGGCAAAATTCTGAATTACGTTAGATTTCGCGGAGGCGAAATGACATTTCGCAAACATACCGCATACGCGATATAGCTTCCAGGAAGAATCGGAGGCTCGCGTTTGCTGCGGACTATCGGAGTTGACGAACGACCAGGAGAAAACTCTGGAAAATTTTTTACAAACACTGCCAAAGCCGCCCGATACGCCTGGTACTACTAGCCTCACGAAACACAAAATAGACGTGGGGGAGAACACGCCAATTAGACAAAGATGTTATTTAGTCTCGCCAAAAGTGCAAAATGCCATACGAGAGAAAGTGGATAAAATGCTACCGGCAGGGATAATTGAGCCATCGCATAGTGAATGGGCGAATCCCATCGTAATGGTCAAAAAACCGAACGGCAAATATAGATTTTGCTTAGATTTTCGCAAAGTTAACAACGTCTCGAAAAAAGATGCATATCCACTTCCGAACATGACTGGCATTTTGGATAAATTACGTTCCGCGAAGTATATCTCAATGTTGGATCTCAGTCAGGCATATTTCCAGATACCGCTGGAAAAGAAAAGTCGCGAAATTACAGCTTTTAGCACCAGCCACTTTTCAAAGGCTGTTGGATAGATTAATAGGCCCGTAAATGGAACCGTTCGCTTTCGCGTATTTAGACGATATAGTGATTGCAACGCCTACGTTCGAGGAACATATCGCGTGGCTAAATAAAGTAATGAATAAAATCACGTCGGCCGGGTTAACAATCAATCCCGAGAAATGCAAATTTTGCCAACCGCAAATACATTACTTGGGCTTTATCGTGCAAAAAGAGGGTCTCGCAGTAGATCCCGAAAAGACAAGACCGGTATTAGAGTATCCGATTCCGCAGAACTTGAAACAACTTCATCGATTTTTAGGAATGTCATCTTGGTATCGTAGATTCATTCCGCAGTTCGCGATGCTTAGTGAGCCGTTGACACGCCTTTTGAAGAAAAGCAAGCGCTGGGTGGGGGGATGAGCAGGTCGCGCCTTTGAACGGATCCGCGCACATCTAACATCGGCTCCCACGCTTATCTGTCCGGATTTTGAAAAACCATTTACGCTACAGACGGACGCGAGCTCGGTCGGATTGGGAGCGATACTTGTGCAGGAGGTCGAGGGGAGCGAACGGGTAACAGCATACACGAGTCGCGCTCTGTCAGACCCAGAAACGAGATACTCAGTTACCGAACAGGAGTGCTTGGCGGTCGTATGGGCAATTCAGAAATTCAGGCCCTACTTGGAGGGATATAAATTCTGTCGTGACCGATCATAGCAGCTTACGGCATAATTTAAAGAATCCGACAGGTAGATTGGCTAGATGGGCATTAGAACTCCTCGAATATGACTATGAAATCGTGCACAGAAAGGGCGCGTTACATCATGTGCCGGACGCACTCTCGCGAATGTATGAGAGTGAAAGTGAGAACAAGAGAGAAGCGGTAACAAACGTGGCGGAAATCGTCGAGAACGATATAGAGACAAACGATGCGTGGTACCGGAAAAGGGTGGCGGAAGTGATAAAAACGCCAAAGCGATTCGCATATTGGCGACTGTCGATGAACAGTTGTATTTTCTGCGCCCAAAACCGGTCATTTCCGAGATCGTAGAAGATCTCGATCGGTGGAAATTGGTGTTACCGCGCGAGAAGCGAATCGAGGCTTTGCGGGAGGCGCACGACACGCCGGAAGCGGGACATTTGGAGGTCGAAAAGACGTACCAGCGTCTCGCGGTGCGCTATTACCGGTCGAACTTATTCCGTGACGTCGCGAAATACATACAGGTCTGTGAAGTGTGTCAGCGCACTAAAGTAGAACAACATAGTCTCGCAGGATTAATGGGCAAGCGGGTAATCGAGGGACGGCCGTAGCCGCCGATATCGTCGGACCGTTGCCGCGAAGCAAAGCAGGCTTCCAATACATCTTGGTAATACAGGACCTATTTACGAAATGGGTCGAATGTAAAGCCCTGCAAGCCGTGACGGGCCCGAAAATCAAGGAAGCCCTCGAAGAATTAATTATTCTCGCGGGGCACACCGAAGGTGCTCTTAACGAACAACGGGACTGAGTTCATTAATAAAGTCATGAAAGAATTCACGACGGCAAATCGGATCGAGCACACGACAGTGCCGCCGTATCATCCGCAGGCCAATCCCGTAGAGCGAGTAAATAGAACATTGAAAACGTCGCGTTTATTGAGAAAGACCATCGGAAGTGGGACATTCATCTGCCGAGCTTCCGTTTCGCGTACAATACCGCACATCATTCCTTGTTGGGAACATCTCCCAACGTAGAGGTCTGGTCCTGCGAAGTCGTCAGGGCAACAGCTCCAGCGGTTCTATTCTCTAATTCTATTCTAGTTTCCAATTGACTGGATTACAACACTCTTCTCTTTCCATTCGGCCGGTAATAGCGTCCTGAAGAGAGTGTCGGCTTGTGCCGCCGGGCTTTTATGCCTTGTCGCGTTGAATTTTGCGATCGAGTTTTCTTCCATCTATCGCCGTTTTCCGCGAATTTCATTTTATTTCGGCGAATGTTGTTGTGCACGTGCTTGCCGCGTGCTTTCGCGAAAAGCTATCAGTCAGCCGGGCTGCTGTTTCGTTAGTCGCATTGTCGCGCCCGGCGGGTTGCCGCCTTTTAGACGCTCGCGGATTTTTGTGGCGCGTAAAGCCGTCACAGTATCTCATGAACAGTACACACACAAAAACGAGAGGAAAATCACTACAAACAATTCTGAACAGGATTGCGCAAACGGATTTGAAAGATCTCAATGTTGGGTACCACTCATTATTTAAGTTTTTTATAATTTTTAATTGGTGAAATTACAAACGAAATTATTACTACAAATAACTACAAATGAAATGCCATTTCGCAAACAAAAAACTTAAATTTTTGAAAATCGGTTGCTAGGGTTACATAGCTCAAGCCAAAGACTGTTAGAAATATTCAGCAACAGTGATCGGAGATTGCAAGATTTTCCGACGCATGCGCGTCTCCACCATGCTTGAACGCATGCGTACTGTTCACAGTCGACCACGTAACTGCCTAAGTCAGACTCGTTAAGTAAAATATAAATGCTTTATGGGGTCCATAATAATTTTTGTGTTTTGTTGTAATAAATCTTATGTGTGAAATTAATAACGTATTTTTATTCTCTCATATTGTCTATAACTCCCCTAATAATTTTCTTTATAATTTATTATTATCATTGACATCATCTTCTATTTCATGTATTCATTATTCTGTTTTTTATTTAATTATTTAATATTCAATATTCTGTTTTAAAATAAAACAGTATTAATGTAAGGCTAAGAAAGAATATATAAAATATATAAGTAATGTATAATAATAATTTAAAATAAATATTTTTAAATATACATATATACATTTTTTACGAATGCATTTACATATTTATTCTCAAAATTGTTCTTCATATAGATATAATATATATAATGTACATGATTATATAATATATATGAAAAAATCACAAATAATTATTACATTTTCTTTTTTACAAGAAATGTATTTTGTGAAATGTATTCAATAAACGTTTGTGATTTTTTTTACGTATATTATATTCGATTCAACAAAAAATATAATCCGCAGAATAAAATATTACTGTAAATAAAAATTTTTACTGCAATTTTTGTGTTATTTATGTAAAAAAATCACAGAGCATTTTTATTATTGCATGTTGTAGTCATATTTCCTTTCCTTTTAATTTGAGCGGTCATAGATAGCTCTACAAATTTTTTTTGATCGAGTTATCAAGATTTGAAGAAAAAAACAAGCATTTTGACTTTGATTGCTATAAGAATTGGGCAGGTTTAGCGGAAAAAGTAGTTCAGTGAGCGCTTAGTGATTCTTTAAAATGATTGGCTTACCTTTAGTTACCTTTAATTTTCCTCTGGATCTAAGTGTAGAAACCAATCGTATTAAAGAATTACAAAGCCCTTACTGAGCAGTTTCTTCCGCTGAACGTGTCCACCAGATGCATTTAACAAAAATGCTCTGATTTTTTCACGCCAAATAATAATAATAATAATAATACTAGTATTAATGTAATTACTATGATTTTAACAAAAAGAAAAACAAAATAGAAGTTATAATAAATTTAGTGTAATTGTTGTGCCCTTCGACGCAACAAGGAATTTTTTGGGATTCGTTTCGCCTTAAGAGTTAGAACTCAAGGAGTGCAGATAGGAAATCTTCCAGGTTCAGCAATCAACACGTTAGCTAGATATCACTTACACTTATATTTCGAAGGTTCGTTACAATTTCTTCTTACAGAACGCGTCCGCGTTCAACGATAATTTCCGCGTCGCGACTGACACAGCGATAATTTTGATTTTGATATTCTTGATAGTTTCGTTATAGATTTCTTTATTGATTCTCCCGATATGGATCTGTTATTAGCTCGTTAATGATTCTTACGATTCTCCCGCGAGTGGCGATTAGGCGGGCGCTTTTATAGTGCCATTTGTCAGGAGTTTAGGTGGGGTGATACTTCTTAATAGAACCATATTTGGTTAATGCTGTGTCAGTCGTTAATTTCTATATCTCAGCAATCTTGCGTTTCCGCTCGCCCATGGCGTGATCGTTGCGGTCGAAAATGCAAGCTTGCCCTGTGGTAGCTTCTGAGCTACAACATAATGAACAAATTTAAATAATAAAAATTACTGTCTAAGTTAATAATATAGTTTATTGATGGACTCAGCAATTGTTTTCTATCAGTTATTGCTTTCAGAGGTTAGGTTAACATTGTCTATCGCATGAAAATGATGTGAGAACGTGAAGTGTTTCATTATATGTATATAATGTATATAGTGTATGCAAATTAGAATATACATATATATATATATATATATATATATATATATATACACTCTTAATCATGTACCGCGTAGTACCTCCAAATTCGAGGTACTATTTTCTCAGCAGAATTGACATTTGAGTTACATACTAATAGGAGATACTTTTTCCGGTTACATACTAATAGGAGGTACTTTTTCCGGTACACTAGCACGAGGTAATAATAAACCTATTGATCGAATTGGAGGTACCAATCTTATAAATTCGCGATACTTTTTTAAGGAGGTACAAAGTTTTTTATATGTACCTCGTATCGCGTAATACGAGAAACAAATGTACCTCCAACATGAAGGTACCGCCAACGGGGAGATAGGCATTTGTTGTATCTCCAACTTCATTTCGTCAATGCTGGATGCATAATCAGACGCGTGTTATAACCAGAAAAATGTTGACGAATACAGATATTCGGGGTGTTAATCGTGGTGCATGTGTACATTCACAATGTGAATGTAGCGAAACCTATTTCTTTCATATATATTTCTTTCATATATATATGTATATATATATATATATATATATATATATATACACAAATGTGTATATATATGAAAGAAATATATAGGTTTCGGTACATTCACATTGTGAATGTATACATGCACCACGGCTAACACCCGAATATCTATGTACCTCCAATCATGTATGTACACTGTCCGTCAATAATTCGTTCCGTGACCCCTCTCACGGGGCAAGGGGAACGGAGAAATCTACTCATGGCGCCATCGGCCGGCTGGTTCTAAGTTATCGATTTAGTTATCGATCGCCGTTGTTACGTACTATTGTACGCTGGGTAAATCGAGGATAAGACGCACGCGATTCATTAAAGTTCAAAAATTACGTTGAAATATTAAATTGTTTCGGAGATTGTTCGGAGATGTTCTTTATATTGCATCGAGCGGCACAAGAATACAAGAAATACATGTAACAGTTTCTTGAATAATAGTTTAATAAAATTAATAGTTGAGCGAAAGATCCATCGTTAAATAATTTGTGGCTCTGAAAAGAGCCGTTTTAATTAAGGGTTCTGAAAAGAGCCGTTTAATAGTCGAGCCAATACCTATTTCGTGCAATTTTATCCATATGGCTACCTTTATTTCATTCTATGACATAAAGAGCAAATGAACATCAACATGACGACAGTCGCCAAAATGTTCAATTGTTTTTTCTGTTTGTCTTCTCTCATTGCGTCGTCTTCTTTCATAGCGTGCATGGCTAACAATCTTAGTGAAATTTCTCGTGGCCGCATCATAGGTTTGTGAGAAAGTGGTTTTAGCAAACATGAGATTGCAGTCGCCTTAAGTGTAACGAAAGGACAGTGCAGAAATGGATCAATCGATAGCAAGAGGACGGAGAAGACGGACTGAAAGACAGACGAAAGGACAACCACAGACCGCGACTGACAACTCCCGAGCAAAATGCAGCGTTAGTTGCACAGGTAGATGAAGATCCTTTTCTTCCGGTCTCGCACTCTGTAAATCTATTAGATTTACAGATTTTTGAGAGTACAGCGTATAGGCGTTTACATAAAGCGAACGTGCATTGTCATTATCCTGCACGTAAGATTCCTTTAACGGGTCGTCATCGCGATGATCGTATCGCTTTTGCGCTGGAACAACTCAATACTGCGTCATCAGAAGATTGGGATCGAACTATCTGGACTGACGAAAAAGTATTTTGTTCGGCAGATTATCGATGTCATCACGTTTGGAGACCAGACGGCCATCGACTTGATCCAAAATATGTGCTTCCTAGCGGGCAAAGTGGACGCATTACTTGTGCTATGGGGTGGATCAGTGCTCATTGTCTGGGAGAATTAGTTGAAGTGTCGTCGCATATGGACACCTTCGAATATATAGATATTTTGGAGAACGTTTTGTTTCCCAGCGTTCGCAGAATCTATAACGAAGACGATATGCCGACATTTCGACTAGTGCAGGATAATAGTGCTGTTCATACTGCTCATGTAGTACAAGAATGGTTTACTCAACATTCAGAAATTGAAGTTCTTAATTGGCCAGCTAAGTCTCCGGATCTCAATTTGATAGAAAATGTTTGTGGAGCAATTGCGAATTCGTGGGACTCTGGTCATGAAAGAACTAAACAACAACTGATTGCGCACGCTAAAACCGTTTGGAAAAACCTCCGACAAAAACCTGAATTTTTCCACAACCTAAGAGAGTCAGTTGAGAAAAGGTTGCAGCAAGTAATTGTACGAAATGGATTTTGAACCGACTATTAAACAGTTCTTTTCAGAACCCTTGATTAAATGGCTCTTTTCAGAGCCATAAATTATTTAACGATGGATCATTCACTCAACTATTAATTTTATTAAACTATTATTCAAGAAACTGTTACATGTATTTCTTGTATTCTTGTGCCGCAATGTCCTGCCGCTCGATGCAGTATAAAGAACATCTCCGAACAATCTCCGAAACAATTTAATATTTCAACCTAATTTTTGAACTTTAATGAATCGCGTGCGTCTTATCCTCAATTTACCCAGCGTACAATAGTACGTAACAACGGCTTCGATAACTTAGAACCAGCCGGCCGATGGCGCCATGAGTAGATTTCTCCGTTCCCCTTGCCCTGCGAGAGGGGCCTCGGAACGAATTATTGACGGACAGTGTACCTCCAATAACATATGTACCTCCAATAATATATGTACATACCTCCAATCATTTGTATCGCGAATAAAATGTAACTTCTGATTTTGAGGTACATTTTTCCTGCTATTTTGGATGATACATATGTCCCTTATAATTACGTAGGTTTTTTTATTGCAACGTGTACCTCCAGTTTTTGGCGGTACATGATTAAGAGTATATATATATATATATATATATATATATATATATATATATATATATACTCTTAATTTTTAATTTTGTTTTTATTTTTAATTTTAATTTTTTAAATTATAATTTTTTTAGTTTTTTCAATTTTTCAATATTTGTTAATACGATTACATTACGATAACATAAAATTAAATAAAAATAACAAATAAAAATTAAAAAATAAAAATTTTTAATTTAAGAAATAATTAAGAAAAAGGGATGCCAAGCAGATTTTAAATTACGATTTTTTAACATAAAAGTGGCTATAACTCGGAAACGACTCATTTCCGGACCTATGTTTGTATGAACTTTTTTGCTTGTTTTTGGGTCCCGAATCACCTCCCAAAGTGGAGTAGGCGATTTTTCGGACACCCTGTATATATATATATATATATATATATATATATATGTATGTCCTCAGGCAGTTTTCAGGACATTTTGTTGAATAAATTGACAGCTTTCAGGACTTTTGTTGCTTTTCAGGACTGTCCTGATTAAATTTATATACCTAAAGGCAGTTTTCAGGACGTCCTGAAAACAGCCTTTGGACATAAAAAAGTGTTGTCCTGGATTGTACCTCTTAATAAATGTTATTTATATATATAAATTTTTTTGTACAAAGGGATTTTTCAGGACGTCCTGAAAACTTCCTTTGTACAAAAGTATTGAGAAAGTATGTATCGATTTCAATACATATTTTCAGGACGTCCTGAAAACAGCTTTGGACATGAAAAAAGAGTACTTGTAATAAGTTAGCCTCCCACTTGTAGAAATTAATAATTTTGAAAATTGTGTTGAATTGTATTAGGTTTGTACTACATTGTGCTTGAATTTTAAAATCATTATATAAAAAATGCGCTCAAAAATAAAATAAGGATTTTTTAGGGTAGCATCCCACTTTTTGATTTTTTCAATTTTCTTAATTGCGCTGGATTGTGCTAGGTTGTGCTAACATTGTGTCAAAGTATTATTTCTAAAAAATAACAACAAAAAAGTTATGACAAAAAATCATTTTTTTTTAGAAAAATTATTTTTTTATAGAAAAATATATAAAATTAACATTTCTATTCGTACCGGTCATATAACATGAAACTATATCTGACTTATTCTAACCGAGCACAATAGTCAGTACAATATTCGGTTTCGCCAGCACAACGATATCAAGGGTAGTTTACTCTTGAACGTGGCCCTTCGCGCAACGATTCTATGTCCATAATTCAAGCTTCTGATGAACCGATGAAGCTAATGTCGCATATTTGAGTTGTGCTAGCCGAGCACAAGTTAGCACAATATTCGGTTTCGCCATCACAACGATATCAAGGGTATTTTACTCTTGAAGTCAAGAGTAAAGCACTCTTGATATCATTATGCTGGCGAAATCAAATGTTGTTTTGACTTATGCGACATTAGCTTATGCGACATTAGCTTCATCGATTCATCAGAAGCTCGAATTATGGACATAGATTCGGTGCTCGACGGGCTACGTTCAAGAGTAAAGTACCCTTGATATCATTGTGCTGACTTGTGCTCGGCTAGCGCAACTCAGATATGCGATATTCGCTTCATCGTTTCATTAAAAACTCGAATTGTGGATATAAAATCAGTGCGCGAAGAGCTACGTTCAAGAATAAAGTAGCCTTGATATCGTTGGACTGACGAAACTGAATGTTCTGCTGACTTGTGCTCGGCTAGCACAACTCAAATATGCGATATTAGCTTAATTGGTTTATTAGAAGGTCGAATTATGGACATAAAATCGGTACGCGAAGGGCCACGTTCAAGAGTAAAGTACCCTTGATGTTATTGTCCTGGCGAAACCGAATGTTGTGCTGACTTGTGCTCGGTTAGAACAACTCAGATATATAGTTTCATGCCATTTGTATAACCGATACGAATGGGAATGTTAATTTTATATATTTTTCTATGCAATAGTTTTTTTCATAACTTTTTGTTGTTATTTTTTAGAAATAATGCTTTGGTCCAATATTAGCACAACCTAACACAATTCAGCACAATTTTTAGAATTATGAAATTCTAAAAGTGGGGGACTAACTTCTTACGGGTAAAAAGAGTTGTCCTGGAATGTACCTCTTAATAAATGTTATTTATATATGTATATAAATTTTTTTGTATAAAGGGATTTTTCAGGATATATTGAGAAAATATGTACCGATTTTAATACATATTATATTATAAATCATGATATATATTTCCAAATAGGGATTTTTAGTGATTGTTTTAATGAGAATATAATCTTTTTATACATCTTTTTTATTTAATATACTAAAAGGTAAATAAAGTAAAACATTTAAGTTCTGAAAGATGTCTTTATTTTAGCTGACATATTCAAAAATACTCTTTTCTGTATTAAAGTACAAGCTTATATACATGTATGTTACAATATTACTATTAAATAAATTCGTAACTTATACAACACGCATTGTTATATATGACATATTTTTCGAAATCTCAAATGTTAGGTACTTAATTATATTTTTACTCCCGACAACTTTGAATAAATGAATGAAAATAATATATTTTTAATATTTTATACATATCACTTCATACACAATATGTCTGTCCGTGAGAATACCGTCCTCGAATTTGACTAAATCAAAATTTGCATAAATTGTTTTGTTCGAACATTTGTTCTAATTTGTGAATTTGTTTTAATAATACAAAATAGTTGAATATTAATGTCATCTTAAGAATTTAAATTTTATAAATAATTTGGATCTATATGCTAGTTAATACTTACAATAAGTATAAGCTATGCAATATGCTGGGTTTAATTTAAGACTACTACTACTTCATATACAATATATATATATATACTACATATGGATTTAATCATAGATTATTACTTGATTGATTATAATCACAAAATAAACTTTATTTTTTCCTATTCATTAGTCAATAATTAGAGAATTTTATGATTAGCATAGTCCTATAATAGCAATATTAGAGATATAAAACATTAGTAACAATTATAATTTGATTACATGAATTATACTGTCACAATTTCAATATAATACGCATATTTTTAGATTGCATTCATTTTCATTGATATTATTATTGATATTGCTTCATTCTATACAAACTTCTCATTGCATAGCAATAAACACATATTGCACACTTTCAAAATTAATTTTAAAAATCAACAACTTTCCTAATTTCTAAAAATAATGTTACAAAATAACTATATTATAATTTTGTATTATTACACTAATTAAAAAGATTAATATAAGTAATGATTCTTCTATATTAAAAATTATTTGCACAATTAACTATTTCAGTCATGAACAACATTATGTTATGATAAAACATTACAGCTTTTAAAAAAACTTACTATTATGTGCACAATTTGAGAAGAAATTTGCATTAAAAATATTATACAACTAAAAACCTTGTGCAAATAGTACATTATAATAGAAGAGGACTTAAAAACTGCTATTGTTTGTATAGTGTACATATATTTAATGAAATATATATAATATATTCATTATGCATTCATACCGCTGTCATAATTTACATATTATAATTAAATTATTAAAAATTGTCTATTTTAACTTATTTCTATACACCATAATATAATTAAGTATCAAATTTATAAATTAAACAATATTTATAAAATAGTATAAACTTTAATTAACCAAAAGAATTTAAATTCATCAATCCTGCAAAAAATATCCCTTTCACAAAATTTTATCATATAAACTTAATAATCAGCGTACATTGAAAGAATGCAACAATCAACTATATTATCTATTCCTGAATTTAATAATAAGCTGTTGACTTCACATAAATACCACAAAAATTTAATATACAATTTTCTTGATATAAAAAATGTACAAAGTTATTTGTTTCAATTTTCGAAATAGTACGTACACATGGAACATGATACTGACAGCAGAAATATTTACAATGTTTACAATATTTTACAATATTTTCGATGTATGTTGCCAAACCTCATGCTGACAATTCGATATCACGTCACAGGACTCTGATAGCGAAGACATTTAAAAATAATATCTCGCTTAAAAAGAGGCCCGTTTCATGCATATCGAAACTTTCATTCTTTCAGTTGCAAGTACATAGATTCAAAAGTTCCTTCATTTATACATCTTTATCTGATTATTATGCACACTTTAGAAATACATGTCACACCACTTAATTTATGCAAATAGCATTCGCAGACACTACGTAGATATTTTATTTGAAGAATTACATTCTACGTGTATTATGTCATTAATTTATAGAACAGAAATAGATATCTCCTGACACTTTCAATGAGAGAAATGTACCATGATTATATTACAATCTGTCTATTGACAGATCCCTTTCACAAAATTTTATCGCAATCAGTAGACAGATTGTAATGTAATCGTGGTACATTTCTCTCATTGAAAGTGTCAGGAGATATCTATTTCTGTTCTATAAATTAAAGACATAATACACGTAGACTGTAATATCTACTACTGTACAGGTTATGTTAGGTTATGTCGGTGAATGCAGTGCGTTAATTGCTAACATTGCAGTCAAAACGTGCAATGTAATAAATGCGAATAATAGGCAAATATGATCTTTATTTTATCAGAATACACGAAAATATTAAATATGGCATAAGTGTACACTACAAGTATAAACGCACATCACAATGAATACATTAAAGACCGCGACACAGACTTTTGCATAAAGCATAGTACATAATGCATAAGGAAATTAACCAATCCGAATCCATTATTTCTCTCTCCAGGGAAGAAATAAAGAACTCTACTAATTAATTGATTTCCTTATACGTTATGTATTATGCGTTATGCAAAAGTCTGTGTCGCGGCCTTTACTCGAGAAGTAAATAACATAAAACTTAATGTAATTAGTTACGCGATTAAGGCCGTTCTACATTAGTTGCAAGCGACTTGCGACAACCAATGAGTGTCGAACTTTAAACAGAAAAGCAATACTCATTGGTTGTCGCAAGTCGCTGGTGACTAATGTAGAACGGCCTTTAAGCGTTGCGTGAGAAATACATGCTATGGGTTGCCAGCCTTACTATTAACTGTTGGTTACTGTCGAACCGCGTTGTTCAACTGTTTTTTTTTTCAGTGAATCTTGAAATACTTCGTTAAAGAATCATATTATTTTGTTTTATATACGTTTCGGTTGGAGGCTACATTGCATGTGAAAAATGTCGCAATACGTGTTATTTTTATGTAATCATCATAAATATCATGTAAGAAGCAAGAAATATAAGAGGTTGAACATTAAATGTACGGTTAAAAATGATAGAGAAAAATGTATTTTACGTGTAATTGCACAAAATAGTAAGTATCATTATTTTGTATTATTAAAACATTATTTAAAAGTAACCTAAAATGTTTCTAGCACGGTAGCATATTGTATGTAATTATAAATAGTCATCAATACAATCAAGTATAACTTTTGCATTTTACTGCTTTTAAAATTTTTTTGTTAAATTTTCGCAACAACGCCTCACACGACATGTAACATTTCAGCAATATTGTTGTAATATTACTGAAATACTACATGCCGTGTAGGGCATTAATTTTTGTTTAACTGTGTCGAAATAATTGAAATTAAATATTCTATTTTTACTAGAAATTTTTACTATTTTTTAGAAAATGAAAATCATCTTTCTTCAGTTGCTAAAAACTTGAATACAAATATTCCATTTGTTGTCCTGAAAAATTTAAAACAAGTCAATACTAAAAGTAAGTATTATGATATTAAACTTGACACTTAATGCATTCTATTTTCTACTAGATTTATTAAATTATTCCTTATGTATTCTTATTTTTTACAGTAACTACAAAGATATTACAGCGAGATATGTGCGTTACTAATACGGATTGTATTAATGAACATATCAATATCAATAGTTTGAATAATGGCATTGATAATAATGCGATATGTTCTCTTGATAATGAACTTAACCATGATACGATAAACGATAAAAATAACGACAATAATTCTACAGGACATGTTAATTCTAATAATAATTCTAATAATATAACATTTTCTAATGTCTGTGATCAACAAAATAGAATAAGGTCTGTGAATCTTAACGTAACATTTTCCTGTGATAACGGCAAGAGTTATGAAACGATAGATAATGGTATTAGTACCAACAATTTCACGAATAGTAACAATCCTGATAACATGATATTTTCCTGTAATGATAAAGATTGTAACGTAGTAAATAGTACTATTAACGCTAACAATGATACTTATTGTGTTAATAATATGACATCTTCTTGTGATAATGGTAAGAGTATAGGTAGTGATATTAATAATTTTACAAATAGTGATGATTCTTATAATAATGCGATACTTTCTTGCGACAATGGCAGTGTCAATAACTCTTTAACAGGCGTTATTCTTAATGATGTCATATTTCCCTTTGATGATGGGAATAACTCTAATAATATCTCTAATATATTGAGTGATGTTACTAAATCCAAAACTTCTACGAGTTGCAATGATAATAATACATTTTCTTGTAATGATAATAATACTAACAACAGTTTTTCTGTGAATACAACAAATATTTCCGAATATCTACCTTCAACATCGGAAATTACTACTGAAATAGAAGCTGTAGAATATGAACAAGAAATAGAACATGAAAGCATCCACAATATTTCTACAAATAATGATAAAAATTATTCAGAATCACTGATAGATATTTCTTCTGTAAATACGTTTGGTTGTAAAGAAGACAATATGTCTGTTCCATTTTCTCAACCTAAAGGACTTAAAAAAAAAAATTTTTGCTACTATTGCAAAAAATTTCAAAGTAAGATTGCACGGCACTTAGAAAATGTGCATAAGTTGGAACCTGAAGTGAAAAAATTTTTATTATTACCAAAAGGTGATTATATTTTAAAATCTATTGCCTAGTTCTAATAAATATTAATAATATTGTTACATTTAATATAACCTAAGTTTTACTATTGCTAGTATATATTAATTTTTGCATTTATTTTTATTATTAGGTAATTTAGAAAGGAAAAAAATTATAGAGACTATCCGAAGAAAAGGAAATTTTATACATAATACAGATCCTTCCATAAATACAGGAGAGTTAATTGTTTGTCGAAGGCCTGCCAAGATTAGTCGTAAAACTGTACGAGATTTTACATGTTGTGCAAAATGTAAAGGATGGTTTACTAAAAATAACATTAGACATCATTTTAAACAATGTGCAAATATATCCAAAGGCAGAAATGTACAAATTTTGGGACGTGCTGTGATGGGAAGAATTCATGAATGTGCAAGTGATACAGTAAGAAAGTCTTTATTCCCAGTTTTGAGGGAAGATGACGTTACACGATGTATTAGATACGATAAATTATTAATAACATATGCAAACAAATTATGTATTAAGTATAGTCATCAACATCAACAAGATATGATACGTGCTAGACTTCGATTATTAGGCCGATTTCTTATTGCAGTAAAAGAGTATAATTCTAATGTAACAGAGTTTCTTGACATATATGATCCTTTGATATATGATGATTGCATTAAAGCAGTGAATAAAGTAGCTGATTTTGATCATATTAATAAAAAATATGGTATACCCTCAGTTGCGTCAAATATTGGAACATATTTAAAACACATTGGCAATTTATTAATAACAGAGTGCATTAAAATAAGTGATATAAAAAAACAAAAAAGCACAGAAAATTTTTTAAAAATAGTACAAGAAGACTATGGAATATCTATAAACAAAATAGTAGAAGAAAATATAACACAACATAAAAGACAGAAAAAAGTTATACTTCCATCTATGGAAGATATAAAAAAGCTACACTTATATCTAAAAAATAAAAGAACATTATTATGTAAACAACTTAAAAAAAAATTTATATACAATACATGGCTAGAACTTGCAAAAGTTACACTTACATCTATACAAGTTTTCAATAGAAGAAGAGCAGGAGAGATTGAACGTGTTACAATAGAAGATTTTAATACTCGCGAAGGTGTAACAAAACGATCTTGTATAGATTTATATAAATCATTAGGAAAAAATTTACAACAGGTATGAATTAAATATTTTTTTGTTGTTATATATACAAAATATATAAAGTTTAAATAATAATTCTATAATTTTTGTATAGGTTGCCGATAAGTATGTAAGATTCTTAATTCGTGGGAAATTAGGACGTACAGTACCTGTGATTTTAGATACAGAATTAGTTCAGTGTATTGAATTAGTTTTGAAGCATCGAAAAGATGCAAATGTTTCTGAGAAAAACCCATATGTGTTCGGCTTATCTAGTAGCAATAAGCGCTCTTTCAAATATTTAAGAGCATGTAGCCTTATGCGGAATTTTTCTAAAAAATGTGGTGCACAGATACCACATGCATTAAGGGGTACTGAATTACGCAAGCATATTGCTACAACATGCATTACATTAAATTTATCTGAAAATGAAGTGGATGATTTGGCAAACTTTATGGGACATCACGAAAAAATTCATAAACGCCACTATCGACAGTCGATACCAGCAATAGAGATTGTTCGCATGACAAAGTTTCTTGAAGCAGCATTAGGTGAAAATGTACAACTGTCTAGTAATAATAATTCAGGTATGTACTACTTTCAAAATTCTACATTTACATTAATTATTATTTACATTAATTTTTCTAAAATAAATTAATTGGATATTATATTCTTCTTGTCTTCGTATTTACGTTATATGTATTTATTACCAATTATCATAATATTATTATATGTACATTATTAATAATAGAAGAGATAGTACAAGAGTCGAGAGATAGTACGTCAAGTAAAGAGACTTCAAATGAAGAATCAGACAGCCATTCCGAAACATGTCCAAGTTCTAAAAAATCTAAAAGCAAAAGGAGAGTTATGCATCAAAATAATGATGATAATGATTCCGATGAGATTTCTATTCCGAAAACAAAAAAAACGTCGCAGTAGTAAGTTTTTATTTTTATTTTATAAATTTCAATTAATTTATCAAATAACCTATCATTTAAATGTTTTGTATCTTTTCTTGGCCATGTTAAAACATATAAGATATATCTCTTATTTTAACCAATCTCTCTTCAATATCTTTCGAAAACTGAGTTTGGCAGGCAAAATTGTTTCAGATGAACCTTATATTGCTTTGAAGAGGACATCTTAGCATGAGCGTTTTTTTAAAGTAAAGATACGTCTAATATTTCAAGATGATTATTGTTTCAGTAAAATTTCGTATTTTTAGCTACTAATTGATGCATTTTTTAAGTATAAATTATAAATTTAAAGTATAAACTTATACTTAAAAATTGTTAATTTAGAAGTTATACTTTATATCGATATATTTTGATATACAATGTGAATGATTTTTTTATCATAATAGTTTTATACTCAGAATAATAAGACATCAAATATTGTGTCATATAAAGAAAATATTTATTTGTTATTTAAAGGATATACAATTTGGAACTATTTTTAAAAAAATTCATTTTCTTTATGTTGATCTTTATGATCTATTTATTTCATTATTCTGCATAAAATTATGAAGATATAATCATAAGAAAATTATATTTTAAATCAACATATATCAATATAAAATATATAACTTTTTTAAATTAACTTTTTAACAACGAGTTTATTATTATATGTCCATAATTTACTATACAGAAAAAAATACATATTTAATTAGTATACATATTTCAAAATCGGAAGTTTAATGAAATAGGTGATTTAAAAAGCTAAAGTACTTTAAAATATCGAAAATACTACTATCTAGAAAATAAACATTTATCGTAAAATATCCTCCTTGAAATAATGTAAAATTCATGTAAAATATTTTTGTTTGTTTGGACTCTGTTTTTGGAATATTCGACCAGACTTTTAAAAATGGGGTAGGACATATTATTAAAACGTAATATATAAGGCTGAGATTTTATACATCCGACAACGACATTGTCGGATGTAGCGATTAGCTACGAGATAGAAAGTTTCTAGAGTTTCGAGAAAGTTTTTATCCCGCAGCCAATTGCCTATGTCCGACAATGTCATTGTCGGATGTATGAAATCTCAACCTAATACATTTTAATAGAATATTTTTAAATATGCGTGTTAATGATATTTAGTATAAGAAAAACAATAGTTTACTTAACTTTAATTTTCATTTCCACTTATTTATATATTTTTTTTTTTATTTGATTTTTATTTATTTTCCAAATTATCGAGTAAGGAGTAATAATTTTAATTTTTATGCTTGATTTATTTTAGCATCTCCATTTGGTGTAACTAAAAGAAAACGTTGGACGGAAGAAGAACGTGATACAATATTCAAAGAATTTCAAAAGGAAATTACCACTTTACAGTTACCATCTAACAAAAAAATTTTGCATATAAAAGAAAAAAATAAGTGTTTGGCCAATCGATCTATTGCTCAAATTAAAACATGGATTCACAATTATATATCGGGCAAAATTAAGCGTTCTTAAATGCATACATGCATACTGACAACATAGTAATATATAAGTGATTTATTTAGAGTTATATACATTTATATATTCTATTTTGGTAAAAACATTACATTTTCTTTATATTTATGATTTTTATTTCAAAGTGATTGAGATTATGTTCAATATATATAAATGTTCATTTAAAGGTAAAAAACAAACATGTTTTAGTAGATTATTATATTTATAAGATTATTATCTGTAGATTTTGTATACAAATCTATATAGTTTTATATAAAACTACTTTATTTTATGTTTTTGAAATCAAATAAAATATCATATGTACTACATTTATTTCCCGTAAAATTGTTACATTCTATTTGTATCTGTAATAATCTTATTTATAATAATATACATTAATATTCCTTTATAAGTGTATAATAAAAGATGTGCATGCCATCTTTACTCCTGCTGACTAATTATAGAACTTGAACACGTGCTCGGTCTATATATGTACACTCGCGGACAGAAATGCCTTTACACATCAAGTTGGCGCGCTCAAAGGTTATCTTTTTCCTTCTATTGCCTTCCACATTGGAAAGAAAGAGATAAACTGGACGCGGCCATCTGGATGTGTAAAGGCATTTCTGTTCGCGAGTGTACATATTCGATTCCTCGAAGAAATATGTTAAAGTGTATTTCCTATATATTTATTTATTACTAAATCAATTACTTTTTATATATTAATTAAGATATTTTAATATTATCTATCTCCAAACATGATTAAATTTATTATATTATATTCCATATTTTTATAATCATATTGATTGATATAAATCATACTCAAGCCTCATGAGAATTTGATTGTATGGACCTAAGCACATAGACATAATGTACTAGACTGCGCGTTTCCTATCTTTCCCATTGTGAGAACATGTCCCCAAAATAAAAAGAAATAGGTGCTGTTGAAATCCTATTTTATTTTTATTTAAAAATGTGATGGGGGAAAGGCAAGTGGTTGTTGGCGAAATAGGTGTTGAGTGATAAAGAGAGGTTTGAGGCACAAAACATGTCTCTTTCTAATCTGGGGACACTGCTTGTAAAGCAAAACACGCAGTCTAGTATACTATGTCTATGCCTAAGCACAAGCATTGGCGTAACCATTTACGATGGAATCGTGAGTCGTGAATCGGAGACGTAGAGCAACGCACAATGATTTGATGTGAACCGTGAAGTCGTAAACTGCGTTACATCAAATTATTGTGCGTTGCTCTACGTCTCCGACTCATGATTCCGTCGTAAATGGTTACGCCAATGCTTGTGCTTAGGCTCTAATGGCTGCGTTCAGCAGAACAAACCGCTTAGTAAGCGCTTTGTGATTCTTTAATACGATTGGTTTCTACACTTAGATCCAAAGAAAAACCAAAGGTAAGAGCCAATTATTTTAAAGAATCACAAAGCGCTTACTAAGCGGTTTGTTCTGCTGAACGCAACCAATGATTCACTGGG